>JAUJYZ010001577.1:175000-505384 GCA_033675265.1 Actinostola sp. cb2023
ATTCTAGGCTCTTTAATCGGTGCTTCTATTTATATTCACTACAATTGCAATCACAGGCTCGATTACTAGTAAATGTTATGACGATCGTAAAGGGTTGTTTGGAAGAGTTAATTAATATTGCCAGAGGCGCAAAGTAATTAGAAAAGAGATTTTGTTGACATCATAAAACGATCTATTGTTTCATAGCCATTGTTTTTGCTACTGGGGCTGATCATTGCGGATTTCCTGTAGTTATGAAATAAAAGCAGTTTAGTCAGTTTGAACAGGACCTGTATCTCTATCAAACGTGTTAGGCTCCCTTACTGTACAGTAAATTCATTATAGTTTACATTCCAAACACTCACGTCTCAATGAGAAAGTAATAAAATAAAAATAAATTTAATATTTTGAGAAGTGCCGTGCCGTGCCGTGCCGTGCCGTGCCGTGCCGTGCCGTGCCGTGCCGTGCCGTGCCGTGCCGTGCCGTGCCGTGCCGTGCCGTGCCGTGCCGTGCCGTGCCGTGCCGTGCCGTGCCGTGCCGTGCCGTGTTTTAGCTATTCAGCATCGAGAAATACCTGTACTGACGCTTTGTCGTGTTTTACTTGGTCGCTCGAGCTCGGTTTATAACACGAACGCTGATTGGCTGTTCAAACAATTTTTGATGTAAGTGAGAATTTAGTATTTGGTTCGGCTAATAAAGTTGTTTTAATTCATCTTCAAAATAAATTTGACGTCTCGTTATTTTACAAATTAAAAAAAAATCAATAATACGTTTCACGTGATCCGGGGATGGGGGGGAGGCTGTGGGTACTCCCATATATTTGCTATACGGGTATGTGCCGCTGGATAGGGTATGGTTTTTGAGGTTTTGGCCTTACATATAGGGTATACATATCCATTCCACCCTAAATTGTCTTGAATAGGGTCTGTAATTCTGACAAGGATCGTAATTTTCATTTTTTATAGTCTTAGATAGGATATTAAATTTTGATTTTTGAAAAAAAAGCGCCTTACTAAAGTGCAAACCATATGTCCGTGAAACAGTACTAACTAATTAGTACTAAATAGCACTGATGAAACAATAGAAAACAATGGAGATGACACTAGCTATTTAGTACTATTTAGTAATAGTACTATTTCACGGACATATGGCTTGCACCTTGCTTGCACTCTATACAGGATTACTACTAACTAGTGGCTATGTTGTCAATAACTTTCTAAAATAGGGTATATAATTTCCCTTGAGTCTTAGATAGGGTCCACTTTTTATCGATCTGTCTTGAACAGGGTATGCATTTTCAAGGTGCCGCTGTCTTAGATAGGGTCAGGGTTTACGGACCCAGTACCCCCCAGGCACGTGATATCGGCCTATTATATACACTCGAGAAAGTTTATTCTCGACTGTCTACATCGGTGTCTGCTTTGAACCCTGGTAGAATCATTGGTTAGAGCACTTTTAGAGCACTTGTAAAAACAATATAGATATATGTAGGTATGTAGAGCCACTACTTACCAGACCGTTTATTGACACCACATCGCACGACTCAAGGCAGGCGAGCACGTGCACGAAAACACTTTATTGGTTTGTCTACTTAGCCAATCATCGACTGATAAAATTCGTATCATCCAATCAAATCACTCAGTAGTGCTCTGCTTATAGCGTCACTACATAGAGTAACACTCATAGAGTAACACTCATCAGTAGAGAGTACACGGAACAGAGTGAGACTTCAACACGCAAGTGAAAGATGGCGAGCCCAAGTTTAGCAGTTGTGATCAGCAATTTGAATCAATTCTTCTTAGTGTTGATGGGAATCTTCGTCTTCTGTAAGTCATTTTTGTTGTCATTCATTTTTATGTCAGGTCGGGCGTAACTTTGTTAAACAATACTGATATCTTAATCTAAGCAAACTTAAAGCCAAACCTAACACCCAATGGAAATTGGAACTGGAATTATTCTGTTAAGATTCAGAATAAGTAAGACGCCTTACATGCACTGCTGTCATTACAGATTATATAATTGGAAATATAACTTGTCATATATACACAACAATGTAATATACACCTATTTCAAAAAAGGTTATATCCAGAAAACGTGATACTTCGTGATATTCACCGAGTATTGGGTTAATACCGTAAGTTATGGACCGATGTTTTTATACCCACTGACTTCTATCCCAAGCACGTAGCGCGCGGACCATAAAAAGTGCGTTGGGAAAAAACCCCGAGGATCCATAACTTACGGTACAGACCGAACAAAGAAAATATATTAATTGTTAAACCGTATGGAACTGAATAGCTGGATATAAATCTATTTATTATTAGTATTAATTTATTGTATGTCTTCGCGTGGTTATTATGAATGAAAACTTTATGAAACAATTCTAAATCCAATTGACATTCATCAGCATTCTGACGAAATTACAGGTTATTCAGTCGAATACTACTGCGGTTCTCAGTATTATGCGAACTCAGACATTCAAACTGTCGGCTGGAACTTGGTTTTTTTTCCTTCTGTCAATCAAATTCAAAACTCAAACAAATTTCAAACTAAATACATTCTTCGACCAAATGATCCATAATTTAGCTCAAAATCATATTTGGTTTCCATTTGGTGGGTCTTCTGACTTTTATTTTTAAGTTTTCTGATTTTTGATGTTGATTGACAGAAGCGAAAAACCAAGTTCCAGCAAAATGTCTAAGTTCGCTGAGAATCGCAGTAACACGAGAAAATAAAATTAATATCTTCAAGCCATTATCAGATAGACCAAGTATTTTAAGTCTAAAAGTACTTACTCAGCCCGGCGTCATGTTATCCTCACTAGTGGAACTGATGGAAAATACGCCACTAGGGTCCCGGATGTAGTTTCGTATCAATTTTATGAGTGAGATATTTTCCAGTAAAACACTCGTGTCTATATAATAAAGTGTGGTATATACACGATGGTATGCACCTATTTCAATAAACGTTGATATATACATAGATATATATGATATATTTAAATCTCATGCATATTTAATCATGCATCAATCTCAAGTAAACACATTTATCCGGATATTTTTGAATCCGCAACCCTTTCGTTGCGGATTAAAATCAATTCACGTTACCTCCGCCATATCTCGTTCGAACACCAAGCGTGATTCCAAGCTTGAGGTCGAATGAATGAATTTCGCATGTTACTAACGAAAGACCCTCAGTTTCTCATATTTCGTCTTGATCTCAGATCATCGATCCATTTCAGATCGCCCGTTAATCTGTCAACGTTTTTTGAAATATAGAACGAGAGAAGCAATCCGAGGAACATAAGGCGAAGATAAGTGTTTCTCCGCTACTATTCAAGTGCTCTACATCTCACAGTGTTTAGAATACATTATCGCGGCAGCGTGTCTTTAATGATCCTTTAATATAAACGTGGTGGGCAGCTAATCAGAGCGCCTACAATACCTCATAGTCTCATATATAGATATATCTTCTTATTTAGTTATTATTGCAACGTATTTTTCAGTGTATTTCATAAGACGAGTAAAGACTATAATTATCATCATCGTCATCATATATGCATCATGAATGCGGAAGTCTACGAAATTCGGCAATCATAAAATTTAACTTTACAAATCTCGATCTTTTCCTTTTATTTGCAGTTCTTATTAATTCAGAGTTCAATCCAATTATACTGTAATCTAAGGCTAATCCTAAGCAAAGATCCACGAATTCCTTCAAACTAGAATGTATTCTTGCTTCTGATTCATGTTATTTGTGGCGTTTTTTTTGTCAACCAAATTGTAAGGCTGCGTGTTGTCACGCAATGGTATTGACGAAGCACTGCAAATAATATTTCATTGAATAACGTTTAAACGAAGATTCTATGCTCTTTAATCGGTGCCGGTTCTATTTCTATTCACTACAATCACTGGCTCATAGATTACTAGTAAATGTTATGATGATCGTGTGAAAATAGAGGGTTGTTTGGAAGAGTTAATACTGCCAGAGGCGCAAAGCAATTAGAAAAGAGATTTGGTTGATATCAAAAAAAGATATATTGTTTCATAACCATTATTTTTGCTACTGGAGCTGATCATTGCGGATTTCCTGTAGCTATGTAAAAAATAGGTACCCTATGGGTACATGTGTCTACTGCTAGGATATTTTTCTTCTTCTTTGTGACAGGGATTATAGATTATTCTTCCATATGTTTTTGGGGAATTCATTCGAGCGAAGCGATGGCGTAACCTTTGGTAACATTTTGTAAGGCAAATGCAATTTAACCCAAACATATGGAAAGAAATTAAAGGAGAACAGTGGCTGTATGTGATAGATAAAAAAGGATGAAAAAGAGAAAGAAAATAGAAATAAGGGGTACAGGAAATTGGAATAAAAGCTAAAGATTAATGGATGAAGAAAGGAAATGAAAAATATGAAAATAAAGTAAAATATAAATGCTTGGTATAGACAGGGAAGGGGAGGATGGCAGACTACTGAGGGAAAGAGGGGAGGGAGGGCAGGGTGGTAGTGTGATTGTCTTTATATATGATAGAGGGGGAAAATACATAAAGATATAAAATTAAAATAAAATGGAAGGAGTAAAAAGTAAAAAATAAAACGAAATGTGGGTAGAAAAATAGGATATAGAACCGATAAACCGATGGAAAAAAATAAATGGCCAGAAATAAAGTAAAATAAAACTAGGATAAAATAAATGAAAAAGGGGGGAGATAATGTGTAGATAGATAATAAATTATTAAAAAAATGATGAATAAATAAAGGAAGGTATAAAAATAGGGTGCAAGGGGATGGGAGGGGAGGGTGGCAAAGTGCAGAGGTGAGGGAGGGGAGGAGAGGGGGCCACGAACAGGGCAAAGAGAATGGCCATGGAGAACAAACAGAAAGTATAGAGAGAAGGAATAAATAACAAGCAAAGGAAAAGCAATAAATAACAGATCAAACCGAACACAATTGATGATGCTAGTACCAAGGGAATGGACGGGGAGAACCGTAGCTGAAAATAAAACACCGCGGAGGAGAGGGGGAATTGGTACCTCGTTCCACCAAGAGTTAATCGTCAGGGACTAGAACACTGGGTGAAGGTGAAGACCGAATACCTTTGGTCTGACGTGAGTACAGTTTGCGTTCGGGTCAACAGCCATTCTTGTTGACATCGTCCTATAACTTGAAATATAGAACTCGAAAACCTTTCATTCAACCAACGTTGCATTGGACAGGTTAGATACAGATTGAAAGCCGTGGCAAGTCCTATATTTGCAAGTTTGGTAAAACTGATGATTTGGCGAAATGTTCTGAAAACCCCGGGTTAAAACCATCGTCGATGAGTCGTATGCTATCGCTTCTTTCTCCGATTGGTTCCGAAGGCGAAGACATTCCATTGTTCTGATTTACTAAGCTGTGATTCGTTCAAAATGTTGCTTACATCTTTTTCGGAAAACCTGCATGATGGCTATTCTAGGTTTTCACGTGACGTCATCAAAAAGCTAAAATCCAAACTATTCACCTCACAAAGCTGTTTGTTGGATATCTTGTTTATGTCGTTATAAGAAAAGTCTTACCAAAATAATTTGGTAATTTAGATGTTTTGTTTTCGATTTATTGCGAGTCAAATTCTGTCACGCAATACTGTCACGCGCATTTTCAAATCCGTAGAAATAGGAACATTCGTTTGAAATAATACGATTTTAACTTAGTAGATGATGGGTAACTTTATTTTGATGAATGTAGCTGTTTAAAAATTGAAGTGTTTGCAATATAAACATGATTTTCATTCTTCGTGACTTGGCCACCATGTACCAAGATGGCGGACCCATACATTTTAACTAAATTATGAGCATAAGCGATCGCTCATGATCATGCATATCTTCGTATCTAAAACTTCTTTTAACTAAAGCTTCGGCTGAGATATATGGTTTTGGCTGCTCTTTCGGCCTATGAAGGTTTTGTTTTATATAAGTCCTGGGAAAAAAATTTTTACGACGTAGGTGAAAACCGAGAATAGTGTCTACTAGCGCATGCGCAGTAGACACAAAAAGCAGTTTAGTCAACTGTACAGTAAATTCATTATAGTTTACATTCCAAACACTCACGTCTCAATGAGAAAATCTAGAAATAACTAGTAGTTTCTGATAGAAAATGAATTGCTGCGAGTGAATTGAAATGAGTTTGCTGTGGTTTTTAATTTTCAAAAAAAGGCAAGTATCCCGTTTGGCCTGTTGGTTATACGTTGAGTCATTTTCCTCGTATTTTGTATCGATTCAAGGGAGGTAATAGGGACTTTAAGCATCGAGGACGGGGACGTGAGGACGACGAAGTTCGAGTAAAGTGTTTCGTTGTCTATTGTTTTCATAATTGTTTCTTTTTTCGTGTTTTTCACTAAATGTGTGCCCTCTTTGATGAACAACATCGTCTTTTTGTGGTCCGGTTGACTGAAAACAACTATCTACACAAATAACAAACTGCGTTCACGTTCTTTTGCGTCGTCAAAAATAGGCATTTCACGTTGTAGTTTAGCACAGAACGCCTGAAGTTGAGACCAAATCGAGCTCATTTCAAGCATTCCAACAAGAACTGAGTTATTTCACTGTAAAAGATGCTTCTTCCACGTAAATGGATTTTTATTATCCAAGCTTTCGGGCCTCTGGCCCATCATCAGGGAATGAATGGATTTTACAAAATTCAGTTAGAAGATTACGTATAAAAACAAACAAAACAAACGTGATTGTAGCGCGAGCTAATTAATAGGCGGCTACGCGCGCGTAATTACTACAAGACAATTCTTAGCAAAGTTCTACTTGTCCACAAGAGGAATATAATTCCCTGGAACTACCCTCCCAGAGTCTCTATTGAATAAAGCATTTTTGTTCTTTGCTATTTTCCATGCCTCTGTCCATTTCCTTCAGACCCAGGAAGATTCAGTAGCAATGATCTTTGTATCGTCCCATGCGATGTCATGGCCTTCTTTCGTGGCGTGTTCTGCCAATGCCGACGCCTGTGTCGTGGCCAACCTAACACTTGCCATGTGTTCCTTCTTCCTGGTGCCCAATGATCGTCCAGTCTCCCCTATGTACACCGCCTCACAATCTCCGCAAGGAATCTGGTAGACAACTCCGGTCTTCTTATTACACGGGATCGGTATCCTTCGGCTTTGATAGCGATTGACGCAGTGTACATAAGAACTTGACAGATGTTTTTATTCCATGGTCCTCCAGAACCCTTTTCACTCTTTCCGTTACACCATGAACGTACGGCAACGTAGCGTAGCCGTTGCACTCTTCCTCATCACGTTCTCGTCGTTTGACTTCCCGCATATGAGTCCTTAGGAAGCTCCTGGGGTAACCGATACCTGAATTTAAGGTTTGGAATACATGATTACGCTCCTTTAACTTTCCTTGATCTTTGGTAGGTAGTGAATTTGCTCTGCTAGCCAACGTTCTTACCACCGAAGCTTTGTGCTGTGCGGGGTGATGGCTATCAAAGTGGAGGTAGTGATCTGTATGCGTTGGTTTCCGGTAAATGGAGATGTCAATATTACCTTCTTCTGTAACAGTATTCAGAGTGTCTAGGAACGGTAGTCCTTTCGAAGGGTACCTTTCCAGAGTAAACTTGATATTGGGGTCTTGTGCATTTAGATGATTATGAAATGCACTACTGAATGTCATCTTTATTAATGACGCACACAATATCATCAACGTACCTCTTGTATACTCTTGGGGGATTTGGATACGTGGATAACGCGGTGTTCTCAAGACTTTCCATAACTAGGTTGAATACCACAACAGATACAGGCGAACCCATAGCAGTACCATGGATCTGTCTGTAGAACTTTCCATTGCACTGCAATTGATAGTTGGGTGCGCTCAGAGAGAAGGGAATCCAAGTTGAGTCGGCTCTTGGCTCCAATAATAGCAACATCAGTGGGAATTGAGGTAAAGAGCAAGACAATTCTTAGCAAAGTTCTACTTGTCCACAAGAGGAATATAATTCCCTGGAACTACTCTCCCAGAGTCTCTATTGAATAAAGCATTTTTGTTCTTGACGCAGTGTACATAAGGGCTTGACAGATGTTTTTATTCCATGGAAAGAGTGAAAAGGGTTCTGGAGGACCATGGAATAAAAACATCTGTCAAGTTCTTATGTACACTGCGTCAATCGCTATCAAAGCCGAAGGATACCGATCCCGTGTAATAAGAAGACCGGAGTTGTCTACCAGATTCCTTGCGGAGATTGTGAGGCGGTGTACATAGGGGAGACTGGACGATCATTGGGCACCAGGAAGAAGGAACACATGGCAAGTGTTAGGTTGGCCAAGACACAGGCGTCGGCATTGGCAGAACACGCCACGAAAGAAGGCCATGACATCGCATGGGACGATACAAAGATCATTGCTACTGAATCTTCCTGGGTCTGAAGGAAATGGACAGAGGCATGGAAAATAGCAAAGAACAAAAATGCTTTATTCAATAGAGACTCTGAGAGGGTAGTTCCAGGGAATTATATTCCTCTTGTGGACAAGTAGAACTTTGCTAAGAATTGTCTTGTAGTAATGACGCGCGCGTAGCCGCCTATTAATTAGCTCGCGCTACAATCACGTTTGTTTTGTTTGTTTTTATACGTAATCTTCTAACTGAATTTTGTAAAATCCATTCATTCCCTGATGATGGGCCAGAGGCCCGAAAGCTTGGATAATAAAAATCCATTCACGTGGAAGAAGCATCTTTTACAGTGAAATCATGATACCCACGTACAACGACACTCTTAATTTAAGAACTGAGTTATTGAATTTTGTAATCAGCGTTATTGTTTCTCTGCCGTCGTCCTCACGTCCCCGCCCTCGATGCTTAAAGTCCCAAATAAAAGTGTTTTCTACAAATTTATCATGTCAACTTTATTGCAACCTTATTATTATTATCAACTATTTCTTCATCTTCTTTTTATTTAGTTCTCCAGGGCGCTCTTTGATAACAGCTTATGCTGATGAGCCTACCCTGGTAAAATATGTATTAATTATTATTATTATTATTATTATTATTATTATTATTATTATTACTACTACTATTATTATTATTATTATTATTATTATATTATTATTATTATTATTATTATTATTATTATTATTATTATTATTATTATTATTATTATTATTATTATTATTATTATTTATTATTATTATTTATATTTATTATGCACGACCCCACAAGCTTCAAGCTTCAATATATAAATATACTTATGTTACCATTTTCTTTTTGTTAATTATATTTTCGAGTTCAAGTAGTCAATTGTAAATTACCTACATGTAGTGAGATTTGCAATTGTTTGTGTAAAAAAAAATATATGAAATAAAGTTTCCATTATTATTATTATTATTATTATTATTATTATTATTATTATTATTATTATTATTATTATTATTATTATTATTATTATTATTATTATTATTATTATTATTATTATTATTATTATTTATATTTATTATGCACGACCCCACAAGCTTCAAGCTTCAAGCTTCAAGCCTATTGTCGTGTTGAAATAATGGTTATCTATCTATCTTATTCATTGCTGGAAGCATTTATATAATTAATCACGGTCACGAACGATCAGTCAGCGACAATTGCAAGATCGGCGACTGACGTGACTTAGCACACAAGAGCGCTGATAAACTACGTATACTAAAACAACATTGTCTTCCCCTGGAAATGTCACTAAATCGTTCGTGTCCCTGATGAATGCATATTCATCAATATAGTTGCATTTGACATGATAAATTTGTAGAACACGAACACTTACCTCTCTTGAATCGATGCAAAATACCAGGGAAATGACAAGAAGCCGTAACTGGTCTGAGCGCGCAAGAATTGACTACCATTGCCTCTGTACAAAAGTACTGCATAACAAAATCATCCAACCTCGTCCCCATGGCCATCCGCGTGTTACCCCGACAATGACCCTGGTACAGGCTGAACTAAACAGTTACACGATTGGCTGAAGAAACCGTTAAGACACTTTTTTTGATTGGTTCACGAAAAAAAAATGTATTTCCTGTGGGGGTAGGCCAGAGCTGAATTCGACAGAAAAATGCATTCTTCAACGAATCCCAAGGAAAAAGCTGAACATTGTTTTCGAGGGAATTTTTTCCAGCACTTATTTTGCATGGATTGACCTCAAACTTGGCTAGGATATCGGTTAATAATTGTTCTTTCGAATCCCTGAAGCGATCAGTAACAGCTTTGAAAATACGGCGAATTTTGGCGAGAATACGGAACGATGTCGCGCTCGGACGGCTTCAGTTGAAGTTGCTCAAACACACCATCGGGAAATATCAAATAATTCGCTTAAACACGAGGACGCACTATAAAAGGAGAGGTACCTAAGGTAAGTTCGTTGGATCTGTCAATCAAATCTACCGATCGAGACGTCACAGAGAGAGGATCTCAAGAACTGCAAGCTCTATAAATCAATCAAATGAACAAGAAAATGTGGAAATAAATACTAAAACGCATATGAATATTTTTGGTTGTACAATTCACTATCACTTTTCACTTTGGTAAAAATTATGTCACTTTGAACTGGAACCGTTAGCCGTTTTGAAGTCACACGGCCTAGTATTATCATGCTTATCATTTCTTTGGAAATGCCATTTGCGAATTAATACTCACAGCATAGGTTTCGTACCGGCCTTTACCATAAAAGTACAGATATGTACAATACTCGACACATTTACCTCATAACAAGACTCCTTCGCGAACGATGACACATAACAAGACACCACTGACAAGATGAACGACGACAAAGACTGTGTAATGAAAACATTACTCTTGTCGCTTTAGTTTTATGCTTGGAAATGCTTATTACAGGCAAAGACTAGAGGATTTCGGCTCATGAATTTGTAGGCCTGGATAAGGAAGGAGTTGATTGTTGTGATACATGGCGCGCGAAATTCAAAACATATACGAAAAAATGTTGACACGTTCGTCAATTACAACTGTTTTAGACGTAAAATTACAATTTCTTCATTAACTTTGCTGTTGAAATGCGATTTTATTAAGAAAATCATTTTTCCCCGTTGTTCAGCCATGTTCAACCATTGTCCGCCATATATTCAAAAATTGTGGGCGGAGCGATGCCCTTTTATAGTGCGCCCTCGTGTTTAAAGTACTACTTGGACGAAAATCGATCGAAATTTAATTCAGCTGAAACTTCATTGAATAATTCGTCAAGGGTCTCATAATAACTAGTTAAAATCTTTTTTCGATATTCCAGAGGGAAGTACTATATTTTTATGAATCTTTAGAGGTGTCAGTGACGTCATCTACTCAACCCAACATTTCTTTGTATTTTGTAAGTCAAAATATCTCAATGTTTTGTTCAGATAACAGCTCTGCATTGAAGAAAACTGGTCAGACAATCAATACTAAGCACAAATAATGTAAGAAAACTCCTTTACCCAAACTTTTAGCTTCATAGAAATTAAATAATTCAAGAAACTAAACACAAAGAAATGTATGGAGCGAAGCTGTGTTGATTGTTAGGGTTGAGTAGATGACCTCACTGTCACTTCTAAAGATTCATAAAAATGTAATACTTCCCATAGGAATTTTGAGAAAACACATTAACCCGTAATTGTATGGGTCTTTGAGATTATTTCAGTGAAGTTTCAGCTAAATTAAACTTCGATCGATTTTCGTCCAAGTAGCACTTTAAGAGTGATTTTCTAGAAAAATCAAACATCAGCTGGCCACTTGAAAAAATAGATTTCTCTGAAACTTTGCATACAAGTAAGTATTCCTGCCCTGATTACAAAAATATACTTGTAAGGCGTCGGCACCTTTGGTTTCCATGGCAACGGCCCAATGTTAATTTGGAGTGATTTTCAGCCTCTCAAAAGTCAAAATTTATCCATCTTTGAACACGTACTGCAATTTCTCTGTAGCTCTTTCATCAACAACAATCATGGCATGTGAAAGAACCATCCTTAGTCTTTTCCGTTCACAGGTAATTTTGGATCCCGTTGCTATAGCACCCGTGCACACGCATCGCGGGCGCAACATGCTTTTATATTTTTCAAAATGTCTTATTTTGGCCTATATTTTGCCTTCGATAACTCTGATGGTAACGCTCAGATTCTAAAGCTGCCAATCACATTTACATACTTTATCCAACTGCTATTGAAAAAAGCTTTCAAATTTTTGGGGCCTAAAATAACGGTCTTCTGACATCCACTGAAATACATCGTGGTGAAGCAAATCCTTAACTTCAAAATAGCAAAAATCACGGAAAGTAAATCATCTGAAAAGTAAACTTGTGATGTCTTCTAAAAACTAAATAATCAATGATGACCGAATATAACACCTACAATTTAAGTTAGCTTTCTAATATCTGAAATAAATATTATACAATGCCGATTAATTTGCATAATTAATTTAAAAAATTTGCACGATTTAAATTAAAATTGCTCAAAATTATTCAACTTTTTGATGGCCAAACTTTGCTCACTGCATCTTTTGAAACTGTGTATCCGTAGACTATTATGCCGGGAATTTCAAACCATAGCTTTAATAAATAATTAATATGGTTTCTATGGCAACGTGATTTACATGTAAATAAGCCAAATGTGCATGTTATTTCTTTTAAAAACACGATTTTATTTTGGACTTAACATTCAGCATTAAAGTATTTATTTCATCTTAAATAAAAAGGCGTTAAAGCATTCAAAATAATAGAAGTGTTTTGTGCCACCTTATTATTTTTGTTTGGAACTGAACATAGTCAAGTTACTTACGTCAGTGAACTTGGACAATAGTCAACCCCTGCCTTTTCACTTGATCATCAACGCTAGTTCGGACTGTAATATATATGTATCAGCATTTGTTGACGTTATTCAAACTTGCAAGAGCAATTATTATAAGTGCCTCGATGTATATGGAGCCTTTTGTTTTCCAGTAAAAGATGATGATGGTATATCAAACTCATCACATAAGCGTTTTAACAGGCAAATTCCCATTGAATTGAACCTTTCGTTTTTTGATCATTCATATAAGTTATATAGCTAATTGCAAAATCGTTGTCGGGTTGAAAATCATGAAAGCTATGACCAAAAGGAATTCTGAGAAATTAAAACTCTCAAATAAAACCGTCAAATGATCAACCTTTTTATCCAGACTTGTAGGATCTTAGTTAACTAGCTCATATACCTTCAAAACTACGGGAACATTGAATATATCTGCATGTAATATGCAGGTCATGAACTGATTTCCCATCCATCCTTGTGGTCTCAGCTTCTATGATTTATGATTTTCAACCCGACAATGATTATGCAATTAGCTATATATACTATGGAAATCACTAAAGTGGTAACATTTCCGTTCGGAATTTTGTACCACGTGATCACTTTAAGCCAATCATTTCGTTCAAAAATGGTACAAAACACTCCAGTGAGACAAACTTCCGAACAGACATGTTACCACTTCAGAGATCAGTTTCCATAGTAAGAAGAGATTTGAATATTTTATATAATGTTACAGAAAAATTGAACGCTAAAATATTCTTAAAATCCATAAGAATATAAACCAGATATAAACTTATTTGCTGAACGTTGTGGGGGATCGCTGATGGAGTCGTTATTATGAGCCTCTATTTGCAAACGCGTATTTCCTTTATAGAAAGCAAATTAGAACTTGACATCAAGATTCTAAAAAGGCCGAGTTTTGGTGAAGGTTGTTAAAGGTCACATGCAACCAATCAACAAACTTTTAATCAATAAACTGAGATAATCATCAGTGTTGTGAATACTCTGGCAACGTTTTATAGTTCTACCGTCACTATAGTGTTCGAGTTATAACAGTTTGAAGCTGGCTAATGAGCTGTTTCCGAATAATACCTGAAGACATTCTATATTTGACCAAGGTGGACTTGTGACATCACTGTACTGTTGGAAACGCTTCGTCCACTACTACGTTTAGATTGTATATTACATCCGCATTTCTCTATACCTTTCAAACTACCTTTGTGTACTGAAGATGGTGGGAGTCTGGCGTGTTTGGGTCAAAAGTGACGTACTGAACGCGAGTAAAGATCTGAGAATTTTACGATGATGAAGTGAAGATCAGCCGTTTTGAATAAGACTGCTCTATCATGAAATATAACCGGCAAAAACTATCGAATGAACAGTCAGAAACAATTGTTTTCTAAGACTTTGTTTGGAAAATGCATGGGTTGGAACGCCTCTTGCCATCTAATGCATTTTCCAAACAAAATCTTAGAAAACCATCGATTTTATTTTTAATGCCATTTCTCCTGGATCAGACATTATGATCTGAAACTTCGCCCTTTTACTAATTTCTAGCTGCTCATTTCATTTCTGGAGTTCATTTTGACATAGCTGTTCGATTTATGGGAGTTAGGGTCACGTGACCTCTTAGTGCAAGTCGCCTATTGTGTGGCTCAGCACATTCTGCCGTATTCGGTATGATTACCAGAGTATAATCCACAGCTATTCGATAGAAAGATGAAATCATTTGGGGCCGATAGGGTATTATTCGAGTTATGCGCATTTCAAATTACACGTATCATAGTTCGAATTACACGCTTTTTGAGTTACGCGCTTGACCACACCCAAATCTGTCTTTGCCACACCCAGAGCATAACTAAAAGTGACTAAGAGAATTTAGTGAGTTAGAGTTACGCGATGTGTGCGTAAAACGCACTAAAATGTTTCGTGGAGTTAAACATTTTTTATAAAAGACAAAAAAAACAAGCTCGAAAAGGATTTCAAAATACAAGTACATCGCAGAGGCGTGATGGAGGTAACATGAATAGTCAACTTTACTAAAAGGTGCAGCAAACAAACAAACAAAAAGGAATTCTACAAATAAATAAAACAAGCAAATATATTTTTGTCACCAGAACGTACAGGCCAGGCATATAGTCTCACCTATAATCCCACCTATATTCTGTTCTAACATCATTCCATGAGTGAGGCAGCTAATTGGTTTGCCCACTCTCATCGGCTAAGTGTGAAAGCAATATGAACGTTGTTTACCAAACAAAAATTATAAGGTGGCTCAAAACACTTCTATTCTTTTGAATGCCTTAACATCATTTTTTAATAATTTAAGATTAATACTTTAATGCCAAATGTTGTCTAATATAAAATCGTGCTTTTTAAAAGAAACGCATTCTTATTTGCTTGTTACATGTAAAGTCAGGTTGCCATAGAAACCATATGAATTATTTATTAAAGCTATAGTTTGAAATGCCCGGCATAATAGTCTATGAATTCAAAACTTCCAGTGAGCGAAGTTTGACTATCAAAAAGTTGAATAATGTTGAGCAATTTTAATTTAAATCGTGCAAAAAGTTATAATTAATTATGCAAATTAATCGCCTTCGAATTATATTTATTTCAGATATTAGAAAGCTAACTTAAATTGTAGGTGTTATATTAGGTAATCATTGATTATTTAGTTTTTAGAAGAGATCAGAAGTTTACTTTTCAGATCGTTTACTTTCCATGATATTTGCTATTTTGAAGGATTTGCTTCACCACGATGTGTTTCAGTGGATGTCAGAAGACCGTTATTTTAGGCCCCAAAAATTTGAAAGCTTTTTTCAATAGCAGTTGGATAAAGTATGTAAATGTGATTGGCAGCTTTAGAATCTGAGCGTTACCATCAGAGTTATCGAAGCCAGAATATAGGCCAAAATAAGGCATTTTTAAAAATATAAAAGTATGTTGCGCCCGCGATGCGTGTGCACGGTTGCTATAGCAACGGAAACCAAAATTACCTGTGAACGGAAAAGACTAAGGATGGTTCTTTTACATGACATTATTGTTGTTGATGAAAGAGCTACAGAAAAATTGCAGCACGTGTTCAAAGATGGATAAATTTTGACTTTTGAGAGGCTGAAAATCACTTCAAATTAACATTGGGCCGTTGCCATGGAAACCAAAGGTGCCGACGCCTTACAAGTATATTTTTGTAATCAGGGCAGGAATACTTACTTGTATGCAAAGTTTCAGAGAAATCAATTTTTTCAAGTGGCCAAATATTTATCAAAATGTTTGATATTTACAGAAATTCACTCTTAAGTGTCATTGTCTGAGAAAACCGGGCAGAGTTGAAAGATGGGGGTCGGCCGATTCCTTTCAAATTGCTATCATTTATTACCTATAGGAATAGATTAAGAATGGTCGTATTTAAAGTTTGGTTCAGGCTTTTGCTCGAAAGTTGACCACCCCCCCTTGTTTTGCATCAAAATCGCCCTGAAAGACGCTAAAATTTCGGGTCACTTTGGCGCTCTGTAAAACTCATATTACATGATTTTCTATGATACATTTAGTTTGGTTGTGATATTTAGCCTATGTAGAGCTGGGTTACATGCAATAATGGCAAATTTTCGAAAAACATCTTATTTTCACTTCGAGTTAAAAGTCAGTTGTCGACGGCCTTCGGCGGTCGACTAAATTTAAGCCATTTTATGGAGGTCCGTTCTTAAAAGTGCGGCAGTTTATTTTCTTAATTTAGCCATTTTTAACAAGTTTATTCTTTCCTTTCTTGATTTCCAAAAACTCTTACTCGGATATTTTCAACGACTTCGCGTGAGCAGCCTCCGACTCTTCAAGGTAGTCGGCTCTTTTCCCGTCAAATTTTGTTTGTTTATCATCAATAAGTCGGACTTGGTTCTTCGTATACTGTCTTTTTAACCGCAAGCCACTCTTTAGTGCTTTAAAAGACCTAACATCTTACAAGAACATGATAAAAGGTAAATAATAGCTTCGTTTCACACATACTAATTAAGTCAATAAACACTCAGTCAGTCAATTTCAGCAGATTGTGTGACAGAAGTGTTTGATCGCGATTTTGCCGGGAAAACAAGGGTTTCAAGCTCTCTCTATGTACAACATATTACAATCCAATCAAAAGAAATATATGTAATGCCTAGATGGATTTATTCAGTAAATATACCATTATTAAACATTTGAGAGTTCGTCCGCAAATCATCATTTAGAATCTGTATGTCAACAGCAACACGTACTGAATGAATACTAATTACTTCATTGAACATGGTCACGCATCACTAATTTAAATTTGGCTGTATTCACCGTTAAAGTAGCATTGGATTGCTGATACAATAGTATTGTAATATCTTGTAATCCAGTGAGTTAAAAATGATTTGATACAACAAATCAACAAACTAGTGTGTTCAGTTACAGACATAACTGGACTATAATAGTGAACTCTCACCAGCCAATATCTCTACTGTCCAGTCGATGTCCAGTCTCATATTGCGTCAGTCCACGCACTGAGCCGGCCCCGTCCACACTAATCCGTTTTCGTTTGAAAACGCATACTTTTTTATCCGTTTTTAGCGATCGTCCACTAATAATAATAATAATATGTCGGTTCTTATATAGCGCATTCCACTGACAAACAATCAAATGAAAACATAGATGAAAACGGAGGGTTTCGACGCTTTCAAAAGTGGAGACGTTTGAAAACGCCGCATGTAGGTCTCAGATCCAGGAAAAGATGTGACCGTTTCCCGAACCGGCAGTTTTTGAATATGTACCTTTTTATGAATAAATTAAACATTCAAGAGAGCTATATATATATTACTCTTACTTTGAAAAAATTGACCGTTCTCCGGAAATCGGCGTAAACCGGTCTGGATCTGCGCCTGGATCTATATTTGGTGCAAAAACGGAGCTTTTCAGAAACGCTTACGTCACAACTGGTTATGCAAGCCGCAGTTACCCGCAGGAAAAGAAGGGTATCTCCACAGGGCCCCCTAATTCATCAATAATTTCACAAAAATGCTAGTAAAAGAATAAAAGTAATTATAGATAAAAAGCTTTGTTTGATTAAAACTCAGCATAATGAACGTTTCCAGCTAAAATTACAAATTATATTACATTATATTGTTTTTTTTTTGTTTTTCTTTATCACGCGCGCGCGCGGTGTATCGCGGTGTACCACGCGCGCGCGTGACAAAGAAAAACAAAAAGCGATATAATTACTTTTATTCTTTTATTAGCATTTTTGTGAAATTATTGATTAATTAGGGGGCCCTGTGGTATCTGGCGCTATTGGAGCGTGCGTTGGGGGAGGAAAGGGGAGGGGGAGGGGAAGGAGGAACGGTGGGCGGGGAAGGGGGAGGAGGGTGTTTGGAATAAAATTACTTTTTTTAATTCAACGTGTCAATCGATCTAGCATTACTGCTAATTTGGGACACGACTCTCAACACTCATTTCTTACTACATTCTCTATTATTATGTACTATACACCCAACGCTCATCTCACTAGTTCGTTTTTAATGAGGGAGGAAAACCGGAGTACCAGAAGAAAAACCCTCGAAACAAGGGAGAGAACGAACTGACAAACTCAACTCACATGAAGTGCCCGATTCATGAATTGAACCAGGCACCACAGCGTTTCATGAGAGGCGAATGCTCTCACCACTCGGCCACCATTGCTCCCTAGAGGGGGGATGGGGAAAGGAGGAGGGGGAACGGGGGAAGGAGGAAGGGGAAGCGGGACGGGGGAAGGGGGAGGGAGGAGGGAGATGGGGTAGGGAGCAGGCGGGAGACGTGCACGAGGAGTTTGAGAGGTGCACTACAGTCAAAGCCAGGCTATAGAAACTGCTATAAACTACAGATGGTCTAACGCCTGTTCTTGACAATAACGGAAGCGCATAAATTAAAAATAAGGTACAGTACCAAAATCAACAATTTACGGCGTCGAAACCACCCCTCCCCTCCCCTCCACATTCTCCCATACAGATAACCAAAACAGAAAATGAGAAAAGATAGGAATAAAAATCATAATCGTTAACTGTTTATACCACATACAAGCAATTCATGTTTTAGAGTAATGTTCAGTGTTTTGTACATTTGAAAATCAAAGGAATATATAAGTGTTCTTTAACGATAATAGTTTTTTCAGTTTTCACGCGTAATGAAATAATGGTTCAAATGACGTTTCGGCTGCACTGGTGGCAGCCTTCACGTGAAAACCGTGAAAACTATTATCGTTATGTCTAACTCACGCGAAACTGGCCTAAAAGTACCCATTTGTTTTTTCTTAGAAAACTATAATGACTTGTAGATTAAAAAACTCACTTGACCCATGTTTGGGTATAGAGGTGCCGCTGAGGGTTTGAAACCCTGGTCCTGTTTAGGACAAAATATATATACTAAAAATATCCACCCTGTCTAGGACAACACCCTCTATTTTATGACCCTATTTAGGACAAAGGACAAAATACTGTCTTCTGTCTGGCAGTTCTACTGATACAGTACACAACAATTCATCACCGACGACAATCGTGCATTACCATAACCTGTTTAGGACAGACTCACATAACATTATATACCCAGTCAAAAACCGATACCCTGTCCAGCGGCACGCCCCCGTATAGCCCAGACCCTACTAACAGAACTGCACCGTGAACTTTCAGATGAAAACGAACAAATGATCGATATATCCATAGTGAAACACATGAGTTTCTCATACACACGAGACAATTGTAACAATTATTTATTTCAGGTAACCACTCAGTAACGTTCATTTGTACGACTGTGTAATCTTGAAATTAAAACACTAATAACTATTAATTGTCCTGAATTACTCTGTGATAAATCAAATACAAAATTTTGATTCCATTTTAATGATTATTTCACGGCAATGTTGTAAGAAATATCGATATTGTTGCAAAGTCATTGCAGTGACCATGTTCAATGAAGTAATTAGTATTCACTCAGTACGTGTTGCTGTTGACATACAGATTCTAAATGATGATTTGCGGACGAACTCTCAAATGTTTAATAATGGTATATTTACTGAATAAATCCATCTAGGCATTACATATATTTCTTTTGATTGGATTGTAATATGTTGTACATAGAGAGAGCTTGAAACCCTTGTTTTCCCGGCAAAATCGCGATCAAACACTTCTGTCACACAATCTGCTGAAATTGACTGACTGAGTGTTTATTGACTTAATTAGTAACCCAGCTCTACATAGGCTAAATATCACAACCAAACTAAATGTATCATAGAAAATCATGTAATATGAGTTTTACAGAGCGCCAAAGTGACCCGAAATTTTAGCGTCTTTCAGGGCGATTTTGATGCAAAACAAGGGGGGGTGGTCAACTTTCGAGCAAAAGCCTGAACCAAACTTTAAATACGACCATTCTTAATCTATTCCAATAGGTAATAAATGATAGCAATTTGAAAGGAATCGGCCGACCCCCATCTTTCAACTCTGCCCGGTTTTCTCAGACAATGACACTTAAAACACTCCGTACGAAGAAACCACACACACAGCTGGTAAGAAGGATGAATAAAGTTTGTTTTGACACTTTATTAGCAGCTTCAAATCTCCTGAAAAGCCTTTTAACTTTTCAAACTAAACGGCAAATTCAAACCGATTCAAACGAACCGTCGTCTCACAACAGGAAGCCCAACTATTACCCCGTTCACACCAAATTAAACCTTGTTCAGTTAAACTGAGTTTATTCTCGCTTCTCTAATTCGAGGGCATTTGATTTCACAAGAATCAAACTACCTGGAATTTCTACTGTGCAACAGAAAGGACTGAGTTTACCAGCAGTTTTGTGCCAAAGGTTGCATGGCGTTTGTAGATAATTTCCTAAACCCGTTTAGTTAAACCACCTTAAACCATGTTTAAGCCTTGGTGTGAACGGGGTATATGATGTAAACAGTCCCCAAGAAGCTTTGCGGTAAAAAATGCGACGAAACAGCCTGTACCAGGGTCATTACTTTGGCTACCACTCTTAAAATACCCGTTGATTCGGGTTAGAAGTTCCAGTCCATCCCGGTCACAGGAAGCCCAGAGAGAAGAAATATAGTATACCGTATGTTGATCAAGAGTTGATCAATGAGCAGTCGTCCACCATTAGCATTTATTTTACGCATAGAACAGTTCTTCGAAGTCTCTGAAATGTTATTTTTTGCCGATCGTTCGCCATTTATAGAGTTCGTTCGCCATTTATAGATGATGTTCGCCATTAATTTATAGAGGATGTTCTTGGACGCGCCTGACACTAAAAGAGGATGTTGAGCGATTTCTAAACGAGCTTCAGTTTTCGCGAACTCAAAGGGCAAATAAATGATTACTGACAAATGAAGAAACTTTGACTACAGACTTGACAAGAAGCTGTTTTATATTATTCACTATAAAATGGTCAAGTACTCAACTTTATAGATATACAATTTCTCACATATAGTACTGTGAACTGATGCTTACTTTACTTTATTATTATTTGCTGACAGAAGAGAACATGAATATTCTCTGGACCGAGTCACGCAACGAGTAACCAAACACTGTGTACTGTTTTAGAAATAGCACTAGGTTCTGAAATAGTTCCCTAATGTAGTTCTACCCATTCTGAGCTGGTGTTGTCGACTATAGAAATACCGGGGGGGGGGGGGGGGGGGGGGGGGGGGGGGGGGGGGGGGGGGGGGGGGGGGGGGGGGGGGGGGGGGGGGGGAGCACTCCCTTTGTCCAAGTGGTAGGGTGATCGGCGGTCCTTTTAGGGTTGAAAATATTTCCTGTGTGTACCTTTTAGGGGTTCCGACTCAAAAGTCAGTTAGGTAACGTCACTCCGTACCTTTTAGGGTCAATTGTTATTTATTACTCGTGCCCAGGCCTTTGGCCAGCACGAGTTGAAAAACACTGCCCGTATTTTTTTTTTTGTTCGGCGTCGCGAATCTGCAATCGAGTGAGACTGGGAAGAGAGATTACAAATCACAAACCAATCAGGAAGCACCGGAGGTCAAGGGGCAAGTTCAGCTGTCAAATTCACTCACGTAAATATATCAAGCAGGTCTTTATTGCACGATCTAAGCCTACGAGCACGAATATGTAGGGAGCAAGTAGTAGATACAAGAATAATACACTATATGTATTGAAATGTAATTTAGTTCGATTAAAACTGTTCATGGTTTTAGCACTTTCTGAAATAGTTCCCCAAAATCTAAGTATGTTTTTTCGATTTTGCTAGCACTCTTAACCGTCTTAACCAGCCGTTTATACAAATTCTGAGCTGGTCGGTATTATGTTGTCGAGTGCCGGGCGATTCCAAATTCTATATGTTCTACAGAGTCACCCAACAAGTAACCAAACACTGATTTGATCACTATAATCGTTATCTCAGATCTAAACATTGAGAAACGTTTAAGTAGAGAATACACCTATGATGACTAAGCACAATCTGCAATCGCATAAGTATGCCGGCGTTTTTCAAGCCAGTCGCTATGTAGCGACCATCATTCCTGATCTATTCGTTATTCACAGCTCCCTTACGAATGGAAGGTAGAAGCCCATAAGTATGCGTCTTTCATGCTGCAGTGCATCCCAGTACTCAATCGCACCAGGGCACGAGTGAACGCTTGTAAAGCGTCTAGTTTTCTATATTGAACAAACATGATAGAACAGAAGAAATATGTTGTCCAGTCACTGATTAAAAACGATATCGGCGAGACTAGAAGATCTCCTATAACACGCCAGAAGGAACACATGGCAAATGTTCGCCTTGGAAAAACGCAGCCATCAGCTAGGCTAAATAAATAAATAAATTATAAAGCGTTAGCAGAGCATGCCAACACTCTTAACCACAACATCATCTGGGAAGCTTAAGACTCAGAAATTCTGGAGAGTGAAAACGACTAGCGCAAGAGAAAGTGGACTGAGGCTTTTCTTACTGCTGGCAATTGTAATGTGCTTTTCAATAGAGACTGTGGAAGATCTATTCCACCGAATTACATGTCTCTTATTCCACGTATTGGTAGTTAATATTTTTTCGACCTGTAATAGCTGTATTCTTGTTATTTGTTTCATTCACTTCATTCAGTTTTTCTCATTCATATTTCCTCACATGTACACTAATCTTTTTCATTATTTTGGTTTCCATTTTCCTTATTTATTTATTTATTTTCGCATTCATTCATTTATTCATTCGTTCATCTCCCCAATCATTCATAATTTATATCTCTCTGTATACCGTAGTTTTTAGTTATCTTTGATTAGTATTTATTATTGTTATTGGTACTCTATGTTATTTCGATCGCGCATGTATGTATTGCGCGCAGATATAGTCCGTTGTAGCTCGTGCATATTCTTACCGTTGTAATTTGTTGTTTTGTACTCGTGATAATGAAGCATTCCACTATTTCCCTGATGATAGGTCAATTCAAAATCGTGTACAAGAATCCATGTTTATTTTCAGATATCAGCACAATCACTTTTTCGCCATATATGGTCGTACCTTTTAGGGGTCGAAATGAATATGGCTTCAACATCGCCCCATGTGAGGGAATCCGGAATCCGGAATCCACGAAAAATTAGATTTTGGAATCCGGAATCCAGCACTTGGAATTCCGAATCCAGCATCATTCCGGATTCCCTTACATGGGGCGATCAACAGCTCTTTTAATTTATGCGTACCTTTTAGGGGTCGTTTTCAAAACCGACCGCCGATCACCCCTACCGATCACCCCCCCCCCCCCCCCCCCCCCGGATTGAAATACTGTTTTACAGTATTTAAATTGTAAAACGAAAGCAAACGACCATGTACAGCATTCCTGCCTTGTTTACGTCGGATCAGTGATGATCTTTGGTCAAAGTAGAAGTAAATGTATAAAATGAAAAACCAAAACAACGTAGGTAATCAAATATTTGATTTGTGCGATATTTCGACTAGCCAAACTAGTCTTCATCAGGTACAAATGGATAGTTTACATGGTTATAATATATATATAGCACAAGCGGAAATGACAAAATAAAAAGATATATAGTGTAAAGTTACATGTGGGTGATAAAAGAGATAAAAATAAACTTCATACATATAAATAGAAAATAAATGGCTGAAAATATGAAATGAATGGGGGGATTAGTAAGTTTCGTCGCGTTTGTTAAGGCCATTAGGTTCAAGAGTGCGGTTAGCTTTGGTTATAAGATAAGCTTCTCTACCCTTGCGAATAGAGTCACGGGAAGAAAAGACTCGTTGTATAGGAATGAGTAAAATGTCAGAAGCAGAGTGATTATTAGAAAGAAAATGTTCTGAGACGGTAGTAGGTTTAGATCTGGAATAGGGTTTGTCAATGGGTCGTCGATGTTCATTGAATCGGTCTTTAAGTTTACGTTTAGTTTCACCAATATATTGTAAATTACATTTGGTGCATTGTATCATGTAGATAACGTTTTTAGTGCTACAAGTCATGTGAGTGTTGGTGTAACGTGTTTCACCTGTAGAGGTAAAAGTATAGTGAGTCTGCCCGTCAGAGATGTATTTGCAGGTAAGACAGTTTTGGCCGCAGCGGACGGATGCTGGAGGAGGTTGAGAATTATTCTCAATAGCATTAGAGGGTAAATTACCTTTATCTAACATATCACGAAGATTGGGAGAACGTCGGAAAGCAACCAAAGGTGGTTGTGCAAAATTGATTTTACAACGAGTAGAAGAGTGTAGTAGGTTAAGACGTTTCTTGAGTATAAGGGATATAGAAGGGAGAGACGGGTTATATGTAGTTACGAAGGGTATGCGGTTAGAAGTGCGTTTCTCCTTAGGTTGAAGCCGAGCTAAATTACGAGAAATGTTAGAAGCACATTTTATTTGTATAGAGAGGAAGTTACGATTATATCCTCGCTTGAGGAGAGTTCAGCAGCTCGAGTGTTAAAGCTTGGTCAGTGGAGCAGATTCCTTCCGCTGCGGCCAAAACTGTCTTACCTGCAAATACATCTCTGACGGACAGACTCACTATCAGTTTTACCTCTACAGGTGAAACACGTTGCATCAGCACTCACATGACTTGTAACACTAAAAACGTTATCTACATGATACAATGCACCAAATGTAATTTACAATATATTGGTGAAACTAAATAATAAACTTTATATTTACAAGGGAAAAAACATATTACAGCTTGAGCTGAAAAACTTATGGCCCTTCTAATCTAAAAATATAAATATAATCTTAAAAAATCGATTTAATGAACATCGACGACCCATTGACAAACCCTATTCCAGATCTAAACCTACTACCGTCTCAGAACATTTTCTTTCTAATAATCACTCTGCTTCTGACATTTTACTCATTCCTATACAACGAGTCTTTTCTTCCCGTGACTCTATTCGCAAGGGTAGAGAAGCTTATCTTATAACCAAAGCTAACCGCACTCTTGAACCTAACGGCCTTAACAAACGCGGCGAAACTTACTAATCCCCCCATTCATTTCATATTTTCAGCCATTTATTTTCTATTTTTATATGTATTTAGTTTATTTTTATCTCTTTTATCACCCACTTGTAACTTTACACTATATATCTTTTAATTTTGTCATTTCCGCTTATGCTATATATATATTATAACCATGTAAACTATCCATTTGTACCTGATGAAGACTAGTTTGGCTAGTCGAAATATCGCACAAATCAAATATGTTATTACCTACGTTGTTTTTGTTTTTCATTTTATACATTTAAATTGTGCAGTAACAGGCTAAATCTACCTTATAATGTTCACCATTTTCAGAAACCTTGCAATTTTGAAGCTACCAATTCTCGGCTTCATCATCTCATTAGTAGCCCAAGTGAACGCTATTAGAGCGTCTACAATCCTGGACAAAACCTGCTGTTACATATGGAAAATTAGCACGTACGTTAAGTTTTACAGATAAAGTTTTGTAATTGCGATGTTTGCCACACCCCCCCCCCCCCCTCCCCCTCACAATGTTGGTGTTACAATTTGTGTTGCAAGAGGGGGTCTTGGAGACAACATTGATTGGGGGGAGGGGGGGGGGGTAGAGGGTCAATAGAACGGAATAAAATGTTTTTTTCTTAAATGTTGTTCAATACATTGGACATGTAACAGCTCTTTTGTCCAGGATTGTAGTTTGTCGGGGGTAACACGCGGATGGCCCTGGGGACGAGGTTGAAAATCATCGTGATCGAACGAACGAAAACAATCCAAAATCGTTTTACAATTGTTAGATAGGTACATGTTGTAAAGGTTGTTGAACCACTCATATATCTAGACCGTTAAATCAACTGTCTAATTAATGATTTTGTTACTAGACCGTTAAAGTAGCTTGTTCATAAATAGACCAAATCGGCTAACGCAATGTTTTACCCAATTCAGATCGGGAATACGGTTCTTTGTCTGTTGTATTTCGATTTCAATAGAGCATTGACATGGAAATGACATGGAAATGTTTGGAACAAAAAGCTCTTATTCCCAAAGGTTTTGAATTGGGGTAAAGAATGTAAGCATTGCGTTAGCCGAATTGGTCTATTGAGACACACATGTAGTGAACAGTTGTACGTGAACAGTGAATAGCTTTCAGCCCAGTCGATACATGGAATGTACTCAGTGGCCGTATATACATAGTTTATGATCAATGAAATGGGCCGAAATAGAATCATAGACACATGTAGTGAACAGTTGTATAGTGAACAGTGAATAGCTTTTAACCCAGTCGATACATGGAATGTACTCAGTGGTATATACATAGTTTATGATCAATGAAATGGGCCGAAATAGAATCATAGACACATGTAGTGAACAGTTGTATAGTGAACAGTGAATAGCTTTCAACCCAGTCGATACATGGAATGTACTCAGTGGTATATACATAGTTTATGATCAACTAGACGCTGATAGAGCGTTAACTCGGCGTGTGGGATGATCAAGTGGAACTTCGGGCAATCTCTAGCCCACAGGCTTACCATCCTCTGTTTTTGTCTAAACAATGTTTTGGGCAAAATTGTTTTGGGCCGTTAATTTGTAAGCGTTGGGCTTCCTGTGGTACGCTCAATTGTATTTTGTACTGACTGCAGTTCGATTGGGTTTTAAGAATATCGAACTCCTAATTATACTCAAGATATAAAGATTAGTAGTTGTTTGAGTGCTGTGAGGTGTTTAATTTAGGATAAGAGGTCTATTCTGTGTGTTTTGGGATCGATATATTTTGAGTGCTCACAAGGCAGCAAGTCGTGCAAGTCCCGTAATCGATCACTTGGTTTCAGCCGAAAATATAATACTTTCTCGATTTGCTCAATCAAGAGCTTTTGATATGTAATAGAATGGCAATCTATCAGTGTTCTGACCTGCTTTCAGGTCTTTTACTCCGCTAACGGACCAGAAAATCGATCTTTTTTCGAACGCTCTTCTTGGGCTTCCTGTGGCGGGGATGGACTGGACACTTCTAACATTAAAACTCGGCGTCTGCCACAGGCAGTCCACGTCGAATAATGAAATGGGCCGAAATGGAATCATAGGCACATGTATTGAACAGTTGTAGTGAACAGTGAATAGCTTTCAGCCCAGTCGATACATGGAATGTATTCAGTGGTATATAGTTTATGATCAATGAAATGGGACGAAATAGAATCATGATATATTTAACAAATAGAAAACGTTTCCCGTGTTTACATAGCCTGATATAAACACGAGGGAAGCTTGGGAGAAGTCGAGAGCTATTGTGTAAAACTGAGCCGTAGGCGAGGTTTTACACAGAGCTCGAGACTTCTCCCAAACTTTCCCGAGTGTTTATATCAGGCTATGTAAACACGGGAAAACGTTTTCTATTTGTTTTATAAAATAACTACAAGGATTTCTTTCGTAAAACTCCTTTATTTACGCGAGATTTTAGTGATCAAAATTTCAATTCTCCTGAAAAGCGTCAGAAATCGCCCATCATCCAATCAAATCTCACGAAAGAAATTAAAATGGCAAAGCGACTTGACAACTTTTATCTGTGCAGTTTACTGTTTTGACACGAAAAACGATTTGAAGAATGCTATTTTCTGTCAGAAAATTACAGAAGAATGCTTGTTACACTTTGTTTTTGTATCCTGTGAACACGAAACACGAAGAAAAGTGAGACAAGATGAGCCGAATCACGATCAATGACGAAGAGTCGTCAAACTTTCTGAAATATTTGACATCTTGATGAATGGAGCATGAAGTCAGGTAGCCAAATATCTACAGTTTTTGTTGTATTTTCGAATCTTTTCGTCGCTTTTCTCGACAAGAATGTATAAACGATGGACGTTTCTGAGACATTTCAAGATATATTTTCTCTTTGACATATTTTACTAGAGATATATGTATGAATGTTCTGGCGAACCCGCCGTGTAGCTACAAGAATAGCTTTGTTTTTACTCTTTTGTGAGTATAAATACGGCTATCTTTTCTCAGTGATATTTTCAGTCGTACACTTGAGAAAATATAAGACTTATGTGTAGCTAAGTATAACTTACAAAATGGTTAGTATGTGATTGAGAAAACTGAGCCGTTATATTTAGTTTTCTTCGTTATTGTGGACACAAATAATTGGACGATTCATCGAGTTTCTTGCCGGCCAAGTTTGAATGAACTTGAAGTTGAAGCTCAATTCTTGCAAAATTACATAATTTTCGGTTTAAAATCATCAAAATCACATCTAGATAGAACTTGAACTTAACTAAACAAGAAAAACTGTAATTCTATGGCTTTTGTTTAGTAAATAAAACATGTTTGACAACAGAAAAAAATACATTTGTGGTCAGTTATTTTTACAATCAAATCCACTGCATCGCTTCAAGGTTGTTCAAGGTCATGAACCATGTTTACATAGCCTCATATCAACATAGTAATTAACCAATCAGAGCGCGCGTTGTATCTAAATTATTTTAAAAATAGCTATAGAACCGAGTCATCGCGGAAATCAATACAAAATCACCGAAAATCTGTGTCTACTTTGAACCCTGACTAGAATCATTGGTTAGCTAGATGTACTTTTAGAGCACTTGTAAAAACAATATAGATATACAGTCAATGTCATTAACGTTGTCCAGTTAAAAAGAGATTAACACTACAATAAATGTCACGTGTCTCATTATATATTATATATTATATATTAATTTCAAAAGCAGAAATCACCTCTGCTTGTCAAAACGGGCATTGTGTCACACTGAGGTGATGTTTGCTTTTGAAATTAAAAATCCAAGCGCGCAAAACGAATATATTACGAGACACGTGACATTTATTAAAATCTCTTTTTAGCTGGACAACGTTAATGACATTGACTGTATGTAGCTTACTAGACCGTTTAATTGACACGATATCGCACGATGTCTGAAGGCAGGCGAGCACGTGCAAGAAAACACTTTATTGGTTTGTCTACTTAGCCAATCATCGACTGTTGAAATTCGTATCATCCAATCAAATCACTCAGTAGTGCTCTGCTTATAGCGTCACTACATAGAGTAACACTCATAGAGTAACACTTATAGAGTAACCGGCACTTATAGAGTAACACGGAACAGCTGGGTGAGACTTCAACACGCAAGTGAAAGATGGCGAGCCCAAGTTTAGCAGTTGTGATAAGCAATTTGAATCAATTCTTCTTAGTGTTGATGGGAATCTTCGTCTTCTGTAAGTCATTTTTGTTGTCATTCATTTTTATGTCAGGTCCGGCGTAACTTTGTTAAACAATACTGATATCTTAATCTAAGCAAACTTAAGCCGCATCTACACGAACAATTTTTCCTTGACAAGTTTTCCTGAAAAATTGACAATTTTTTGTCATCTACACGAGCAAGTTTTCCTCGACAAAGAAAAATTGGCGATGTTTTTGTCGTCTACACGAGCAAGTCTTCCTTGTCAAGGAAAAATGTCAAGAAAATTTGCTCGTGTAGATTCGGCTTTAAAGCCAAACCTAACACCCAATGGAAATTGGAACTGGAATTATTCTGTTAAGATTCAGAATAAGTAATTCGCCTTACATGCACTGCTGTCATTACAGATTACATAATTGGAAATATAACTTGTCATATATATATATTTTCCTCTTTGGTTATTACGTAGTTTTATACTTATTACTTATATATATTTAGGATATTATATACACCGATTCCGAACATGGCGACCAATTTGAATAACCATTGTTCTTGAGCGAGTTAGGTACAAAGTTCGAACTACATGGTTGGACGATCATAAAAGTCCTTTACTCGCTTAATTCTCAGTATTATGCGAACTGAGACATTCAAGCAGTCGGCTGGAACTTGGTTTTTCGCTGCCGTCAATCAACATAAAAAATCAGTGAACTTATAAATAAAAGCCAGAAGACCCACCAAATGGAAACCAAATATGATTTTGAGCTAATTTATGGATCATTTGGTCGAAGAATGTATTTAGTTTTGAATTTGTTTGAGTTTTGAACTTGATTGACGGTAGCGAAAAACCAAGTTCCAGCCGACTGTTTGAATGTCTGAGTTCGCATAATACTGAGAACCGCAGTAGTAATTCGACTGAATAACCTGTAATTTCGTCAGAATGCTGATGAATGTCAATTGGCTTGATAATTGTTTCATTGGATAAAGACATATAATAAATTAATACTAATAATAAATAGATTTATATCCAGCTATTCAGTTCCATACGGTTTAACAATTAATATTAAGTTATGGATCCTCGGTCCCCCCCTCCCCCCCCCCCCCCCCCCCCCCCGCACTTTTTATGGTCCGCGCGCTACGTGCTTGGGATATAAGTCAGTGGGTATAAAAACCTCGGTCCATTTACGGTATTAACCCAATACTCGGTGAATATCAAGAAGTATCACGTTTTCTGGATATAAGTCTAAACCTTGCTTCAGTCTTATTAGTATCATCACACACTTTTTCTGTTCCCAAAATTCTTATTAGTTCCTTTCATGAAATAAATTTAAGGTGAAACAAAAAATAATGTCGTGATCATTGTCGTGCCGCTCGGATAGGATAAAGCTGAGTCTACACGAGCAAGTTTTCCTTGACAAGGAAATATTGACAATTTTTTGTCATCTACACGAGCAAGTTTTCCTTGACAAGGAAAAATTGGCGATGTTTTGTCGTCTACACGAGCAAGGAAAAAATGGCGATATTTTTGTCGTCTACACTAGCAAGTTTTCCTTGGCAAGGAAAACTTGTCAAGGAAAACTTGCTCGTGTAGATTCAGCTTAATCCTAAGCAAATATCCACGAATTCCTTCAAACTCGACTGCATTCTTGCGTCTGATTGATTTGTGGCGTTTTTTTGTCAACCCAATTTGTAAGGCTCAGTGTTGTCACGCAATGGTATTGACGAAGCACTGCAAATAACTAGTCTTTCAATGAATAACGTTTTAACGAAGATTCTACGTCATTTTAATCGGTGCTTCTATTTCTATACACTACAATCACTGGCTCGTAGATTACCGGTTAATGTTATGACGATCTTGTGAAAAATAAAGGGTTGTTTGGAAGAGCTTGATACTGCCAGAGGCGCAAAGCAATTAAGCCGAATCTACACGAGCAAATTTTTCTTGACATGTTTTCCTTGACAAGGAAGACTTTGCTCGTGTAGACGACAAAAACATCGAAAGTGTAGATGACAAAAATTTGTCAATATTTCCTTATCAAGGAAAACTTGTCAAGAAAAACTTGTTCGTGTAATGCGGCTTTAGAAAAGAGATTTGGTTGATACTATAAAAAGATCTATTGTTTCATAGCCATTGTTTTTGCGGATTTCCTGTAGTTATGAAATATGCAAAATTTAACAAGCTAACGTGTTTAGTCATCATAAATTGTAAAGTCTGTTTTGATGTTTTATTTAATATAAAATTATAATCAATTTGTACAAATGAGATCCAGTAATTTGATATTTTTAAACTCTTTAAAAGTTGTTCAAACCAAAATTTATTTTAAAATAAGCCTTATGACCCTTATAAACATAGAGCTAAAAGAATATATAAATGACTTTACTGTTGTGAAGTTTGATCAAAATCCGTATTTTTAGAGGGATATATGGTCGTGCAGTTTGTATGTAATAATATATATATATATGAAACATCATTTAATATTCTTAATTGTGGAATGATTTCAAAACTACACGTACAAACTGTGCACAGTGTACTACTACTAATATATAATAATATATAATACTTGTTGCACGCAAATTAGCATCTGAATATGATGAAATACTCGGCATGTATTCTTGGTGGGCACCGAAGTCAGTCAAACGAACATATCAAACCACTTTATTGGAAAACTGTATAGTAGATCTTGAACAGACAAAAACCAACAAACTGGCATATTTTTAATCCAACAATTTGCTTTGTTAACGAGCAGTTGAACAATGAATATTCCATGGCTGTTATAAATTAGAAACATAATTAGGCAGCTGGGGTCTAACTAGAAAACTTGTCAGTTAATTTTGCCCTCAGGCTCTCATTACTCTTAATTAATATAGTTGATTCTTCTTTTCTATTTCTCTATTATTATAAATTATATATACAGTCAATGTCATTAAGGTTGTCCACTTCGGAAAAGCACATTTACACATTTACACATTTGCACTTTTACAAGCGCTAAAATACAACTCTCCACCTGAAATCTTCTGTATAAGGCCGCGGCATTCTTATGGCAATATACTTCTACTGAATCTATTGACTCTGGGTTCCACGTGCGCAAAACGAATATACACGTGATGTTGCGAATGTGTAAATGTGTAAATGTGTAAATGTGTAAATGTGTAAATGTGTAAATGTGTAAATGTGTAAATGTGTAAATGTGTAAATGTGTGTAAATGGGTAAATGCGTAAATGTGCAAATGTGTAAATGTGCAAATGTGCAAATGTGTAAATGTGCTTTCCGAGGTGGACAACCTTAATGACATTGACTGTATCTTGGTGTACAACTTCGGTACACCAGCATGGCGTCCGATTCACGTGCACAGTATCAAACAGTTTCACTTCAAGTAACTTCAAATATCATTTTTAAGGAATTTTGATTATCAAAAAAATGATTTGGCTTAAACACATGAATTTTCACGACTTGAAGTAAACACAATGATCGAGTCCGACAAAACTAAAAAGTCAAAAGCAAAACACCATATTGACGTGAAATTATCCAAGCAAAATACCATTGCATGTGGCTTGATTGAATGAATGAATGAACTTTATTTAAACACGGAATCAAAATCACTCAATTTAAAATTAATTACAAAGTGCTCTCCCTTTGAGCCGTGGCTTTCATGCATTGCTTGTCAAGTGCTACCTTTGGACTTTGAACCTTTGAAGCCACATGCAGCTTCGCAACCACTGAATCAGAGCAACCACCGTCACAATCACGTCACCTCTGTTTTATATAATATTTTATGACCAAAATTCAGAGATATTTGTAATTTCCTTTCATTGTACTGGAGTACCTGACTATGATTAGTCTACAAACTATTTTCAGGTATCCCAACACCTAACTATCTGCAAAAAATTCTACCCTATATATTGTAAAAAAATGGTGTAAATGGAATAAAAATCTAGTCTAAAAAAATATGTCTCACGACTACGCGACTAGACCGAACGGGAGTATGGGTAGAAATCACTGAAGCAGAAAATCATAAAAATAAAATGGCGGAAAAACAATAAAGAGCAGATTAGTGGTCTTGCCATGTATTGTAACGTTGCCAAGTTTCATTTTGATTGGATGGAAACTGTAGAAGTAGATCTACCTTAGCGGTTTTGGGTGCATTTTTGCCCACCGTCAGGCCGTCAATACACAAAGTAACCCGCATTACCTTTATAGTTTTACAGGTAGGGTTTGCATTCCTCGAGGCAGGATCTGTTCGCTCAAAGAACACTACAAACATTCTGATTAAGAACGTGCTGGATGTGTGTAAGTAGAGTTTGCATGCGGATCCTATTAATGAGCCATTTCCAAATCGAGCAAATTTATTTTTTCTGATTTCTTAATTTCCAAATGTTCCTACTTAGTCATCGGTGGAATCGCGTTTTGGCTGTTTGGATATGCCTTTGCTTATGGCAGTGAAGGAAACTCCTTCATCGGTTACAGCTACTTTGCCTTGTCCTACATACCTGATACGGTCTATGCTCATTGGTTCTTTCAATTCGTGTTCGCTGCCACTGCGTCCACAATAGTCAGCGGTGCTATGGCAGAGAGAACTGAGTTTAGGAGCTACATGGTGTATTCTGTGTTCTTGACAGGTAAAGAGGGGCATGGTGGTATAAACCCATTGCATATGACGTCACATACCGTAAAGTTCCGAAAGTAGCGACCCCCCGAAAGTAGCGACCCCCCCGAAAGTAAGAGTAAGAATTGATGCTTGCCAACAAATACCGAAAGTAACGACCCTCCGACGGTAGCGATCCCGCCGATAGTAGCGATCCGCCCTCTAGAGCGATGATTAGATTAGATGATGAACAGCACTAGCAAACAGCATTTACAGTGCGACATTACACCAACCAACCACCCAAACATTTCAGCATACAAATTTTCGACACCCGAAAGTAGTGTTTGTACTGCTACACTGATAAGCAAATGTAAGAAGAAGCAAAGTCTATAATAAACTGTTAAAAGTTACGTTCTATACATATCCTTGTGAATGTAAAGCGAAAATTTGTTGTTTACTCAATTTAAAAAAATTTCTTAAAATTTGTTACTTGGTACACGATGTCACTTTTAACGAGACAGAACATTATGACTCCTAAAAAGTTAACGCAATTAGTCAGCACTAGATCCAGTGAATGATTTTGTTGTTTGTTAAAATATCTTAAAATACCGTACACGATGTCGAAAGTAACGAGCGAACACCCGAAAGTAGCGACCACCCGAAAGTAGCGACCCCCCGAAAGTAACAGTTACCTAAGGTTGCTAAATCCGAAAGTAACGACCTTGCTACTTTCGGAATTTTACGGTATCACATCAGTGACAATTGTTCCTGCGGGGTCAACCATACTGACGTCATACACCATTGTACCCAGTAACGCCATACGCTATTGTACCCACCAGGCCATACATTGTACCCAGTATGCCAAACGCCATACGCTATTGTACCCCTGAAGTTATGTTTTTGGTAAAAAAAACTTTCACAGCAAAAGAAACTGTCTTTTAATCAAAGGAATAAACTGGAGAGCTGGTTTCGCTTTTACTTATGATTCGAAGCGAAGCCGTGGTGTAATGTCGTCCTCGATTCCGTTAAACCCTGGTATTCCCACTTTTGCTTCTAGTAACTGATTGAATTATTGTCTTTAATAACAACACCTTCGCATCTTCTGTGTCTGGAATGATATAGGATTCATTTATCCGGTGGTGGCTCATTGGGCCTGGGACCCTAAAGGATGGCTTGCTGTTGGTACAACTTTTACTGACAACAATGTGACTTATACCGTCACCTACATGGTAAGTGAAAGTGGTTGGTGTGGTGGAGGGGGAGTCACCTACATGGTAAGTGAAAGTGGATGGTGTGGTGTTTGGGAAGTCATCTACATTACAAGTGAAAGTAGTGGATGGTGTGGTTGAGGGAGAGTCACCTACATGGTAAGTGAAAGTGGTTGGTGTGGTTGAGGGAGAGTCATCTACATGGTAAGTGAAAGTGGATGGTGTGGTGTTTGGGGAGTCATCTACATGCCAAGTGAAAGTGGCGTAGTGGTGGAGGGGGAGTTACCTACTTGGTAAGTGAAAGTGGATGGTGTGGTTGAGGGGGAGTCACCTACATGGTAAGTGAAAGGGGATGGTGTGGTGTTTGGGGAGTCATCTACATGACAAGTGAAAGTGGAGTGGGGGTGTGGTGGAGGGGGGAGACCTAAGTGGTAAGTGAAAGTGGATGGTGTGGTGTTGGGGGAGTCATCTACATGGTAAGTGAAAGTGGATGGTGTGTGTGGTGGAGGGGGAGTCACCTACATGGTAAGTGAAAGTGGATGGTGTGGTGTGAGGGGGAGTCACCTACATGGTAAGTGAAGTCACCTACAGTGAAAGTGGTGTGGTGGTGGGGGCAGTCACCTACATGGTAAGTGAAAGTGGATGGTGTGGTGTTTGGGGAGTCATCTACATGACACGTGAAAGTAGTGGATGGTGTGGTTGAGGGGGAGTCACCTACATGGTAAGTGAAAGTGGATGGTGTGGTGTTTGGGGAGTCATCTACATGACAAGTGAAAGTGGCGTAGTGGTGGAAAGGGGAGTTACCTACTTGGTAGGTGAAAGTGTATGGGAGGGGAGAGTCACCTACATGGTAAGTGAAAGTGGATGTGGTGTGGTGTTTGGGGAGTCATCTACATGACAAGTGAAAGTAGTGGTGGTGTGGTGAAGGGGGAGTCACCTACATGGTAAGTGAAAGTGGATGGTGTGGTGGTTTGGGGGGGAGTCACCTACATGGTAAGAGTCACCTAAAGTGGAAAGTGGATGGTGGTTGAGGGGAGTCACCTACATGGTAAGTGAAAGTGGATGGGTGGTGTTTGGTGTGGTGATGGGGAGTCACCTACATGGTAAGTGAAAGTGGATGGTGTGGTGTTTGGGGAGTCATCTACATGACAAGTGAAAGTAGTGGATGGTGTGGTTGAGGGGGGAGTCACCTACATGGTAAGTGAAAGTGGTTGGTGTGGTGGAGGGGGAGTCACCTAGGTGGTAAGTGAAAGTGGATGGTGTGGTGTTTGGTGAGTCATCTACATGACAAGTGAAAGTGGGCGTAGTGGTGGAGGGGGAGTTACCTACTTGGTAAGTGAAAGTGGATGGTGTGGTGGATGGGGAGTCACCTACATGGTAAGTGAAAGTGGATGGTGTGGTTGGTTGGGGGAGTCACCTACATGGTAAGTGAAAATGGATGGTGTGGTGTTTGGGGAGTCATCTACATGACAAGTGAAAGTAGTGGATGGTGTGGTTGAGGGGGAGTCACCTACATGGTAAGTGAAAGTGGATGGTGTGGTTGAGGGGGAGTCACCTACATGGTAAGTGAAAAGTGGATGGTGTGGTGGGGGGAGTCACCTACATGGTAAGTGAAAGTGGATGGTGTGGTGGAGGGGGAGTCACCTACATGGTAAGTGAAAGTGGATGGTGTGGTTGAGGGGGAGTCACCTACATGGTAAGTGAAAGTGGATGGTGTGGTGGAGGGGCAGTCACCTACATGGTAAGTGAAAGTGGATGGTGTGGTTGAGGGGGAGTCACCTACACGGTAAGTGAAAGTGGATGGTGTGGTGGAGGGGTAGTCACCTACACGGTAAGTGAAAATGGATGGTATTTGTGCATAGGGAGTCAGCTACATTGTAGGTGACTTCGTCTCACCATTCCACCCACTTTCAATTACAATGTCAGTGACTCCCCATGTACCACACCATCCACTTTCACTTACCATGTAGTACCACACCATCCACTTTCACTTACCATGTATGTACCACCAAGTGGATGGTTTGGTGGATGGGACGTCACCTACATGGTAAGCGAAAGTGGATGGTGTGGTGGAGGTAGAGTCACCTACATGTTTATATTTTTCGTTAAGCTTCAAGGCCTTGAAGTATGAAACACGTTTGTCATCTACCATAATGACAACAGTTTAACGTCTTAACCCCTGATGAGTAATGTTAAACTGGGTTTACCAACCCCACTTCGAAATTCATGCTTTAGTGATCATATTCTAGAATTAGAATTATTATATTATTATGTATCCCAACAACAATAGAGTCCGATTACCTAATTCTCCTTTATCAATCAATTATATATACATATTTTATTAACATTGTAAAAAGCATTGAGATTTCGATTAATGCGTTTTTTATAAAGAAATTATTATTATTATTATTATTATTATTATTACATGGTAATGGATGGTGTGGTGTTTGGGGAGTCATCTACATGACACGTGAAAGTAGTGGATGGTGTGGTGGAGGGAGAGTCACCTACATGGTAAGTGAAAGTGGATGGTGTGGTGGAGGTAGAGTCACCTACATGGGTAATGGATCACCTGTGGTAATGGATGGTGTGGTTGGAGGGAGAGGGGGAGTCACCTACATGTTTGGTGAAAGTGGATGGTGAGGTGGATAGGACGTCACCTACTACATGGTAAGTGAAAGTGGATGGTGTCAACATAACTTATTGTGATCGGTTATGTGAAATAAATGAAGACATTTTTAATATTGATAAATTAAATCTGCAGGACTTTGCTGGCAGCAGCGTTGTTCATATGTTGGGTGGAGGATGTGCACTTGTGGGTGCTATTCTGGTTGGAGCGAGAATTGGACGATTTGACCAGTTCGGGAACCCTGTGGTCATCCAGGGACATACAGTACCGGTGAGTTCCACCCACATCATCATCATCATCATCATCATCATCATCATCATCATCATCATCATCATCATCATCATCATCATCATCATCATCATCATCATCATCATCAGCATCATCTAATAATAATAATCTTCACCTGTAACTAATAATAATAATGTATCAACATTATATTCTGCTCATAGACAGCGCTGTCCTTCAGCAGAATATAATGTTGATACATTATTATTATTATTAATAATAATAATAATAATAATAATAATAATAATAATAATAATAATAATAATAATAATAATAATAATGATCATCATTGGAAGTCACCAAGTTTCCTGGCAGCTGTTCATGGCCTTACTGATCATCATCATCATCATCATCATCATCATCATCATCATCATCATCATTATCATCATCATCAGCATCATCTAATAATAATAATCTTCACCTGTAACTAATAATAATAATGTATCAACATTCTATTCTGCTCATAGACAGCGCGGACTCTTTGTCTAATTGTTAAATAATCCCTGAGAAGAAGTCGAGGGAATTATTCAACAATATACACTGAGCCTGAGGGGGATAACTGTTTTAGTATAATAAACAATTATTAATATTTTATTTGTAATGTTCACTATTTTTACGTATGCTACAGTACACACTTCAGTCGCAAGACTGTAATGTACATGTATTGGAATTTTAATAAACTATCTATCCATCTCTCTCTCTCTCTCTCTCTCTCTCTCTCTCTCTCTCTCTCTCTCTCTCTCTCTCTCTCTCTCTCTCTCTATCTCTCTCTCTCTCTCTCTCTTTCTCTCTATATATCTAATTACACAGGTGAATATCAGAGACATTTGTAAAAGTAACGGGAGTGTGCAAAATTCTAAAAAAGGAGTTTTACATTCGGCCGCCATTTTAACGCGTTCAGTTAACTAAATGTTTCCTTGGAAAACGTCAATAAACGATAAATTCATTGCAGAACCTCAATATATCTTTCAAACCGAATCGACAAAGCGACACACGGCCATTTTCGTAGATGAATATGGCGAAATATGACGTAGTTGTTTACCAATCAGAACGCGCGCATCTCTATATTCGCCTGTGTAAGAGTTATACTAAATTATACTAAGTTATACTAAATTATACTAAATTATAATCATCTTTTTAGATGAGTGCTTTGGGTGGATTTATCTTGTTCTTTGGTTTCTTTGCCTTCAATGGCGGCTCACAAGGAAGTATTGCATCAGAAGGAGACGCAGAAATAGTTGCACTGGCCATCGTAAACACTATCATATCAGGTAATACTGGTTATCGTAAACACTATCATATCAGGTAATACTGGTTATCGTAAACACTATCATATCAGGTAATACTGGTTATCGTAAACACTATCATACTCTTCAGGTAATACTGGTTATCGTAAACACTATCATATCAGGTAATACTGGTTATCGTAAACACTATCATATCAGGTGATACTGGTTATCGTAAACATTATCATATCAGGTAATACTGGTTATCGTAAACACTATCATATCAGGTAATACTGGTTATCGTAAACACTATCATATCAGGTAATACTGGTTATCGTAAACACTATCATATCAGGTAATACTGGTTATCGTAAACTATAACTAATAGATTCCATTTTCCAGTGCGTCTGTACTCTTATAGATGCACAGATGATGTGAAAATGTGGTGAGAACAAAAACATGTGGTACGAGACGAAGTCGAGAGACGTGACTGCTATTCTGCACCACATTTTGACGTCATATGTACATCTATAAGAGTACAGCATGCTCGAGAGTCCAGCTGTGCTAATATTTTGAGAATTGAGTGATTTTGTGACGTCGTCTGTGCGTCTGTACTCTAATAACATGCACACGGCCCTCGACCAATCAAAGCGCGCGTAATATGCCAATTATTATATAAACTGTCATATGATCAGGTTATCAGTACTGGTTATTGTAAACGCTATCATTAAAATTCTGTGATGACTATACTAGGAAAGGAGTAGTAGGAAAGCCACGTAGCACTAGCTAGTGAAACAGAAATTTAGTTAAAGTTAAAGCGCTATAAACTTAAGATACCAATGAAGTTATTCTGCGGGAAGAAAGAAAGGAGTATGAGAACAAATTCGAAACCACGATCCTCGGAAATGATCACCGAGGAGGCAAGGTTGAGATGTTGTGCCGCTGAACGAGCTGATCTACATGGTTTCGCACTATGTGGTTTGAATGTGGCTCTGGCTGTGCCGCTACATGGCATTGGGAAACCACCACACCTGGGATCTATTTGTCGCTGGATTTGGAGAAGTTACGGGTCCAGGCTTCCTTCTTTAATCTTTCGGAGAAGGTGCGAACATGTGGTTGGCTATTTGGTGCTTCAATGCAAGTGGTCTGATCAGGTCTAGTCGAGAGCGCAGACTGCACAGGAGGAGGAAGTTGCAAATTCTTTGTAAGGAAGAACCTCTATAATCAAGCTTGAAAGTCCATACAAACCTCTCGGCCTGGAGGTTGCTGGAGGAATGATATCGGGCAGTTGTGATGTGCTTCATTCTTGATTCTTCTTGGCGCTGATTACCGTATGTGACTTTAGCTGTGACAAGACTTTTGGACACAAGTCTTTCATTTCCATATGTCTGCAGTCTTACATTAGTATTTTCAAGGGTGCTCTTATAGACGGACACTGGGATGACAGAGACTGACGAACCCGCAGTGTTTAATTCCATGTTGACTCTTACAGTGGTGAGAGGGTTGGCTCTAGCTGTTTTCACAATTGAAGATGTGATGGAAAGGGGTGTCATCTTCTTCTTCATTCCCCCATGCAGCCTTGTTCTTCTGGCTTGGAAAGGGAAGCCTGTGGCTTGCCGTTCGTTTGTTCAGACTTTCATGGGACAGCTATGTGCTTGTTACACCGATCGCAAGTTGCATCATTTAATCTGCTGTGTTTGCGAGAGTGTCCTGTTTTCCCACAATTGAGGCAAGGTAATTTGCGTCTGTCGACTTTCAAAACTTATGGCTGCCGGATTGTTGATGTTGGTGGCTGGATCAGGATTGTTCTCAGTGATTTTCAGAGGTATATATTGTTGCCTGTTCCATTGCATTGGCAATGGTCAAGGCTTCTTCTAGTGTACGATCACGCTCGCAAAGTAGCTTCTTTTGTATAGACTCATTTGATATTCCACAAACGAATCGACCATGCAAGGCATAGGGCAGGAAAGCTCCTGACAAAAGTAACAATATTCTGTCATTAGCTTGAAGGAGGCAAAAAATTAATCATTGATTCATTTGTTTTCTTTGAAAGTTGGTAAAAACGAAACCTCTCTGCAATTTCTAAGGATATGTGGGACACTGTTATGGGTAACAGTTGGATAAACTGTATATACAATTTCAAACTGCCTTTGTAGGCTTATATGGGGGCTGTGTGTGTCCACGAATCACACTAATGGTTTGGAACCTATAAGGACATATTTTGTCTTTCTCGACTTAATTTACCACAGATTACATTTGTAATCTTTCAATGTAGCAAACGAAGGACTCGGAGCTTTATCTTTAATCAAAAGGCAGTATTGACCCGATTACTGGCCCTTGTGGCCACAATGTTGGATTTTACACTGAGGATTGAGTGTGATTTCGGGGCTGATTTGCACCATTTTGAGGGCAAATAACGTGCATTCTTTATTTACTTGTACTCTAGTCCTCGTCAGCAGTTCTTATGTATCATGTCGTTCAGACAAAATGAGTTCAGTATTAGGAAAATAGAATGAGTTAAACATATACCATAAACGAACGAATTCACAACAGTTCATAACGTACCTAGATATCCTGGGCGACAAACCATGACTCAAAATATATCAGGTTTAGGGTTAGGGTAGGTTATCTCAGTTTCGGTTTGCCTGTCTATTCATTCTTTTCATCTTATTCTATGTGCTTATCATTGTAGTTCAATCAATCTATTTGCAATGCTGAATTTAACTAAATGGTTTCCATATTCAAGGTGGCGGTGGAGCACTGACCGCAATGATAATAAAACGCATGGGCTTTGCTGAAAAAAAGTGGAGTCTGCTGATCACAATCAATGGCGGGCTCACAGGAATGGTTTGTATTGTCTTATATAGAGTATGTTAGAGTCGTTTTCGTATGAGTGGGAAACCTACGGTACGGAGTTACGGTCACGGTACGGAATCGAAGACATTGTATTCAACCAATCACAGCGCGCAAAATCATCGCTCAACCAATCAGAATGCTTGGATACGGCATGATGATGGCGCGATACGGTCACCGCACGGTACGAACCGTACCGTAGCTACTTCCCACTCATACGAAAACGACTCTATTAAATGTCACGTACTCTAATATTGTTCTGTTTACTATGCTTTGTCAGGTATCCATTTGTGCTGGTGCCAGCGTCTTTAAGCCTTACTGCGCTTTGGTGGTTGGTGTTGTAGCCGGTGCTGGGTACATATTGTGGAGCTGGGCAGTCTTGAAAATAAAGGTCGACGATCCATTGGATGCCGTCGCTGGTTTGTACATCAGTTTTTTATGATTACCTTTAATTAAAGAATTCTTCTCCTTCTTCTCCTTCTTCTCCTTCTTCTCCTTCTTCTCCTTCTTCTCCTTCTTCTCCTTCTCCTTCTTCTTTTAATTTTTTTTCTCCTTCTTCTTTTTCTTTCTCTTCTTCTACTTGATTCTTCTTCTTCTTCTTCTTCTTCTTCGCCTTCTTCTCCTTCTTCTCCTTCTTCTCCTTCTTCTCCTTCTTCTCCTTCTTCTCCTTCTTCTCCTTCTTCTCCTTCTTCTCCTTCTTCTCCTTCTTCTCCTTCTTCTCCTTCTTCTCCTTCTTCTCCTTATTCTCGTTCTTCTCCTTCTTCTCCTTCTTCTCCTTCTTCTCCTTCCTCTCCTTCTCTTCTTCTTTTTCTTCTCCTTCTTCTTTTTCTTCTCCTTCTTCTTTTTCTTCTCCTTCTTCTTTTTCTTCTCCTTCTTCTTTTTCTTCTCCTTCTTCTTTTTCTTTCTCTTCTTCTACTTGGTTCTTCTTCTTCGCCTTCTTCTTTTTTTCTAATTCTTGCTCTTCTTGCTCTTCTTGTTCTTTCTTTCTGCCTCTTAAATCTTCTTCGTCGACCTCTTCATAGTGGTTAGTGATGTGCTTTTATACGTGTTTCTTTGTCAGTCCATTTTGGTGGAGGAATCTGGGGAATTCTCGCAGCGCCTCTTCTGGCATACGACAGAGGAGTCTTGTACAAGTGGGATCGTCTGGCTTTCACTCAATTGGGTTGGAATATGGCAGGCATGGTTTCTATCGCTCTCTGGTCTACTGGATGTGCATTCATCATGTTTGGAATCATGCGTCTTGCAAAACAACTACGAGTTGATGAAGATATCGAGATTAAAGGTAGTTTACACACGAGTGATTTATAATGTGATCGTTGCTAAATGTGCGTAGATAATAAGAACAAAATATTAATGGTATATGTATGTGAACACAGGATTGGACATACCAAAGCACGGTGAGCCCGCATACCCACAGGCCAGTTATGGTCACGGCTGGAATGAGGCTAATGAGAAGTCACCAAGTTTCCTGGCAGCTGTTCATGGCCTTACTGATCCAGAATCTGGAAATATACCTTCAAACGGCATTAATAATGTCCAGAATACCAGTGGTGATGTCCAAATGACGAGATACAGAAGTACAAGGACCGACGATGTGGGAAATGATAATAATGCAGTTGAAATAAGATAATAAGAAAACAGACCGTTTGCTCAACAAAACTGACAACCGAACAAATCTACCAACTATTCATATAACCAACCAAGCAACCAACCAAGCAAGCAAGCAAGCAACCACCCAACCAACCAACCAACCAACCAACCAACCAACCAACCAACCAACCAACCAACCAACCAACCAACCAACCAACCAACCAACCAACCAACCAACCAACCAACCAACCCAACCAACCAACCAACCAACCAACCAACCAACCAACCAACCAACCAACCAACCAACCAACCAACCCACCAACCACCAACCAACCAACCAACCAACCAACCAACCAACCAACCAACCAACCAACCAACCAACCAACCAACCAACCAACCAACCAACCAACCAACCAACCAACCAACCAACCAACCAACCAACCAACCAACCAACCAACCAACCAACCACCAACCAACCAACCAACCAACCAACCAACCAACCAACCAACCAACCAAACAACCAAGCAACCAAGCAACCAACCAACCATTGTTTTTGCTACTGGGGCTGATCATTGCGGATTTCCTGTAGTTATGAAATAAAAGCAGTTTAGTCAGTTTGAACAGGACCTGTATCTCTATCAAACGTGTTAGGCTCCCTTACTGTACAGTAAATCCATTATAGTTTACATTCCAAACACTCACGTCTCAATGAGAAAGTAATAAAATAAAAATAAATTTAATATTTTGAGAAGTGCCGTGCCGTGCCGTGTTTTAGCTATTCAGCATCGAGAAATACCTGTACTGACGCTTTGCCGTGTTTTACTTGGTCGCTCGAGCTCGGTTTATAACACGAACGCTGATTGGCTGTTCAAACAATTGTTGATGTAAGGAGAATTTAGTATTTGGTTCGGCTAATAAAGTTGTTTTAATTCATCTTCAAAATAAATTTGACGTCTCGTTATTTTACAAATTAAAAACAAATCAGTACTACGTTTCACGTGATCCGGGGGTGGGGGGAGGTTGGGGGTACTCCCATATATTTGCTATACGGGTATGTGCCGCTGGATAGGGTATGGTTTTTGAGGTTTGGCCTTACATATAGGGTATACATATCCATTCCACCCTAAATTGTCTTGAATAGGGTCTGTAATTTTGACAAGGATCGTAACTCTTCACTTTTTAGCGTCTTAAGGATAGAGTATGAATTTTGATTTTGAAAAAAAAAAGCGCCTTACTGGAGTGCTAACCATATGTCCGTGAAACAGTACTAACTAATTAGTACTAAATAGCACTGATGAAACAATAGAAAACAATGGAGATAACAAGTTTAGTACTATTTAGTAATAGTACTATTTCACGGACATATGGTTTGCACTCTATACAGGATTACTACTAACTAGTACTATGTTGTCAATAACTTTCTAAAATAGGGTATAGAATTTCCCTCGAGTTTTAGATAGGGTCCACTTTATATCGATCTGTCTTGAAGATGCCGCTGTCTTAGATAGGGTCAGGGTTTACGGACCCAGTACCCCCAGGCACGTGATATCGGCCTACTATTCAAACTTCATTGAATATTATGATACTTTATGATGACGTCATTAGCATTATTTAAGACCAACTTAATTATGCAAAGGCGTCTGTTCGCAACGCTCGTCAGAAGAACTAGTCGTGATGTCTTCAGCGCGTCCGGCAACGGATCCAGAAGCAATTACTGAGATTAGACGGACTGTAAGAGTCTTGAATCAGCAAAACACAGCTTACGTTGGTTGAGTTCTGTGAATACAAATGCTTCTTCGGTTAAGTTCCGCCGGTGGTGAGTGGCATGGAACCACTAGCCTCAACCACGTGGCCGACGCCAGCTACGAATTCGGTTTCTGATGCGGCTGCCTTGGAAGGCAATCAGGCAAGCCTTGAATCCTTGAGGTAATCATCGCACAGAATGGAGGGACACATACGGGACTTTGCCTATTGTTTGGCGCGAGATTCAAATGATGTTCATTAGAGTGCGACTCGCTAATACTACAATTTACAAAGGAATTTGACGAAAATGGCTGAAGTGGGTACTCAAAGCTAATGTTTTTATTGATTTGTGTATCAGTTTCTAAAGTTATTAAGGGTGGAAATGAAAGTCAAGATGTTAAACCAACTGCTGATATGAATAAAAATTACAACACTTTTTTAGTTATAGTATCCTTTTTTATGACAAAATAGGGATATTTTTGGTCATTTTACTATAGAAACTGTACAGGCACCCTCGAAACATCGATATTTTCTGTTCATCACGATAACTATTCAAAGTTATTAAGGGTGGAAAATAAAGATAAATAAATAAGGATCATCTTCCACCATCAAGTTGAATCATCCGCGGAAGCTTTATAGTATCCTTTTCGAGTTATAATAATCTTGGTCTTCACGAGACTATTGTTGTCATAGCGACCGATGTGAGTACATACATAATACATACATGGCTTATTTGTTTCTGCAGGTTTTTTTACATAACGCAAGACTTAAGTCCTGATGTGGACCTGCCTAACTACCTATCTAAAGTGTAAAATTGATAATTTATTTAATAATTAATAATATAAATAATGTACATACATATATAAATTTGACGATTACTATTTGATTATGAAATTATTGACAATTTATAATTTAATTTGAATTCAATAAATAAATTCCTCATGCCACGCATTAGGACTTTAACGAAACTTATGGATTTAATTATGTCTTATTGGAAGTTTGCATTCCATGCTAGAAGTGCATTCCTGCTAGAGCAGCTCTGTGTCTGAAAGATAGTCTACCAATTTCAGTTCTTGGGCTTGGGAGTTCAATGTTCATTGTTTTCCTTAAGTTGTAAGATGTATTCTTCTTCTTTATCAGATTATTCAAAACTTTAATGTTAGATCCATGATATGCTTTGTAAGTTTCCACTAATAGTCTCTTAGTGTAATAGTAGGATATAGGGTACCAGCCTTTCAGCTTTGTAAACTCATTTTCATTTGTGTCCATTGGGAGTTTGTAGATGAGTTTTGTAGCCCGAATATGTGCACGCTCGATGTCTTCCATCAAGGTAGGGGAGCAGGATCCCCATATTACGATTCCATACGGGACACTTGGAAGTACAGTCTTGAAGTATATGGTCTGGAGAATGGATGTGGGTACAAATTTTATTCGTCTCAGTACTGCTATTTTCATGTTGAAGGATTTACAGACGCTCTTGGTGTGTTCTTGCCAGGAGAGTTTGTTGTCAATGGTTATGCCAAGACATTTAGAAGATGTCTTGTACTCAATAGTGATTTGGCCATATTTCAGGGGTAGTAGAGGTCCAGTAAATTTTTGTTTTGATATTAGTAGAGCTTCCGACTTTGATTCGTGAGCAGTCAGCCTGTTGGCAGTACACCAGACAAGGACCTGATCTAATATTGCTTGCATTGTCATGGTGATTGCATCAATGTTTTTGGCCACTGTAAAAATCGTGGTGTCATCAGCAAACATATAAAGATCCCCCGTGGTTTTGTATTCTGGGAAGTCATTAGCATATAGTGAGAATAATCTTGGTCCTAATATTGAACCTTGCGGTACTCCATACTTTACAAGACTTGGATCTGATTTGTCTTCATGTATTTGGACAAACTGCTTGCGATTTGACATGTAGTTAGCAATCCAAGATAGTAGGTTGTCTGTTAAGCCAACAGCTTTTAGCTTTTGTTGGAGGATGGAATGATTCACCGAGTCAAAGGCTTTCCTAAAGTCAATAAATAGGACGCCTACTTTAAAGTCCTGATTTAAAGCCCACTTCCAAGTATCAGTGACTAGGTGGAGTAGGAGACCTTCTGAAGAGTAGTTCTTACGAAAACCCCACTGTTTATGGCTTAACAGGTCTTCAGATTCAATATGGTTGTCTAAGCTGTGAGCTATGATGTCTTCAAGAATCTTTCCTGGTATGCTGAGGAGTGATATAGGCCTGTAGTTATTTGCATCAGTAGGTTTTCCTTTTTTGAATACCGGCTTAACACGTGAGAGTTTCCAGTTAGTTGGGTAGGTCGCATCGTCTATGCTTTTCTTGAATACTGGTAGTAGGCTGTGAATGGCTGATTCTCCAAGTAGATAGAGATCCTTAGGTGAGACAAAGTCAAGTGGCATTGGGGTTGGGTCCAGCTTCTTTTTCACAAGGTCCCAGGTTAGGTCTATATCACCCCGGGTGGGGGTAACTCTGGTAATGTAAGTCACTCCGTGTTTAGAGATGATGGATCCAAGGGTTCTAGATGCTTGGTAAGATTCTCACTGATGTTCACAAAGAATTTGTTGAAGTAAGCAGCTTTCTCTGAGTCTTTGGTTAATAAATCATTGCTGTCAGTCATAATAGGGCCAATGATGTTTTCTTTATTTTTCCTTAACACCTTGTTTGTAAGTTTCCAAAATTTTTTAGGGTCTTTAGAGTCTTCGAATTCCTTTTGCCAGTAAGCAGCTTCTGATTTCTTTAGTAATCTCTTCACTTCATATCTCTTAGCTTTGTATAGCTCCCATTTTTCTGGGTCTTGTGATAACTTGGCTTCCTTGAGTAGCTTGTAACGACGATTCATTTCTTTCCTTATAGTTGTGGTGATCCAGGGGAGAGATTTGTCTCTTATTTTAACATTTCTAGCTGGTAGGTGGTGGTTTACAATGTCATTATATATGTATTCCCATGTAAATAGACTATCGTCAATGTCATCGAAGTGCATTGGTGAGTTAATGTTGGACTGGCGTTATGTAAAAATGTAAATTTGTGTAAATTTGTAGTTTTCGTATTCTGTGTGTAGTAGTATGATATATTGTAAATTTTTTTGGCATCAATAATAATAATGTTTTATATCCAGGGATTTGTAATTTTTGGTTGTTATAAACTTGGGTTTGGGATTGGTTCTAGTAGTCTTGAAGACAGCAAATATCAAGTGATGGTCAGAAATTCCAAGGTCAATTGTACCAGAAGTCTTCATTTTAGATGGTTGGGTAGTGATGATGAGGTCGATGAGCGACTTTGAGGTTGGTGTGATACGAGTAGGACTAGATATAATGTTAGTAAGACCAAAACAGGAGATAATCCTTTTCAGGCGTTTTCCGTATTGAGTTTCAGAGTTGTTTGACCCATGAAGTATATCTGCATTGAAGTCACCCATAAGAATTATGTTTTTCCTCTTTAGCCACATGTTAGTAATTACGTCTCTAAAAGTGTCGAAGAAGGACGAGTCTTGAGGTGGTCTGTAGACGCAACCCATTAGGAATGACTGTGAACGTACTGTTACATTTAACCATGTTGCCTCTAGGTTGGTGTTATCCCATCGAGATACTAAGTGAGCGGTAAGATTATCTTTGTAATATATTAATACACCTCCTCCTTGGCCAATGTCGCGATCTCTTCTCACGAAGTTGTGTCCATGGATGGTAATCCAATCGTCTGATATGTCATTCTTTAAGTGAGTTTCAGAGATGCCGAGGATGTCAAATTTAGCTTGTTCGAGGAGGTTTTGAACTTCTCGAAGCTTATTTACTAGACCATTGATGTTGAGGTGAGCAATTTTAAGGTTCCTATTGCTAATTGTTTGACCTAGAAGAACGAAAGGGTCGTCTTGTATCACTGAAGTGCTGTCAATCATCTGGAAGATTGCCGGTTGTCTGGTCTAGGGAAGCACACTTAGGGCAGATCCAGGATAGGCTTTCATTATGTTGCATTTCTTTATAATTGCTGGGAGTGACAGATCCACATTTTATATGGCACCAGCGAAGGCATTTGTCACACTCGATTGCACGGTGATTTGAAGCGAGTGTTCTCGAGCAAACCGAACATTTAACCTTGTTGGTGTTTAACAGTGCTGACACTGGGCCAGGATTCAAGGCTACGTCTCCACTAGTGATAATCCGGGCAAGCTGAAAGCAAGAGGTTGCATTTGGGTAGTAGTTTATCGAGGAGGAAAGATAGCTCCTTTTGTGTTGTTTTACATTCGGGTTTCGAGGTTGTTCAGAGATTGACGAATAATTCGATCTTTCAGTCCCAAGTGGATAAGATAGTAGGCCAGAAGCTCTCCAGTCGTCTTTTAGGATTACTAACTTCAAGTTTAGGATGAGGTAAAAATAAGTAATATTGCTATTAAATGGATAAATGAAGACATAAATGGATAAATTTGAACGATGGAGACGGAGACAAAAATATTGCCGCCATCTTGGTCCGTGACCGCTGCACTATTCAACTCATTCTCGCTTAGCTCAGTCGCTTTATCAGATAACTAATACGCAAAACCTATCATTTGAAAGCTTATATAAAGTGTAAGTTCAGTTGTTAAGTAAGTTTTTGACGAGTTTATAGTGTATGCGATGACAAACTACGAAGTAATCAATTCGGCTCAGTTCTGTCTTCAAGTCGTTTGCAGTTGTTGTCATTTGAATGACTCTTAGCGGCCGACGTGAGTTCAACTCATTCTCGCTTTAACAGATAACTAATACGCAAAAGCTATCATTTGAAAGCTTATATAAAGTGTAAGTTCAGTCGTTAAGTAAGTTTTTAACGAGTTTATAGTGTATCGGCGATGAAAAACTATGAAGCAATACAATCGGCTTCTGTCTTCAAGTCGTTTGTTGTCACTGTTGAATGACTCTTAGCGGCCGACGTGAGTTCAACTCATTCTCGCTCTATCAGATAACTAATACTGACACAATACCTATCATTTGAAAACATATATAAAGTGTAAGTTCAGTCGTTAAGTAAGTTTTTGACGAGTTTATAGTGTATGCGATGACAAACTACGAAGTAATCAATTCGGCTTTTGTCTTCAAGTCGTTTGTTGTTGTCATTTGAATGACTCTTAGCGGCCGACGTGAGTTCAACTCATTCTCGCTCTATCAGATAACTAATACGCAAAACCTCTCAAAAACCAGCAAAAAGCATATTATAAAGGCATGACGTTCGTGTAAATGTTGATTTCTAGAAGAGCCGTTGATCCATTGATAGTATTTCACTGGGTATAGACAGGGTTTCTATCGCGTCATTTCATGCATATTAATGACGCCTTTAGAAATCGTTCGACTGTAAGTACATGTCCCAAAAGACAATAGGATTCTGTGCGATGTGGTTTAAGATTCTGTTGTCGTGACTTTGCCAACCAAAATTATGTGTTTTATTGGTGAGAGTTGGGAATATATGATTGTGATATTTTGTCCGTTAGTTTCTGTTGGATCGAGTTGCGAAATTTCTTACACGAGGGATTTGCTTCATTGCCCTAATCAGTGTAATTGTCCCTTTCCCGTAGTTTTACATTCCGATGGGTTTAAACCGGTATTTGTTTTTTAGTAGTTTCAAATGGTATCTTATCTTAAAGCTCCTAGCTTAATGGGATTTTAAAGGGGGAAGACAGCCAACCGTCGATTGATAGGTTGTTTATCTACCGAGTGAGACTAACAGTTATAAGGGAACCCACCCGTTTAATCAAGTGTAAGTCTAAATATGTTTAATCTAGACATGTAGGGAAATGGGTCAGTCCTTGTTATTGAGTGGAAATTTGAACAGCGTTGTGTTGAGCGGGTCACGTAATTTAACACGCGGAAAATGTTTTTCTTTTCAGAAATCGTGATGCACTGTGTGGGCTCACGTAAGATTTACGGAAAAAATCGTAATGCGCTGGGTGGGCTCACGTAAGATTTACGGAGAAAATCGTAATGCGCTGTGTGGGCTCACGTAGAATTTACGGGGAAAAAACCGTGATGCACTGTGTGAGCTCAAATAAGGATTACGGAGAAAATCGTGATGCGCTGTGTGGGTCACGTAAGATTACGGAAAAAATCGTGATGCGCTGTGTGGGCTCACGTAAGATTTACGGAAAAAATCGTGATGCGCTGTGTGGGCTCACGTAAGATTTAGGGGGAAAAAAAAAATCGTGATGCACTGTGTGGGCTCGAGTAAGATTTACGGAAAATATCGTGATGCACTGTGTGGGCTCACGTAAGGATTACGGAGAAAATCGTGATGCGCTGTGCGGGCTCACGTAAGATTTATGGAAAAAATCGGGATGCGCTGTGCGGGCTCACGTAAGATTAATGGAAGAAATCGGGATGCGCTGTGTGGGCTTACGTAAAATTTACGGAGAAAATCGTGATGAACTGGGTGGGCTCAGCACGTAAAATTTACGGCCAGGCCAGGCCATTTTGGCCGCGACTGCGTCAAGAGGGCCGATACCATCTTGATTGGTTGTAATCTCCTCATCGACGATGATAAGGCTTAGTTTGTTATGATAGGGCAGTGATGAATATTGATGATTTGTAGTGGATTAAAAATGGGTTCTGTTGATTTGATACTGGTAGTCCTTTACTCTGTGGGGTATCAAAGTTTTGTTTTGTTTTCGTTAACCAGGCAAGGAGGGATGACACCGCAAGCGTTTTGTCCTCTAGGGCATTCCCTTGTTGCTACGATTCGTCTGGCAGTGGTTGTCATCTCCTCTGAACTTGGGTTCCCATCCATTTGTTTTCAGTAGTTCGATTAATACCTTGCATTTGTCTCATGTTTTAGCCTAGAACAAAAACCCACGTTGATGGAATTGAAACAATCTCAAGTGGGAGGGAATTATCCTTCTGGAAAAGTGAAATGGATATTATCGGATGGGAGTCCGAGTTCGGAGGGGATGACAGGAATAAGGGAACTGTTTGTGAATATGGAAAGTGTGTTAGCAGGAGATGTTAAGTCAATCGCGAGTGTCCCTTTTCGGGACCCAGAATCGAGTGGGCCGAAGTCCACGCGCACCTGTGTAAAATCATCTTAGTAGGTTAAAAAAACGAAGTGGAAGTTGGCGAATGGGTTTCTAGAGGGGTGGATATTCGATCCTTTATTCGTCCATTTGGAGGTGATCTCAAAGGTGTATAAGAATCTTCAGTCTTGTAAGAGGTTTACTGAGTTAATCAGTGAAACGATGATGAACGGGGGCCGTAACAGTAATGGGGAAGTAGAGCCTCCATACATAATACTCCCTATTACTGTCGAGCCATCTAAGCCGAGATTGTGCATTGCTGCGCGATTGTCAATCTCTGGGCCGAACAAGCATTCCGTGGAGGACCGAGAAACACTGGGCACTGTCAGTGTCTACAGGTGCCTCTTCGTCTCGCTGGACCGGTGTTATCCATTACCAACCGTTAAATACAAAGACGTGGGCTGTAGCGAAGGTTTTGGAGTCACTACCTATGGGTGTATGGGACTGCCGGTTGGATGTACAGGTCGATAACCAAACCGTAATTCACACTTGGATGGGGCGTGTTCATATTCCGGTTGGTGACGCAAAGAAACTGGCTCCTGTTGGAACTATTGTACGCTCTCTCAAGCAGTAACCCAGCAGATTGGTTCTCAGGTGTATTGTCTAAAGCGGACTCAATATTGTCTGGAACTGAAATGCTGCACTGGGAGGCGATCGAAAAGGGGTTTGGTGGCTCGTTCGTCCATATCCTAGACCTTATGTTCTTGGATTCCAATGTCCAGCGGGACCACCAGGGTGATATATAATGACACGATATAACAGATATATCTAAATTTAATCGATATATTTATTACATGTAACTGGAAAGTGTAAACATCAATTCAATACATAGGCGATTGATTTGAGTTTTGATTTGATTTGCCTCAACCCAGTTAACGGTTATTGAGTAGTTGCGACGATGGGACGACGACTATAAACGGTGAGTTCGCTCTGGTAGCTCTGCTCTGGTAGATAAGTGAGCGATATCGTCTCTGTATCTGGCCGGGATGGTTTGTCTATCAAGGAACAGTCAAATACATGATGTCTCCTTGTGTCAGTATCTGATCGACTGTACACGTATTCCATCGTCAAACTGGACACGACTGAGCACATCAGCAGGGCTAAAAATCACTCTAATTCGATCGTGACCTTGATGAATGCTTCCAGCAACGAATAAAGTTGTGTTTGGTAAAAATAAAAATAAAACACATTTATACATTTACCTGGTTATTTCGCTTGAATAAACATCGATCAAAAGTAGACAACGAGCGCGACTTGCTGCTGGCAGGGACTACCGTATATAGTACACAGGGATCCCGTCAAGATTAGTGTCGCTACGCGCGGAGCAATTACGATTGTGGTGCCTTGCTATCTCCCTTACTATCGTGGTGGCCAATGTCAAAAGCGATTTCCTCCAAGGAATTTTAAAATAAAAATATTAGCCAGACAAGGTTCAAAGGAAGCCATCCTATGCCCAACAAAATATGGTGTTGTACCATTCTCAACACCTTGGGACTTATGGGCTTTCAATTACAGATTTTAAATGGAAGAAATTAACAAACTCTACAGAAATTGTAATATCTGTTTTGTTTAAATTTATTGTGGCCACTAGCATTTGGTGCCAGACTGTTCGTGCCTTCAGTTGGCTTCCCTCGTTTATGTCCGGTCACATGTATCGAAGTGTACCGATGGCGGTTGGCGAGCTAATGGTTTATTCCATTACGCGAGTGTTATCGGTTTAGGCCTTTAAAACTTGCGGGAGAGGTTTCAACTGCACCACTGGATTCACCTGCAGCTCATAATCGTTTAGCGATCTGCGCCTCATCAGTATATGGAAGTCGCAAAATTACGCTGCATGCATGGATTGAGAAGTGGTTGTGCAATTTATCTAGCAACGTGTGGAGCGGAATTGGAAACAGTGACGAACCACGTTGGCTGGAGGACTGCAGGAACAGCACGTCATTACATCAATATGGAGCAGGTGTTAAGGTCTGGAGGTCTGGGGATTCATTAGCAGAGCGGCCATTGGACCTAGATGAATCATACCAGGGACAGAACGAATTTAAGGGCTTCACACGAGCCTTTGCAATGACTGAGGGAGACCCAAACAAACTCTAGGCAACATTAATATATTCTTATTATATACAGGAGTATATGGTAGAGATAGTTCTCCGGTTTTATAGATCAATGTCACAAGTATGCTGCGCGCGCTACAGCCGTGAGCTGCACGAGACTTGTTGTGATGCGTCAGCCTTTCCTAATCAAATTGATGTCTATTGTTCTAGATGGAACTTGACAGGCTAAAGTACGCGCACATTCGGTTCAGTGGAGATAATGGCTGCATAATATTCAGCTGCCTCGCTATTCCTTTAGACGTCGTACAGAAAGAAGGTATTCAGCGGGAAAGCTTGTTGAACTTTATATGGGGGAGGGATTTATTAAGGATTGGGAAGACCAACCAGAGTATGTCAGACAAAACCAGAATGTGAAGCATCCGAAGCGTAGTGTGAGGCCTAGTGCTACTCAGTACTAAGAGATAAGACATGGAGGGCCTTCCCATACCTTAATGCTAATAAGGCAGCAGAAAGGATATTTGTACTATAAACACTAGAGAAAATTTGTGACTCGAAGCCGGTCTGTGTAAACAGACTTCGAATCACAAACTTTCTCGAGTGTCTACATCGGTGTCTGCTTTGAACCCTGATAGAATCATTGGCTAGAGCACTTTTAGAGCACTTGTAAAAACAATATAGATATATGTAGGTAAGTAGAGTCACTACTTACTAGACCGTTTAATCATCCACATCGCACGACTCAAGGCAGGCGAGCACGTGCACGAAAACACTTTATTGGTGTGTCTACTTAGCCAATCATCGACTGATAAAATTCGTATCATCCAATCAAATCACTCAGTAGTGCTCTGCTTATAGCGTCACTACATAGAGTAACACTCATAGAGTAACACTCACTCATCAGTAGAGAGTACACGGAACAGCTGGGTGAGACTTCAACACGCAAGTGAACTGAAGATGGCGAGCCCAAGTTTAGCAGTTGTGATAAGCAATTTGAATCAATTCTTCTTAGTGTTAATGGGAATCTTCATCTTCTGTAAGTCATTTTTGTTGTCATTCATTTTTATGTCGGGTCGACCGGGCGTAACTTTGTTAAACAATACTGATATCTTAATCCAAGCAAACTTAAAGCCAAACCTAACACCCAATGGAAATTAGAACTGGAATTATTCTGTTAAGATTCAGAAAAAGTAAGACGCCTTACTGCACTGCTGTCATTACAAATTACATTGAAAATATAACTTGTCATATATATTGTTTTCCTCTTTAGTTATTACGTAGTTTTATACTTATTGCATATATATATTTAGGATATTATATATATAGAGAGAGGATATTACACGGCGGTGCGAAGATATGAAAGTTATTTTCGGGTGACAAACTTAACCCCAAAAGCTACCCTAACACCCAATGGCAATTGGAACTGCACTGTATTGTATATTAGTAGCTCAACTTAGGTACATAATTCGAACTACATGGACTGGACGATCAATAAAAGTCCTTTACTCACTTAGTATTCAACTGAATAACCTGTAGTTTCGTAAGAATGCTGATGAATGTCAATTGGCTTTAGAATTGTTTCATAAAATTTTCGTTGAAACTCTCCTTATTTGGACTTCAAAAGATTTTGAAATTCTTGTCATAAAGTTTTCATTCATAATGATCACGCGAAGACATATTATAATAAATTAATACTAATAATAAATAGATTTATATCCAGCTATTTTCCATACGGTTTAAGAAGCAATATATTTTAAGAAGTAACAATGAATAATAGGAAATATGTAGAAATATTCAAACCTAATAATCTAAAACACCAAACGCTCGAAAATGTTCATGGGGGTCGTAAGGTTTATTGTCGAGAAATTTTATTGATTTCTTTTAATTTGTTTGACTTTTACAAAACTTTGAAAATGAAAAAGAATAGTTTAACGCTCTCTGCCGTGATATCCTATAAAAGAAAAAAGAAAAGAAAACAAGTCATATAAGACATATCTTATTAGACTCCTCTGTTCGGTCTGTACCTTATGGATCCTCAGGGTTTTTTTCCCCGCACTTTTTATGGTCCGCGCGCTACGTGTTTGTATAGGTAATAGCATGGTTTGTAGTGATATTTGGGATAAATACCACGAGTGATATTTCAAAATTGTTAACAAAATTTCACGAGCCTCCGGCGAGTGAAATTTGTGACAATTTTGAAATATCACGAGTGGTAATTATCCCAAATATCACGTACAAAACATGCTATTAAATGTTTATAATATGACCTAAGAAAATACTGCAATTTCGATCAGTTCAGTTGTCTGTAGTTTTACCATGAACTAATGGAAAATGCTCTCAAGTAAATTATTTTCATAGAAAAACGTTCATAAATTAGATAACAAATGAAGAAAACAGAAACAAGAGGTTTCTAAAGCTTTATTTGTACCTTTTTCAGCAATAATTCTTAATTCACTTCTCGATCTAAAGCAGGAAAACCTTTACTTTAGCACGATCAACAGTCGATCGTTTCTCGCTGATTTTTGCAGTCTCAGCCAAAGAAAACCTTCCTGATTTGTCAACAATATATCCATGTTGATGTACTTTTTCAATTTGTTGTTCTTGAGATTTGTTTCTAGGTATATTTCAGCTTTTTTAGCGAGAAAAACTCTGTCGGGTTTATCCGCCATCTTGGATTTGAATGTCATGCTTGGTGCTCAAACAATGGTTACCATGGTGATTTTGAAATACCACTCCTGAGAGCTTGAAATACCACTATTACGCTGAAATACCACTCCTCTCAGCCAATCGAATTGCAGGATTTTCTTAGGTCATATTATAAGGGATAGAAATCAGTGGGGGAATAAACCTCGGTCCATAACTTACGGTATGAACCCAACACTCGGTGAATATCACGAAGTATCACGTTTTCTGGATATAAGTCTAAACCTTGCTTCAGTCTTATTAGTATCATCAAACACTTTTTCTGTTTTCTAACGGTAGCGCATATTCCCAAAATTCTTATTAGTTTCTTTCTTGAATTAAATTTAAGGTGAAATAAAAAAATGTGGTGATCAGTGTACTCGTACCGCTCGGATATCGATAGGATAATCCTAAGCAAAGATCCACGAATTCCTTCAAACTCGACTGCATTCTTGCGGCGGTCTGATTGATTTGTGGCGTTTTTTTTTTTGTCAACCAAATTGTAAAGCTGTTGTCACGCAATGGTATTGACGAAGCGCTGCAAATAAACATTCATTGAATAACGTTTTAACGAAGATTCTATGCTCTTTAATCGGTGCTTCTATTTCTATTCACTACAATCACTGGCTCGATTACTAGTAAATGTTATGACGATCGTGTTAGAAATAAAGGGTTGCTTGGAAGAGCTTGATACTGCCAGAGGCGCAAAGCAATTAAGCCGAATCAACACGAGCAAATTTTCCTTCACAAGCTAAGTTTTCCTTGACAAGGAAGACTTGCTCTTGTAGACGACAAAAACATCGCCAATTGTTCCATGTCAAAGAAAACTTGTTCGTGTAGATGGGGCTTTAGAAGAGAGATTTGGTTGATACTATTAAAAGATCTATTGTTTCATAGCCATTGTTTTTGCCTACTGGGGCTTATCATTGCCGATTTCCTGTAGTTATGAAATATGCAAAATTTAACAAACGTATTTAGTGATCATAAATCAGTAAAGGCTGTTTTGATGTTTTATTTAATATAAAATTATAATCAATTTGTACAAATGAGATCCAGTAATTTGATATTTTTAAACTCTTTAAAAGTTGTTCAAACCAAAATTTATTTTAAAATAAGCCTTATGACCCTTATAAACATAGAGCTAAAAGAATATATAAATGACTTTACTGCTGTGAAGTTTGATCAAAATCCGTATTTTTAGAGGGATATATGGTCGTGCAGTTTGTATGTAATAATATATATATAATAATAGTTGTAGTTCAAGACTTTAGAATTGATTCATTGGTTTATTGCTACAGGTCTGTTTCATATGATCATAAAATGACCACACTCATGAGTGTGATGAGTGTGGTCATTTTATGATCATATGAAACAGACCTGTAGCAATAAACCAATGAATCAATTCTAAAGTCTTGAACTACAACTATTATTATATTTACTGCTCCTATAATGTTGAGCACTCTCTGGAAAACCGTTCTAATATCAGTCAATATTAGAATTAATAATATATATATATATGAAACATCATTTCTTCTTAATTGTGGAATGATTTCAAAACTACACGTACAAACTGTGTACAGTGTACTACTACTAATAGATAATAATATCTAATACTTGTTGCACGCAAATTTAATACGATGAAATACTCGGCATGTATTCTTGGTGGGCACCGAAGTCAGTCAAACGAACATATCCAACCACTTTATTGGAAAACTGTATAGTAGATCTTGAACAGACAAAAACCAACAATTAAGAAATATAAAACAGTTTTCCGTTTTATATACTCTGATCTAAACACTTGGGATGTTGGGAGAACACTTGAGAAGCGTAGGAAACCACGACGCGAAGCGGAGTGGTTTCCAGCTTCTCAAGTGTTCTCCCAACATCCCAAGTGTTTAGATCAGAGTATATAAAACGGAAAACTGTTTTATATTTCTTTTATAAAATAACTACAATGATTTCTTTTTGAAAAAAACGTTTATTTACGCGAGATTCTACTGATCAAATTTGCAATTCTCCTGAAAAGCATCAGAAATCGCCCATCAGCCCATCAAATCTCGCGAAAGAAATCAAAATGGCAAGCGACTCGACAACTTTTCGCCGTTTAATAAGTGTTTTGACAGGAAAAACGTTTTGAAGAATGCTATTTTCTGTCAGAAAATTAAAGAAGAATGCTTCTTACGGCTTCCTTTATCAGTTTGTGTATCCTGTAAATACGAAAAACGAAGAAAAGCTGAGCTAATGAAGACGAATCGCCAACTTTTTGCCGAAATATTTGACAACTAGATGAATGAGCACGAAGTCAGGTAGCCAAATATCCACAATTTTTGTCGTATTTTAAAATCTTTTCAGCGTTTTTCTCGACAAGAATGTATACACGATGGACGTTTTTGAGACATATGACAATATTTTTTCTCTTTGACATATTAGATATTTGTGTAAAGCTGTGTAAATTTGTAAATGTGTACAAAATCGCGTCAAATGTGAGTAATGTGTAAATGTGCAAATGTGCAATGTGTAAATGTGCTTTCCGACGGTTGTATGTGATTGAGAAAATGACAGTTTGATTATGTAGTTCTCTTCGTGTATATTGTTCGGTATACAAAGCATGGACGATTCGTCCAGTTTTGGTGTACACAGTATTAACCTGCAAGTTTTCAGGCCTTCAGCAAAATCACATCTAGATAGAACTTGAACTTGAGCCGGGGAGAAAAACTAATTAGAAGGCTTTCTGACACAAGGTTTATTGATCTGCCCGTGTCAGCCGTCCAGATTTGGTGTCGATCACGTTGGCATGCATTGGATCAAGGTCGTTCAAGGTCATGACGTAAACGTCCCCATCTAAAACGTCACAGCCGACCGGAAACGAGCGCGCGTACGATTTCCTCTGTTTATTTATGATTGCAATTTTTAATTTAGACAGGCTCTAGAAGGCAGTTGAGCAATGAAGCCATTAAGAAATAACAACATAATTTGCAGCTTCAAACTAACAAAAACTTGTCAGCGGTGCTTGGGCTTTTGCCGAATTAATATAGGCTGATTTATCAGCTATTATTTCTTATATATTCATCTTGTAAGTAAGTAAGGACTTTATTTAACGAGGGTAGCACGATAAAACATTTACACAAATTGAAGAAGATAAAACAACTGCTTGTAGAAACGTCTGTATAAAAACGGTTTATGGCAAAAACTTCCACTGAATCACTGAAGGTCAAGCTCCTTGAAATACGACAGTCTTGACATGACAGTGTAAATGTGTAAAAAGTGTAAAAGTAAATTTTGATTGTGTAAATGTGTAAATGTTTTCAGATGTAAATGTGTAAATGTGTGCTGCGAGGGGGGGTAAATGGGTAAATGCTCAAATCAATAGGTGTAAATGTCAGGCTTTATTCCCTTCCGTTCCCCCCTTCTTTCTCTGTACCCCTCCGCCAAAAAAGCCTGATACTCAGGTTAACACAGTATCAAACAGTTTCACTTCAAGTAATTTCAAATATCATTTTTAAGGAATTTTGATTATCAAAAAAATGATTTGGCTTAAACACATGAATTGTCTGTCATGACTTGAGTAAACACAATGATCAAGTCCGACAAAACTAAAAAGTCAAAAGCAAAACACCTTACTGACGTGAAATTATCCAAGCAAAATACCATTGCATGAGGCTTGGATGAATGAATGAATGAATGAACTTTAATTAAACACGGAATCAAAATCACTAAAATTAAAATTAATTACAAAGTGCTCTCCCTTTGAGCCGTGGCTTTCATGCATTGCTTGTCAAGTGCTACCTTTGGACCTTGAACCTTTGAAGCCACATGCAGCTTCGCAACCACTGAATCAGAGCAACCACCGTCACAATCGCCTCTGTTTTATATTTAACAAATAGAAAACGTTTCCCGTGTTTACATAGCCTGATATAAACACGAGGGAAGTTTGGGAGAAGTCGAGAGCTATTGTATAAAACCGAGCCGTTAGGCGAGGTTTTACACAGAGCTCGAGACTTCTCCCAAATTTCCCGAGTGTTTATATCAGCATATGTAAACACGGGAAAACGTTTTCTATTTGTTTTATAAAATAACTACAAGGATTTCTTTCGTAAAACTCCTTTATTTACGCGAGATTTTAGTGATCAAAATTTCAATTCTCCTGAAAAGCGTCAGAAATCGTCCATCATCCAATCAAATCTCACGAAAGAAATCAAAATGGCAAAGCGACTCGACAACTTTTATCTGTGCAGTTTACTGTTTTGACACGAAAAACGATTTGAAGAATGCTATTTTCTGTCAGAAAATTACAGAAGAATGCTTGTTACACTTTGTTTTTGTATCCTGTGAACACGAAACACGAAGAAAAGTGAGAAAAGCTGAGCCGAATCACGATCAATGACGAAGAGTCGTCAAACTTTCTGAAATATTTGACATCTTGATGAATGGAGCACGAAGTCAGGTAGCCAAATATCTACAGTTTTTGTTGTATTTTTGAATCTTTTCGTCGCTTTTCTCGACAATAATGTATAAACGATGGACGTTTCTGAGACATTTGAAGATGTTTTTTCTCTTTGACATATTTTACTAGAGATATGAATGTTCTGGCGAACCCGCCGTGTAGCTACAAGAATCGCTCTGTTTTCACTCTTTTGTGAGTATAAATACGGCTATCCGTTTTCTTGATATTTTCAGTCGTACACTTGAGAAAATATAAGACTTATGTGTAGCTAAGTATAACTTACAAAATGGTTAGTATGTGATTGAGAAAACTGAGCCGTTATATTTAGTTTTCTTCGTTATTGTGGACAGAAATAAGTGGACGATTCGTCGAGTTTCTTGCCGGCCGAGTTTGAATGAACTTGAAGCTCATTGCAAAATTCATTAATTTTCGGTTTAAAATCATCAAAATCACATCTAGATAGAACTTGAACTTAACTAAACAAGAAAAACTGTAATTCTATGGATTTTGTTTAGTAAATAAAACATGTTTGACAACAGAAAAAAATACATTTGTGGTCAGTTATTTTTACAATCAAATCCACTGCATCGCTTCAAGGTTGTTCAAGGTCATGAACCATGTTTACATAGCCTCATATCAACATAGTAATTAACCAATCAGAGCGCGCGTTATATCTAAATTATTTTATAAAATATTTTATGACCAAAATTCAGAGATATTTATTTGTAATTTCCTTTCATTGTACTGGGGTACCTGACTTTGATTAGTCTACAAACTATTTTCAGATATCCCAACACCTAACTATCTGAAAAAAATTCTACCCTATATAATGTAAAAAAAGGGTGTAAATGGAATAAAAATCTAGTCTAAAAAAATATGTTTATACAGTCATCAACGTTGTCGCTGACCGGCCTCACGACTACGCGACTAGACCGAACGGGAGTATGGGTAGAAATCACTGAAGCAGAAAATTATTCGCTTTGCAATTTATTTTCTCATTACCATAACGATCTCCCAAAATGGCGGAAATTTCAGATTTCAAAAATTCATATTTCTGGATTGAATAGTGATATCTCAGATATTATTTCGGTTATATTTCTCATTTTACATGCCCTTTCGATTGCAATGATCATATTAGTGTATTTTTGAGTTTTAAAATTTGTTGCCGTGTTCATGACGTCATTTTCCCGCCAAAAATCATAAAAATAAAAATAAACAATAAAGAGCAGATTAGTGGTCTTGCCATGTATTGTAACGTTGCCAAGTTTCATTTTGATTGGATGGAAACTGTAGAAGTAGATCTACCTTAGCGGTTTTGGGTGCATTTTTGCCCACCGTCAGGCCGTCAATACACAAAGTAACCCGCATTACCTTTATAGTTTTACAGGTAGGGTTTGCATTCCTCGAGGCAGGATCTGTTCGCTCAAAGAACACTACAAACATTCTGATTAAGAACGTGCTGGATGTGTGTAAGTAGAGTTTGCATGTGGATCCTATATTACTGAGCCATTTCCAAATCGAGCAAATTTATTTTTTCTGATTTCTTGATTTCCAAATGTTCCTACTTAGTCATCGGTGGAATCGCGTTTTGGCTGTTTGGATATGCCTTTGCTTATGGCAGTGAAGGAAACTCCTTCATCGGTTACAGCTACTTTGCCTTGTCCTACATACCTGATACGGTCTATGCTCATTGGTTCTTTCAATTCGTGTTCGCTGCCACTGCGTCCACAATAGTCAGCGGTGCTATGGCAGAGAGAACTGAGTTTAGGAGCTACATGGTGTATTCTGTGTTCTTGACAGGTAAGGAGGAGCATGGTGGTATAAACCCATTGCAAATGACGTCACATACCGTAAAGTTCCGAAAGTAGCGACCCCCGAAAGTAGCGACCCCCCCCCGAAAGTAAGAGTAAGAATTGATGCTTGCCAACAAATACCGAAAGTAACGACCCTCCGACGGTAGCGATCCCGCCGATAGTAGCGATCCGCCCTCTAGAGCGATGATTAGATTAGATGATGAACAGCACTAGCAAACAGCATTTAACGAGACAGAACATTACTGCTACACTGATAAGCAAATGTAATAGAAGCAATAGTCATAATAAAATACGTTCTAGATCCTGTGAATGTTTGTTGTTTGTTAAAATATCTTAAAATACCGTACACGATGTCGTTTAAGGTACACGGTTATGACTCTTAAAAGTTAATGATTTAACAATCCGAAAGTAGCGACCACCCGAAAGTAGCGACCCCCCGAAAGTAACAGTTACCTAAGGTTGCTAAATCCGAAAGTAACGACCTCGCTACTTTCGGAACTTTACGGTATCACATCAGTGACAATTGTTCCTGCGAGGTCAACCATACTGACGCCATATGCCATTGTACCCAGTAACGCCATACGCTATTGTACCCACCAGGCCATATATTGTACCCAGTACGCCAAACGCCATACGCTATTGTACCCCTGAAGTTATGTTTTTGGTAAAAAAAACTTTCACAGCAAAAGAAACTGTCTTTTAATCAAAGGAATAAACTGGAGAGCTGGTTTCGCTTTTACTTATGATTCGAAGCGAAGCCGTGGTGTAATGTCGTCCTCGATTCCGTTAAACCCAGGTATTCCCACTTTTGCTTCTAGTAACTGATTGAATTATTGTCTTTAATAACAACACCTTCGCATATTCTGTGCCTGGAATGATATAGGATTCATTTATCCGGTGGTGGCTCATTGGGCCTGGGACCCTAAAGGATGGCTTGCTGTTGGTACAACTTTTACTGACAACGATGTGACTTATACCGTAACCTACATGGTAAGTGAAAGTGGATGGTGTGGTGGAGGGAGAGTTACCTACATGGTATGTGAAAGTGGATGGTGTGGTTGAGGGAGAGTCACCTACATGGTAAGTGAAAGTGGATGGTGTGGTGGAGGGGGAGTCACCTACATGGTAAGTGAAAGTGGATGGTGTGGTGTTTGGTGAGTCATCTACATGACAAGTGAAAGTGGTGGAGGGGGAGTTACCTACTTGGTAAGTGAAAGTGGATGGTGTGGTTGAGGGGGAGTCACCTAGGTGGTAAGTGAAAGTGGATGGTGTGGTGTTTGGGGAGTCATCTACATGACAAGTGAAAGTGGGCGTAGTGGTGGAGGGGGAGTTACCTACTTGGTAAGTGAAAGTGGATGGTGTGGTTGAAGGGGAGTCATCTACATGACACGTGAAAGTAGTGGATGGTGTGGTGGAGGGGGAGTCACCTACATGGTAAGTGAAACTGGATGGTTTGGTGAGTCATCTACATGACAAGTGAAAGTGGGCGTAGTGGTGGAGGGGGAGTTACCTACTTGGTAAGTGAAAGTGGATGGGGTGGTTGAGGGAGAGTCGCCTTCATGGTAAGTGAAAGTGGATGGTGTGGTGTTTGGAGAGTCATCTACATGACAAGTGAAAGTAGTGGATGGTGTGATGAAGGGGGAGTCACCTACATGGTAAGTGAAAGTGGATGGTGTGGTTGAGGGGGAGTCACCTACATGGTAAGTGAAAGGGGTTGGTGTGGTGTTTGGGGAGTCATCTACATGACAAGTGAAAGTAGTGGATGGTGTGGTGGAGGGAGAGTCACCTACTTGGTAAGTGAAAGTGGATGGTGTGGTGTTTGGGGAGTCATCTACATGACAAGTGAAAGTAGTGGATGGTGTGATGAAGGGGGAGTCACCTACATGGTAAGTGAAAGTGGATGGTGTGGTTGAGGGGGAGTCACTTACATGGTAAGTGAAAGGGGATGGTGTGGTGTTTGGGGAGTCATCTACATGACAAGTGAAAGTAGTGGATGGTGTGGTGGAGGGGGAGTCACCTACATGGTAAGTGAAAGTGGATGGTGTGCTGTTTGTGGAGTCATCTACATGACACGTGAACGTAGTAGATGGTGTGGTTGAGGGAGAGTCATCTACATGGTAAGTGAAAGTGGATGGTGTGGTGGATGGGGAGTCACCTACATGGTAAGTGAAAGTGGATGGTGTGGTGTTTGGGGAGTCATCTACATTACAAGTGAAAGTAGTTGATGGTGTGGTTGAGGGAGAGTCACCTACATGGTAAGTGAAAGTGGATGGTGTGGTGTTTGGGGAGTCACCTACATGGTAAGTGAAAGTGGATGGTGTGGTGGATGGGGAGTCACCTACATGGTAAGTGAAAGTGGATGGTGTGGTGTTTGGGGAGTCATCTACATTACAAGTGAAAGTAGTTGATGGTGTGGTTGAGGGAGAGTCACCTACATGGTAAGTGAAAGTGGATGGTGTGGTGTTTGGTGAGTCATCTACATGACAAGTGAAAGTGGTGGAGGGGGAGTTACCTACTTGGTAAGTGAAAGTGGATGGTGTGGTTGAGGGGGAGTCACCTAGGTGGTAAGTGAAAGTGGATGGTGTGGTGTTTGGGGAGTCATCTACATGACAAGTGAAAGTGGGCGTAGTGGTGGAGGGGGAGTTACCTACTTGGTAAGTGAAAGTGGATGGTGTGGTTGAAGGGGAGTCATCTACATGACACGTGAAAGTAGTGGATGGTGTGGTGGAGGGGGAGTCACCTACATGGTAAGTGAAACTGGATGGTTTGGTGAGTCATCTACATGACAAGTGAAAGTGGGCGTAGTGGTGGAGGGGGAGTTACCTACTTGGTAAGTGAAAGTGGATGGGGTGGTTGAGGGAGAGTCGCCTTCATGGTAAGTGAAAGTGGATGGTGTGGTGTTTGGAGAGTCATCTACATGACAAGTGAAAGTAGTGGATGGTGTGATGAAGGGGGAGTCACCTACATGGTAAGTGAAAGTGGATGGTGTGGTTGAGGGGGAGTCACCTACATGGTAAGTGAAAGGGGTTGGTGTGGTGTTTGGGGAGTCATCTACATGACAAGTGAAAGTAGTGGATGGTGTGGTGGAGGGAGAGTCACCTACTTGGTAAGTGAAAGTGGATGGTGTGGTGTTTGGGGAGTCATCTACATGACAAGTGAAAGTAGTGGATGGTGTGATGAAGGGGGAGTCACCTACATGGTAAGTGAAAGTGGATGGTGTGGTTGAGGGGGAGTCACTTACATGGTAAGTGAAAGGGGATGGTGTGGTGTTTGGGGAGTCATCTACATGACAAGTGAAAGTAGTGGATGGTGTGGTGGAGGGGGAGTCACCTACATGGTAAGTGAAAGTGGATGGTGTGCTGTTTGTGGAGTCATCTACATGACACGTGAACGTAGTAGTAGATGGTGTGGTTGAGGGAGAGTCATCTACATGGTAAGTGAAAGTGGATGGTGTGGTGGATGGGGAGTCACCTACATGGTAAGTGAAAGTGGATGGTGTGGTGTTTGGGGAGTCATCTACATTACAAGTGAAAGTAGTTGATGGTGTGGTTGAGGGAGAGTCACCTACATGGTAAGTGAAAGTGGATGGTGTGGTGTTTGGGGAGTCACCTACATGGTAAGTGAAAGTGGATGGTGTGGTTGAGGGAGAGTCATCTACATGGTAAGTGAAAGTGGATGGTGTGGTGGATGGGGATTCACCTACATGGTAAGTGAAAGTGGATGGTGTGGTGTTTGGGGAGTCATCTACATTACAAGTGAAAGTAGTGGATGGTGTGGTTGAGGGAGAATCACCTACATGGTAAGTGAAAGTGGATGGTGTGGTGTTTGGGGAGTCATCTACATTACAAGTGAAAGTAGTGGATGGTGTGGTTGAGGGAGAGTCACCTACATGGTAAGTGAAAGTGGATGGTGTGGTGTTTGGGGAGTCACCTACATGGTAAGTGAAAGTGGATGGTGTGGTTGAGGGAGAGTCATCTACATGGTAAGTGAAAGTGGATGGTGTGGTGGATGGGGATTCACCTACATGGTAAGTGAAAGTGGATGGTGTGGTGTTTGGGGAGTCATCTACATGACAAGTGAAAGTAGTGGATGGTGTGATGAAGGGGGAGTCACCTACATGGTAAGTGAAAGTGGATGGTGTGGTTGAGGGGGAGTCACCTACATGGTAAGTGAAAGGGGATGGTGTGGTGTTTGGGGAGTCATCTACATCACAAGTGAAAGTAGTGGATGGTGTGGTGGAGGGAGAGTCACCTACTTGGTAAGTGAAAGTGGATGGTGTGGTGTTTGGGGAGTCATCTACATGACAAGTGAAAGTAGTGGATGGTGTGATGAAGGGGGAGTCACCTACATGGTAAGTGAAAGTGGATGGTGTGGTTGAAGGGGAGTCATCTACATGACACGTGAAAGTAGTGGATGGTGTGGTGGAGGGGGAATCACCTACATGGTAAGTGAAACTGGATGGTGTGGTGTTTGGTGAGTCATCTACATGACAAGTGAAAGTGGGCGTAGTGGTGGAGGGGGAGTTACCTACTTGGTAAGTGAAAGTGGATGGGGTGGTTGAGGGAGAGTCGCCTTCATGGTAAGTGAAAGTGGATGGTGTGGTGTTTGGAGAGTCATCTACATGACAAGTGAAAGTAGTGGATGGTGTGATGAAGGGGGAGTCACCTACATGGTAAGTGAAAGTGGATGGTGTGGTTGAGGGGGAGTCGCCTACATGGTAAGTGAAAGGGGATGGTGTGGTGTTTGGGGAGTCATCTACATGACAAGTGAAAGTAGTGGATGGTGTGGTGGAGGGAGAGTCACCTACTTGGTAAGTGAAAGTGGATGGTGTGGTGTTTGGGGAGTCATCTACATGACAAGTGAAAGTAGTGGATGGTGTGATGAAGGGGGAGTCACCTACATGGTAAGTGAAAGTGGATGGTGTGGTTGAGGGGGAGTCACTTACATGGTAAGTGAAAGGGGATGGTGTGGTGTTTGGGGAGTCATCTACATGACAAGTGAAGTAGTAGTGGATGGTGTGGTGGAGGGGGAGTCACCTACATGGTAAGTGAAAGTGGATGGTGTGCTGTTTGTGGAGTCATCTACATGACACGTGAACGTAGTAGATGGTGTGGTTGAGGGAGAGTCATCTACATGGTAAGTGAAAGTGGTTGGTGTGGTTGAGGGGGAGTCACCTACATGGTAAGTGAAAGTGGATGGTGTGGTGTTTGGGGAGTCATCTACATTACAAGTGAAAGTAGTGGATGGTGTGGTTGAGGGAGAGTCACCTACATGGTAAGTGAAAGTGGATGGTGTGGTGTTTGGGGAGTCACCTACATGGTAAGTGAAAGTGGATGGTGTGGTTGAGGGAGAGTCATCTACATGGTAAGTGAAAGTGGATGGTGTGGTGGATGGGGATTCACCTACATGGTAAGTGAAAGTGGATGGTGTGGTGTTTGGGGAGTCATCTACATTACAAGTGAAAGTAGTGGATGGTGTGGTTGAGGGAGAATCACCTACATGGTAAGTGAAAGTGGATGGTGTGGTGTTTGGGGAGTCATCTACATTACAAGTGAAAGTAGTGGATGGTGTGGTTGAGGGAGAGTCACCTACATGGTAAGTGAAAGTGGATGGTGTGGTGTTTGGGGAGTCATCTACATGGTAAGTGAAAGTGGATGGTGTGGTTGAGGGAGAGTCATCTACATGGTAAGTGAAAGTGGATGGTGTGGTGGATGGGGATTAACCTACATGGTAAGTGAAAGTGGATGGTGTGGTGTTTGGGGAGTCATCTACATGACAAGTGAAAGTAGTGGATGGTGTGATGAAGGGGGAGTCACCTACATGGTAAATGAAAGTGGATGGTGTGGTTGAGGGGGAGTCACCTACATGGTAAGTGAAAGGGGATGGTGTGGTGTTTGGGGAGTCATCTACATGACAAGTGAAAGTAGTGGATGGTGTGGTGGAGGGAGAGTCACCTACTTGGTAAGTGAAAGTGGATGGTGTGGTGTTTGGGGAGTCATCTACATCACAAGTGAAAGTAGTGGATGGTGTGATGAAGGGGGAGTCACCTACATGGTAAGTGAAAGTGGATGGTGTGGTTGAGGGGGAGTCACTTACATGGTAAGTGAAAGGGGATGGTGTGGTGTTTGGGGAGTCATCTACATGACAAGTGAAAGTAGTGGATGGTGTGGTGGAGGGGGAGTCACCTACATGGTAAGTGAAAGTGGATGGTGTGCTGTTTGTGGAGTCATCTACATGACACGTGAACGTAGTAGATGGTGTGGTTGAGGGAGAGTCATCTACATGGTAAGTGAAAGTGGATGGTGTGGTGGATGGGGAGTCACCTACATGGTAAGTGAAAGTGGATGGTGTGGTGTTTGGGGAGTCATCTACATTACAAGTGAAAGTAGTGGATGGTGTGGTTGAGGGAGAGTCACCTACATGGTAAGTGAAAGTGGATGGTGTGGTGTTTGGGGAGTCACCTACATGGTAAGTGAAAGTGGATGGTGTGGTTGAGGGAGAGTCATCTACATGACACGTGAAAGTAGTGGATGGTGTGGTTGAGGGAGAGTCATCTACATGGTAAGTGAAAGTGGATGGTGTGGTGTTTGGTGAGTCCTCTACATGACAAGTGAAAGTGGGCGTAGTGGAGGAGGGGGAGTTACCTACTTGGTAAGTGAAAGTGGATGGTGTGGTTGAGGGGGAGTCACCTAGGTGGTAAGTGAAAGTGGATGGTGTGGTGTTTGGTGAGTCATCTACATGACAAGTGAAAGTGGGCGTAGTGGTGGAGGGGGAGTTACCTAGGTGGTAAGTGAAATTGGATGGTGTGGTTGAGGGGGAGTCATCTACATGACAAGTGAAAGTAGTGGATGGTGTGATGAAGGGTGAGTCACCTACATGGTAAGTGAAAGTGGATGGTGTGGTGTTTGGGGAGTCATCTACATGACAAGTGAAATTAGTGGATGGTGTGGTGGAGGGGGAGTCACCTACATGGTAAGTGAAAGTGGATGGTGTGGTGTTTGGGGAGTCATCTACATGGTAAGTGAAAGTGGATGGTGTGGTTGAGGGGGAGTCACCTACATGGTAAGTGAAAGTGGATGGTGTGGTTGAGGGGGAGTCACCTACATGGTAAGTGAAAGTGGATGGTGTGGTGGAGGGGGAGTCACCTACATGGTAAGTGAAAGTGGATGGTGTGGTGTTTGGGGAGTCATCTACATGACAGGTGAAAGTAGTGGATGGTGTGGTTGAGGGAGAGTCATCTACATGGTAAGTGAAAGTGGATGGTGTGGTGTTTGGTGAGTCATCTACATGACAAGTGAAAGTGGGCGTAGTGGTGGAGGGGGAGTTACCTACTTGGTAAGTGAAAGTGGATGGTGTGGTTGAGGGGGAGTCACCTAGGTGGTAAGTGAAAGTGGATGGTGTGGTGTTTGGTGAATCATCTACATGACAAGTGAAAGTGGGCGTAGTGGTGGAGGGGGAGTTACCTACTTGGTAAGTGAAAGTGGATGGTGTTGTTGAGGGGGAGTCATCTACATGACAAGTGAAAGTAGTGGATGGTGTGATGAAGGGTGAGTCACCTACATGGTAAGTGATAGTGGATGGTGTGGTTGAGGGGGAGTCACCTACATGGTAATGGATGGTGTGGTGGAGGGGGAGTCACCTACATGTTTGGTGAAAGTGGATGGTGAGGTGGATAGGACGTCACCTACTACATGGTAAGTGAAAGTGGATGGTGTCAACATAACTTATTGTGATCGGTTATGTGAAATAAATGAAGACATTTTTAATATTGATAAATTAAATCTGCAGGACTTTGCTGGCAGCAGCGTTGTTCATATGTTGGGTGGAGGATGTGCACTTGTGGGTGCTATTCTGGTTGGAGCGAGAATTAGACGATTTGACCAGTTCGGGAACCCTGTGGTCATCCAGGGACATACAGTACCGGTGAGTTCCACCATTGCATAATCATCATCATCATCATCATCATCATCATCATCGTCATCATCATCATCATCATCTTCATCATCATCATCATCATCGTCGTCATCATCATCATCATCATCATCAGCATCATCTAATAATAATAATCTTCACCTGTAACTAATAATAATAATGTATCAACATTATATTGTGCTCATAGACAGCGCTGTCATTCACCAGAATATAATGTTGATACATTATTATTATTATTATTAATAATAATAATAATAATAATAATAATAATAATAATAATAATAATAATAATAATAATGATCATCATTGGAAGTCACCAAGTTTCCTGGCAGCTGTTCATGGCCTTACTGATCATCATCATCATCATCATCATCATCATCATTATCATCATCATCAGCATCATCTAATAATAATAATCTTCACCTGTAACTAATAATAATAATGTATCAACATTCTATTCTGCTCATAGACAGCGCGGACTCTTTGTCTAATTGTTAAATAATCCCTGAGAAGAAGTCGAGGGAATTAATCAACAATATACACTGAGCCTGAGGGGGATAACTGTTTTAGTATAATAAACAATTATTAATATTTTATTTGTAATGTTCACTATTTTTACGTATGCTACAGTACACACTTCAGTCGCAAGACTGTAATGTACATGTATTGGAATTTTAATAAACTATCTATCCATACTCTCTCTCTCTCTCTCTCTCTCTCTCTCTCTCTCTCTCTCTCTCTCTCTCTCTCTCTCTCTCTCTCTCTCTCTCTCTCTCTCTCTCTCTCTCTCTATTCTCTCTCTCTCTCTCTCTCTCTCTCTCTCTCTCTCTCTCTCTATCTCTCTATCTATATATCTAATTACACAGGTAAATATCAGAGACATTTGTAAAAGTAACGGGAGTGTGCAAAATTCTAAAAAAGGAGTTTTACATTCGGCCGCCATTTTAACGCGTTCAGTTAACTAAATGTTTCCTTGGAAAACGTCAATAAACGATAAATTCATTGCAGAACCTCAATATATCTTTCAAACCGAATCGACAAAGCGACACACGGCCATTTTCGTAGATGAATATGGCGAAATATGACGTAGTTGTTTACCAATCAGAACGCGCGCATCTCTATATTCGCCTGTGTAAGAGTTATACTAAATTATACTAAGTTATACTAAATTATACTAAATTATAATCATCTTTTTAGATGAGTGCTTTGGGTGGATTTATCTTGTTCTTTGGTTTCTTTGCCTTCAATGGCGGCTCACAAGGAAGTATTGCATCTGAAGGAGACGCAGAAATAGTTGCACTGGCCATCGTAAACACTATCATATCAGGTTATACTGGTTATCGTAAACACTATCATATCAGGTAATACTGGTTATCGTAAACACTATCATATCAGGTAATACTGGTTATCGTAAACACTATCATATCAGGTAATACTGGTTATCGTAAACACTATCATATCAGGTAATACTGGTTATCGTAAACACTATCATATCAGGTAATACTGGTTATCGTAAACACTATCATATCAGGTAATACTGGTTATCGTAAACACTATCATATCAGGTAATACTGGTTATCGTAAACACTATCATATCAGGTAATACTGGTTATCGTAAACACTATCATATCAGGTAATACTGGTTATCGTAAACACTATCATATCAGGTAATACTGGTTATATATCGTAAACACTATCATATCAGGTAATACTGGTTATCGTAAACACTATCATATCAGGTAATACTGGTTATCGTAAACACTATCATATCAGGTAATACTGGTTATCGTAAACACTATCATATCAGGTAATACTAGTTATCGTAAACACTATCATATCAGGTAATACTGGTTATCGTAAACACTATCATATCAGCTAATACTGGTTATCGTAAACACTATCATATCAGGTAATACTGGTTATCGTAAACACTATCATATTAGGTAATACTGGTTATCGTAAACTATAACTAATAGATTCCATTTTCCAGTGCGTCTGTACTCTTATAGATGCACAGATGATGTGAAAATGTGGTGAGAACAAAACCATGTGGTACGAGACGAAGTCGTGAGACGTGACTGCTATTCTGCACCACATTTTGACGTCATCTGTACATCTATAAGAGTACAGCATGCTCGAGAGTCCAGCTGTGCTAATATTTTGAGAATTGAGTGATTTTGTGACGTCATCTGTGCGTCTGTACTCTAATAACATGCACACGGCCCTCGACCAATCAAAGCGCGCGTAATATGCCAATTATTATATAAACTATCATATGATCAGGTTATCAGTACTGGTTATTGTAAACGCTATCATTAAAATTCTGTGATGACTATACTAGGAAAGGAGTAGTAGGAAAGCCACGTAGCACTAGCTAGTGAAACAGAAATTTAGTTAAAGTTAAAGCGCTATAAACTTAAGATACCAATGAAGTTATTCTGCGGGAAGAAAGAAAGGAGAATGAGAACAAATTCGAAACCACGATCCTCGGAACTGATCACCGAGGAGGCAAGGTTGAGATGTTGTGCCGCTGAACGAGCTGATCTACATGGTTTCGCACTATGTGGTTTGAATGTGGCTCTGGCTGTGCCGCTACATGGCATTGGGAAACCACCACACCTGGGATCTATTTGTCACTGGATTTGGAGAAGTTACGGGTCCAGGCTTCCTTCTTTAATCTTTCGGAGAAGGTGCGAACATGTGGTTGGCTATTTGGTGCTTCAATGCAAGTGGTTTGATCAGGTCTAGTCGAGAGCGCAGACTACACAGGAGGAGGAAGTTGCAAATTCTTTGTGAGGAAGAACCTCTATAATCAAGCTTGAAAGTCCATACAAACCTCTCGGCCTGGACGTTGCTGGAGGAATGATATCGGGCAGTTGTGATGTGCTTCATTCTTGATTCTTCTTGGCGCTGATTACCGTATGTGACTTTAGCTGTGACAAGACTTTTGGACACAAGTCTTTCATTTCCATATGTCTGCAGTCTTACATTAGTATTTTCAAGGGTGCTCTTATAGACGGACACTGGGATGACAGAGACTGACGAACCCGCAGTGTTTAATTCCATGTTGACTCTTACAGTGGTGAGAGGGTTGGCTCTAGCTGTTTTCACAATTGAAGATGTGATGGAAAGGGGTGTCATCTTCTTCTTCATTCCACCATGCAGCATTGTTCTTCTGCTTGGAAAGGGAAGCCTGTGACTTGCCGTTCGTTTGTTCAGACTTTCATGGGACAGCTATGTGCTTGTTACACCGATCGCAAGTTGCATCATTTAATCTGCTGTGTTTGCGGGAGTGTCCTGTTTTCCCACAATTGAGGCAAGATACTTTGCGTCTGTCGACTTTCAAAACTTATGGCTGCCGGATTGTTGATGTTGGTGGCTGGATTGTTCTCAGTGAATTTCAGAGGTATATATTGTTGCCTGTTCCATTGCATTGGCAATGGTCAAGACTTTTTCTAGTGTACGATCACGCTCTTTTGTATAGACTCATTTGATATTCCACAAACGAATCGACCATGCAAGGCTTAGGGCAGGAAAGCTCCTGACAAAAGTAACAATATTCTGTCATTAGCTTGAAGGAGGCAAAAAATTAATGATTGACTCATTTGTTTTCTTTGAAAGTTGGTAAAAGCGAAACCTCTCTGCAATTTCTAAGGATATGTGGGACACTGTTATGGGTAACAGTTGGATAAACTGTATATACAATTTCAAACTGCCTTTGTAGGCTTATATGGGGGCTGTGTGTCCACGAATCACACTAATGGTTTGGAACCTATAAGGACATATTTTGTCTTTCTCGACTTAATTTACCACAGAGAAACGAAGGACTCGGAGCTTTATCTTTAATCAAAAGGCAGTATTGACCCGATTACTGGCCCTTGTGGCCACAATGTTGAATTTTACACTGAGGATTGAGTGTGTTTTCGGGGCTGATTTGCACCATTTTGAGGACAAATAACGTGCATTCTTTATTTATTTGTACTCTAGTCCTCGTCAGCAATTGTTTTGCATAATGTCGTTCAGACAAAATGAGTTCAGTATTAGGAAAATAGAATGAGTTAAACATATACCATAAACGAACGAATTCACAACAGTTGATAACGTACTTAGATATCCTGGGCGACAAACCATGACTCAAAATATATCTGGTTTAGGGTTAGGGTAGGTTATCTCAGTTTCGGTTTGCCTGTCTATTCATTCTTTTCATCTTATTCTATGTGCTTATCATTGTATTTCAATCAATCTATTTGCAATGCTGAATTTAACTAAATGGTTTCCATATTCAAGGTGGCGGTGGAGCACTGACCGCAATGATAATAAAACGCATGGGCTTTGCTGAAAAAAAGTGGAGTCTGCTGATCACAATCAATGGCGGGCTCACAGGAATGGTTTGTATTGTCTTATATAGAGTATGTTATATTATTAAATGTCACGTACTCTAATATTGTTCTGTTTACTATGCTTTGTCAGGTAGCCATTTGTGCTGGTGCCAGCGTCTTTAAGCCTTACTGCGCTTTGGTGGTTGGTGTTGTAGCCGGCGCTGGGTACATATTGTGGAGCTGGGCAGTTTTGAAAGTAAAGATCGACGATCCATTGGATGCCGTCGCTGGTTTGTACATCAGTTTTTTATGATTACCTTTAATTAAAGAATTGTTGTCCTTCTTCTCCTTCTTCTCCTTCTTCTCCTTCTTCTCCTTCTTCTCCTTCTTCTTTTTCTCCTATCTTCTTCTTCTTCTCCTTCTTCTCCTTCTTCTCCTTCTTCTCCTTCTTCTCCTTCTTCTCCTTCTTCTCCTTCTTCTCCTTCCTCTCCTTCCTCTCCTTCTCCTTCTTCTTTTTCTTCTCCTTCTTCTTTTTCTTCTCCTTCTTCTTTTTCTTCTCCTTCTTCTTTTTCTTCTCCTTCTTCTTTTTCTTCTCCTTCTTCTTTTTCTTTCTCTTCTTCTACTTGGTTCTTCTTCTTCGCCTTCTTCTTTTTTTCTAATTCTTGCTCTTCTTGCTCTTCTTGCTCTTCTTGCTCTTCTTGTTCTTTCTTTCTGCCTCTTAAATCTTCTTCGTCGACCTCTTCATAGTGGTTAGTGATGTGCTTTTATACGTGTTTCTTTGTCAGTCCATTTTGGTGGAGGAATCTGGGGAATTCTCGCAGCGCCTCTTCTGGCATACGACAGAGGAGTCTTGTACAAGTGGGATCGTCTGGCTTTCACTCAATTGGGTTGGAATATGGCAGGCATGGTTTCTATCGCTCTCTGGTCTACTGGATGTGCATTAATCATGTTTGGAATCATGAGTCTTACAAAACAACTACGAGTTGATGAAGATATCGAGATTAAAGGTAGTTTACACACGAGTGATTTATAATGTGATCGTTGCTAAATGTGCGTAGATATATAATAAGAACAAAATATTAATAGTATATGTATGTGAACACAGGATTGGACATACCAAAGCACGGTGAGCCCGCATACCCACAGGCCAGTTATGGTCATGGCTGGAATGAGGCTAATGGGAAGTCACCAAGTTTCCTGGCAGCTGTTCATGGCCTTACTGATCCAGAATCTGGAAATATACCTTCGAACGGCATTAATAATGTCCAGAATACCAGTGGTGATGTCCAAATGACGAGATACAGAAGTACAAGGACCGACGATGTGGGAAATGATAATAATGCAGTTGAAATAAGATAATAAGAAAACAGACCGTTTGCTCAACAAAACTGACAACTGAACAAACCTACCAACTATTCATTCAACCAACCAACCAACCAACCAACCAACAAATCATCCAACCAATCAACCAACCAATCAACTAACCAACCAACCATGCAATCAACCAATCAATCAACCAACCAACCAACCATGCAATCAACTATGCAATCAACCAATTACTATAAACAACCAACAAACCAACCAACCAACCAACCAACCAACCAACCAACCAACCAACCAACCAACCAACCAACCAACCAACCAACCAACCAACCAACCAACCAACCAACCAACCAACCAACCAACCAACCAACCAACCAACCAACCAACCAACCAACCAACAACAACCAACAAACCAACAAACAAACAAATCATCCAACCAATCAACCAATCAACCAATCAACCAACCAATCATATCAACCAACCAACCAACCAACCACCCAACCCAACCCAACCCAACCCAACCCAACCCAACCCAACCCAACCCAACCCAACCCAACCCAACCCAACCCAACCCAACCCAACCCAACCCAACCCAACCCAACCCAACCCAACCCAACCCAACCCAACCCAACCCAACCCAACCCAACCCAACCCAACCCAACCCAACCCAACCCAACCCAACCCAACCCAACCCAACCCAACCCAACTCAACCCAACTTGGGTTGACTTGGGCCTCCCAAAGTTCTCAATCTTCCGTCCATTCTTCTGATGAAAGTGATGTCGAACAGGAAGCTGTGTGGACCCTTCTTCAACACGAAGCCATGAAAAGGCACGACGAAGAATGGGACGCCTTTAGTTAGTGCACAAACACGAACAAGAAGGGGATATTCAAGCAGTCGCCCAAGCCAAAGCTGCCAACGCTCTTCTTCCCACTTATAGGAAGGAGTTGAGAGAAGTGTTTATGGAACATATGAAATGGAAACACCAATTGTGGAAAGATCCTGCATATCGAAAAATTATGGAAACGACAGACAATCTCATCAACACAGAAGGTTTTGGAAGGAAAGAAGTAGCAGAGGCAGCCATTCACCAACGGAAATTTTTATCAGTTGGAATAAACTATTTCACAAATTAGATGTTCCAAAAGAAACCAAAGCAAACTCTCACTCCTCACTATACTACTCATGGATTATCAATTCAAATACTTTACCACTTAATTACTAATTAATGACATACTATTAGCATGGATTTATCAATTGATTGGTAATACTGTATTGTATTGTATTGTACTTCACCACTCCGGCACTAAAATTAATGGCATAACACTGATTAGCATGGATTATCAATTCATTTTATTGTGATATTTGACAACCTTTTTTGAGTTACAATCGATTTTGAAAAACTCAATTTTAAGAGAAAGTGCTTTTATAACTGACTAAATCGCGTGGTTTTATTGGATAATTTGCCGTGGTCCATTTACCCATGGGTTGCTATTCCAGAACTGGACCTACTTTTCTCAATAATTATATAAATATTGGGCGCGAAAGAAATATAAAGACTACGAGAAGCGTGCGCGTAATCTAAGGAAATTGAGAAAAGTGGGTCCAGGGAAGTTCGTCTGAGCATGCGCCACCACATCCAATCAAAATTCTCACGAGCCCACTATTATTGTTTATAGCAGTTATTCGTCGCAATGGACGCATTTGCCGCCCAGTTTTACTAACAGATTTTATACGACAACAAAATTTACAAAGAATACAACGTCCTTTATTCTTTCTTTGCTTATTTGTTAACGTACACAAGTTATTTCACGTCGGGCACAAATGACCCCAAAATCGGCAATGTTAAACGTGCATCTTTTACATTAACCTTCGTATTTTCAACAATTTCACATCAATCGGGATGAAAGTTTCGGAGGTTGCTTACTTCATGTAGTGTTTTATTTTGGCATGCTAAAAGTTACCACTGACGTAATTGTGACGTCATCACGAATTGTTACATTTCTCGGGAAAATCGAGATCACTTTAAAACGTTCTGAAAAGGAGATATTTCGAAAGAGAATAACATTCTCTAGAATTTGGTACAACTTTTACCTCGATCCGATAATTTATGGCTGAGTTATAAAGGATATTCATTTTATGATGACGTCATAGAAATGACGTCACCTAAATAGCGTTAACGCTTTACGGAGCAATGAAGATCGATGAAATGACGTTCTCGTGATCATTTATGGCTAATAAGAGATGTTTGTAATGGACTAAGCTGAAAATTTTGATCCACGATCTTCATTAGGGATATTTTAAAATATTGGTGACGTCATTATGACGTATCAGGAATCTGCCTATATATTTTATTAATATATATAATACTTAACTTCAAAAAATCGAAAATCTAAAAACATACGATTTGGGGGGCTTCTTAGTTCTTTCAATATGCAAAGTGTAAAGACAAAAGATTTTCAAACAAAAAAGTTTAATGAAGAAGTTTATTTACGATTGGCTCTATATAATTCATTTGGGAAATTATGAACAATAGAGTACTAAAGTGTGACGTCACGAAACAATTAATTTTGCTTTTATAAATTTTTGATTTCCAGTTCAGATAGAATATCATGAAAGAAGTTCACACACCAATTTTTATGACAATCGGTTAAATAGCGGTCAAGATATGGCCGGTTGAATATATAATTTGCCTAACAAATCACTGTATTTTCGGCTCCGTTCCTAAAGTTAAGAACGGAGCCGAAAATACAGTGATTTGTTAAGGCAAATTATATATTCAACCGGCCATATCTTGACCGCTATTTAACCGATTGTCATAAAAATTGGTGTGTGAACTTCTTTCATGATATTCTATCTGAACTGGAAATCAAAAATTTATAAAAGCCAAAATTATTTTTTATGACGTCATGACTTTAGTACTCTATATATATAGAAATAACTTCTTCATTCAACTTTTTTGTTTGGAAATATTTTGTCTTTACACTTTGCATATTGAAAGAACTAAGTAGCCCCCCAAATCGTATCGTTTTAGATTTTGGATTTTTTGAAGATAAGTATTAGAAATGTTAATCAAAAATATTGGTAGATTGCTGTTACGTCAAAATGACGTCACCAATATTTTAAAATATCCCTAATAAAGATCATGGACCAAAATTTTCAGCTTCGTCCATTACAAACATCTATTATTAACCATAAATGACCACGAGAACGTCATTTCATCGATTTTCATTGCTCCGTAAAGCTTTTGCTATTTGTTTCAAATTTGAGCTAATTCAGCGTCCTATAGCAAATATACAGATTTAGCCCATGTGGACAGTTTTTCAAATCAAATTTTCACTTTGGATTAACACTCTAATTTCACTTTTACCGTTTTGCTAAAATGCTAAAAAACGTGCTGGTTAGGTGACGTCATTTCTATGACGCCATCATAAAATGAATATCCTATAACTCAGCCATAAATTATCGCATCGAGGTAAAAGTTGTACCAAATTTTAGAGAATGTTATTCTCTTTCGAAATATCTCCTTTTTAGAACGTTTTAAAGTGATCTCGATTTTCCCGAGAAATGTAACAATTCGTGATGACGTCACAATTACGTCAGTGGTAACTTTTAGCATGCTAAAATAAAACACAACATGTAGTAAGCAACTTCCGAAACTTTCATCCCAATTGATGTGAAATTGTTGAAAATACGAAGGGTAATGTAAAAGAGGTACGTTTAACATTGCCGATTTTGGGGTCATTTGTGCCCGACGTGAATTTTTTGTGATTTGTTTATGAAATGCTTTTATCGTCTCTAGCCCAGCTCTGCTCTTCTGCTCTTCTGCTCTTCTGCTCTTCTGCTCTTCTGCTCTTCTGCTCTTCTGCTCTTCTGCTCTTCTGCTCTTCTGCTCTTCTGCTCTTCTGCTCTTCTGCTCTTCTGCTCTTCTGCTCTTCTGCTCTTCTGCTCTTCTGCTCTTCTGCTCTTCTGCTCTTCTGCTCTTCTGCTCTTTGTCGCGCGCCTAGATAAAAGTGGGTCCAGTTCTGGACTAATGGTTTGCACGCTGACGTCAGATTTGTTTTGTCGGTCGTACAAGGAAACCTTTTCTCAACTAAGATAAAAATAATAAGAAAATTCATTAAGACTAACTAAAAATATTTGAAATGGATGAAAATCCACCTTCTGAAGGTGTTGATCCAGTGCCGTCTTTCGACGTTGAATTTAACTGGCTTTCAACCGAGGGAAAATAAATTCAAACTAAACTAAAAGATTTCCATCATTGTCAGAAAGAGAGTTGGACAAAATTGAGTCGGAACGACACTCTGACTGAAAGACAAAAAAACCTACTAGTTGGTGTGTGTCAAATTTAAAAGGTATGTGGTAATAGCTTTGGGTATTTTTATGCGATAAAGACTTCACCAAAAGCTATTTGTAGCTTGACAACGGACAACCAATAAAATGTAAATGCTAGTTTCGTTAAACTTGCAAGTTCATGTTGTTGCCGGAAATAATAATAAAAATGTTTTTTATCCTCTTTCATAATACATAGTTTGGTATCCAAACCCCATTGGAGTCCATGACAATTGTCCAGCCCGACCAAAACCTGACTGAGGCGTTTTTATGCTGAAGCGAGAGCAAAAAACGGAGAAAACTACAGCAAATCAACCTTGGTCTTGATTTGCTGTAGCTTTCTCCGTACAACTAAGGGTCTACCGGCAAAGAAAATACAAAACATAAGCCAACCATAGAGACAGAAGATCTCAGGAAGCTTAATTAAAACCAGTCAATTTTTTTCCTTTGCAACACCTTTGTCCCTTAAAAGTGTTGAACTTGCAGTCAGGATTCATGTTTTAAATTGAAGATATACAGCTTTTGTCTCTGACTTTAGCTTTTTTTTATTAAGACGTTTCGACTGTAAATCAACAGTCTTCATCAGTTGGATAGTATGAAACTGCGCGCGGATATATTTCAAAAAATAGTATGAGAGCGCGTGCTCGTGCCAGTGTTCAGTGTTCAGTTCTATCGCGCGGTAAACACCTGGAATGCTAATGTAGTCATTTCCAGCGTTGCGATCGTGCGCCGAGTACCACGCTTCCAAGAAAAGCCTCCTGTGATAATCACTTTCACTCGCCACGATTTCAGTGTTGTTAAAGTCAAAAGTGTGGCCTGTGTTGTTAGCATGTTGTGCGATCTTTGAATTGCTGTAATTATGAGAAATGGCTCTCTTGTGTTCTGTTGTTCTCGTCTTCAGAGATCGTTCAGTCTGACCATAGTATACAAAATCACAATCGTCACATTTGATCTTGTATACTTTGCCAGTTCTTGAACTCTTGTCTTGTGGGTCTTTCGGACGTGGGAACACATTGGCCAGCTTTTTTTTCATGGGACGATGAGCAACCCGGATGTTATGTTGCTTCAAGACCCGTTGCACTCTTTCGGAGATTCCTTTGACATACGGAAGGACCACTGTATGTCAAAGGACCAATGTACGGCTAAACAAAGATCGCATGTTACTCACGCGTACGAATTTATCGATAGCAAACATCTTAAAGCTATTGGACTTTGTTCTGAATCACTGTTTCTTTTTATGTGATGGCTATTACTACCAACAAGTCTTTGGATGTCCTATGGGGTCACCTGTAAGTGCGCTTTTGGCTAACCTTGTTATGGAGGAAATAGAATATCAAGCCATCTCTACCGCAACGAACTCACCTAAATGGTGGTTCAGATATGTAGACGATAGCCACTGTTGTTTGAAGAAAAACAACGTTGAATCATTTCATCTACACTTAAACTCCATGAATACCAACATCAAATTCACTATAGAACAAGAGAATGACGATGGGCTATCTTTCCTTAATACCATCACCTCCCGCACTGAAGAAGGAAACATTCAAGTCAATGTTTATCGAAAACAAACACACACAGATAGATACCTCGACTTCAATTCACACCATCCAATGACTCACAAGGTGTCTGTAGTTAACACCTTACTTAGACGTTTCCAAAAGTATTCCATCAACTGCAGACCAAAAGAAGAAGGAGACGGAACATGTGAGAAGTGTGTTATCTGAGAATAACTATCCTCCTGGAATCATAAGGACATGTGAAAGAACACTAGATCATCTAAGAGATGGACAAGATCACAATTCAAGTGATAACAGGGACAATGAAACAGCAACAGTGGTCCTTCCGTATGTCAAAGGAATCTCCGAAAGAGTGCAACGGGTCTTGAAGCAACATAACATCCGGGTTGCTCATCGTCCCATGAAAAAAAAGCTGGCCAATGTGTTCCCACGTCCGAAAGACCCACAAGACAAGAGTTCAAGAACTGGCAAAGTATACAAGATCAAATGTGACGATTGTGATTTTGTATACTATGGTCAGACTGAACGATCTCTGAAGACGAGAACAACAGAACATAAGAGAGCCATTTCTCATAATTACAGCAATTCAAAGATCGCACAACATACTAACAACACAGACCACACTTTTAACTTTAACAACACTGAAATCGTGGCGAGTGAAAGTAATTATCACAGGAGGCTTTTCTTGGAAGCGTGGTACTCGGCGCACGATCGCAACGCTAGAAATGACTACATTAGCATTCCAGATGTTTACCGCGCGATAGAACTGAACACTGGCACCCCCAGTTCATATTTTTGTTGTCAAAATTTGGACCTTTCGGTTGTTACGTGACTTCGGCTCGATCAATTTCCTTCTTACCTCGTCAGAACATCACTATGGACCTCAAAAGGCCATTCACGAAGTTTAAAAAAAATCGTACGAGGGAAAAACGCTTGACAGCAGTTTTAGTGAAAATAGTGTCGTTTGAATATCGGCTGGCATTCACAAACACGGCTTACAATGATAATTTTGAATACACCGTCCAAAGGCAGAATAGTTGAATTAGTATTTGTGTTAAGCACAATAAAATCCAAGCAATATTGACGCGGAGCGAGCGAGTTAAAAAATACGGCAAACCGGTCATTCATTATGCGGGAACCACCTTAAAACCTTTGTCCCTTCTTCGATGTGTCTGGTTCAACGTTGTGCTACTGATCTATTTCTGTAAAAGAGGGCGAGAAGGCCGGCCAAAATGAGCCTTTCAAATCCCTTGTGCTGACTGTGATCTGGTCTACATCTGAGAGACAGGAAGATCTTTGTCTACCAGAACGAAAGAGCATAAGGCCAGTGTCCGGCTAGCCAAAGTGGAGACCTCTGCTACAGCAGAACACTGCAACAACAACAACCACAATGTCGCGTGGGAGGACGTGACGATTCTGGCCAGCGAGAAGAGATGGCAACAAAGAAAATGGTCTGACGCTTGCTTCATTGCGAGAAATAACAATGCTATTTTGTAGAGACAGTGGTAGAACAATCCCGCCTATAGTTACGAGCCAATTATTAGGAAGTTTTTTGTGATTTTCTAATTTATTTATTGTTTCATTCATTTGACTCATTCTATTGCTTCATTTTATATGACGTAGCTTTCAGCTTATTGTTGCTCACACTACTATGTGTCAGTCAGGTTTGTTTTCAGTCTGTGTACATACGTAGATACATGGCTCTCTCATTGGTCCATTCTTACTATCACATTTGCACACGCATATTCTATAGTTTATATAATTTGAATTGTTGCCGTTATACTTTAGCCCTAGAGATACACTAGTAGTGCGAAAGCTCTGCAGTATTAAATAAAACGCGGAAGAAACACATTGTCTGTCATGATCATTCCCACGTACAACGGGTTGGCATTAGGCCATCCCTCAAAACCGCCCTTGGCCGACCCAATAGAACGAATCTATTGTGCATCGTTCTATTGTTCTATCAGTCCGAGGTGGTTTTGAGGGATGGAATCTAATGCCAACCCGTACAACGACAGGGATTACTGGTACCAAAAAATCCATAGCTTCAAAAATGCTCCACAATTGACTGCTAAACTTTAGTACATATAATGATAGGGAACGAAATTTTAAAATCTCGTTAAATAATCTTCGGATCGCGCTGAGACTTTGCAAGATTATAAAGCAAGACATAGTAAACAACACTTGAAATGATAGCTTCATTTTATTAAGGTACTGAACCTGATATTTTCAATATAGAACTACGGTACTACAAAATGCTGTCAGAACGTCAAAAGAATAAGCACAGGAAGCCCAAATCGTCAATTATAGAATATTTCAAACACTCATTGGAAATTAATATTTGGAAATGTCCAAAACCTTGGAAATTTAACAAATGCAGGTAGCCCAAGCTCTACTCATGGCAGCTTTGCCAATATGGTTTCATTGAAAAACTTAAAAACACAATTTCTCTGAAATGAGCGCCCCCCTCTACTGAAGCGCCCCCATCTAATAAGCGTCCTCCTCTAATAAGCGCCCCCATCTAATAAGCGTCCTCCTCTAATAAGCGCCCCCCTCTAATAAGCGTCCTCCTCTAATAAAGCGCCCCCATCTAATAAGCGTCCTCCTCTAATAAGCGCCCCCATCTAATAAGCGTCCTCCTCTAATAAACGCCCCCATCTAATAAGCGTCCTCCTCTAATAAGCGCCCCCCTCTAATAAGCGTCCTCCTCTAATAAACGCCCCCATCTAATAAGCGTCCTCCTCTAATAAGCGCCCCCATCTAATAAGCGTCCTCCTCTAATAAACGCCCCCATCTAATAAGCGTCCTCCTCCTCTAATAAGCGCGCCCCATCTAATAAGCGTCCTCCTCTAATAAGCGCCCCCCTCTAATAAGCGCCCACCCTTTATGCCGAAATTTGAAATAAGCACCCAGGTTAGCAATATTTAACCCTGAGTTTGCGTTAATTTTAACCCGCTTTCGAACAATCGGGCACTGGAGAAAGAACGCTGAATCCATTCAAAGGAGGCTACCACAGACCGGCATGATCTGAAATCCCTGAAATATAAATAACAATGCAATGTAAGTGGGCCAAATCGGGAAACCAGCCAATTTTGTAGCTGAATATTTGCCTGCCCATAATAAAAAGGATTGTATGTAATGCAGAGATACAGCCGCTAATGAACCGGGTATGCTTTGTTACTGGGAACTGTCTATGTAGTGATGGAATGTGCACTCTAACAATGGGGCGGCATTAACGATACGATAATGTCTCTTGGGTATAGCTTTTTAAGATTCAGGCCTCGGCCACACTAATGCATTTTCGTTTGAAAGCGCGTCGTTTTTATATTGTTCTCTATCCCAAGGGAAGCGAAAACAATCAGCTCGTTACCAGAAACAATAGGAAAACGCTCGAAAGCGTTTTAGTGTAGACGTGGTCAAAGATTCAAGTTCAAATTAGTTTTGAAGCCAGGAGTCGATGGTGAACATGGTGAACATGGTGAACATGGCGAACGTTGAGAACTCGATCAAAGTGCTTGAGAACAACCTCGATCAGTTGTTTTTACTCCTGATGGGAATATTTGTGTTTTGTAAGTACATTGTCTTGTTAGTTAGTCGATGTTGAAGGTTTTTGCAGTGAATCAAATCTGATGAAATGGCACCTTCGCAATGATGCGGCTCGATCGCCGTGCACACAATTTGTATTCACAATTCACAACTCGCCGCCATGCACACGACTGTTCGTATTCGATGTTTTCTAATGTTTTAGGATATAACAAAGAGAGAATTTGAAGTTTCTTTAGAGTTGAAAATTACCATCGATTTGTTTCAAGATCCAGCAAGTTGAAATTTTACCGCTTGAAATGTCAAACAAACTCAAAAATAAGTCTGATGACCCGTTATACAAATTGTAGTGTTAAAAGAGCATATACATTGACTTACTGATATGAAGTTTGATCACAATCCCTCTGATAGATCGATTTTACGCAGTAAAGCCGTCTTTTTGGAGAGATATTTTGGCGCTCATTTTGTATACTGAAATATACATATGTCTTTTTGTGTGGGAAAGGTTCCAATGAAGACTTTATCCAACGAAATTTTTATATTCTAAATAATTGACATTTAGCAGTATTTTGACGAAATGTCAGCTTATTTCATCGAATCATAGTGGAGAAACGATGTCCGTCCGTTCACGTGTTGGATGTTGTAGCTAATTCATGTTACTCGCAGTTTTTCCATAAAATGGATTTTCTCGAAAACTGCTCGATAAACTTATGTGTATACCTAAGGGGGCTAAATTGAAACCATTGTTAGTACTTCTTGCTGCAGTCAGTGCACTCGCGGAGCTACGTATCAAAATACAGAGTCTATTGTGCAGATTGTGATGTTTTGCAGGGCATTGAAGACCAAACGAGCGCGACTGTTTGTATTTCAAAGACGCAAAGACGATATAGTGCAGATTTTCGGACCCCAAAAATGATATGACTACGTTTGACCGAACTTATTGGAACATTTTTAAATTAATGGCCAAATAACTGAAATAGTTTACTTCTTGGTTCTGTTATGGGACACGATTTGGACACGATTTTAGTAATTACAACTGCCGTAGGCGTGTCGGTGGTGTGTCTAAATTTTTACAATAACAGAGCGAAATCTCACAGATTGGCTCTCAGCCGTTGTCAATAAGAGTACAGACACACAGTATGACGAATCGCTCGCGCACGGAGCCAGCGCGCGCTTGAAACAGTTTTTCTTTCAAACTTTGTCCTTGTTTTTGGATGTTTTTTTACTTTGTTATTATAAAAAACAAATTGAAGATGTTTTTTTCGTTGTCTGTACTCTTATTGACACACACTTGACGTCATAAAATGTCCAAAACTTGGCAGTGAAATCACTCGCTGCATACGCTCGTGATTCCACTTGAGTTTTGGACATTTTATGACGTCAAGTGTGTGTCAATATAAAGAGTACAGACAACTCAAAACCACCTTCAATTTGTTAAATTGACACGTCTATTTTGTTCCAAAGGGTCGATGCTTTGTTGCTTTATACACTAAACAAAATTACTCGATTGTGATTGGATGAGTGAACGAGAGCAGTGCAATTAATCCAAACCTTACTATGTCTCTAGTCGGTAGAGTTGAAATGACGTTGCTATGGCAATGAAACGTCGCGCACAAGTAAACACAGACAAAATGGCCGATGGATGTTTTTCTAGTTCAAACGAATACGTGCTTCAGAATTAACTAAACGAAAAAGCAAACAGCGACATAGAAAAACACGCAAACCTGGTTTACTGTTTAGTGTAGCTGATGGTCGAAGTACTCAACATTAATCACCTAAACTTTTGAAGAAAATCAAAATAAATAAATATCGGTTCTTATATAGCGCATTTCACATTGTCTCAATGCGCTTTACAACCGATGGAGGACTTTTTCGGGCTGCATATGAAGGCGCATACGGCAGCCAATTGCAGCTTACAATCATGAGGAGTTAGTATGTTAGTGTGTTATGCCTCCAATTTGAAGTAAGCTGTTGAATGATCAAAATCAATTTCCTCGATGTCGTTTAACATTTGATCCTGTATTTTTAGTGTTGTTAGAAAAAATAGAAGTTTTCATTTTTGTCACAACATTGTTATTGATCTTCAACACCATGATTTTAGATTTCTTCTTTCGTGTGCCAAAGGTTTCCACTTCAGACAATACTTTTGCTATGAACACTACGGCTTCGGCGCAATAACACTCAATCGATCTTTATTCATAATAAATAAATATTTACAATATTTCACACGACCTGCAGTTAGCAAAGCTAATCGAGGCAGGCCGTGTGAGTATGTACGATATATCTAATATATACGTAGTATTTGTCACGAATATTGTAAATTACTTATGATATTGTTTAATCATTGTTTGGACCAGGTAGGCGTTTCAACCAGAATTGTAGTCAATATCTGATTGAGATGAAAAGAATATGAATAACTAGATCAAGTAATTCTTTGCTGGTTGGTGTAGACATGATTAGTTTGTTTGTTTCTTCAACCAAAACATTTTTATTTTAAAACCAAGCTTTCGGTCACATGGTCCATCTTCAGGGTGTAAAATGGTAGTAATTCGTCAAAACTAACGGCTATTACGTTGTAAACAATTAGCGCGCGCAATCAAAAACAAAAACAAAAACAAAAACAAAACAAAAAGACAATTTGCGCGAGCAAGGAGTGATTTATTCCATCCCGTGCGGAGAATGTGAAACGTTTTACATCGGAGAGACCGGTAGATCTTTGGCCACAAGACAGAAGGAACATCAGTCCTATGTTAGACTTAACAAGACCGACAAGTCAGCTCTCGCGGAACACGCACACAATACAGGACATTCCATCTCCTGGAATAACACCAAGATCCTTGAAGTAGAAACAAGATGGCACCAAAGGAAATGGTCAGAAGCATGCCACATTGCTAAGAGTACAGATGCCATTAGTAACAGAGACACTGGCAGAATTTTGCCACAAAATTACACTGCTCTATTTAAGAAATTTTAATCTGTCATCTATCACACATTCTTAACTTGCTAATTTCCTTGCGAAGTGCACGTGATTATTGTTAAATATTCACCGAGACGAAGTCGAGGTGAATGTTCACCACAATCACTGAGCCTGAGGTGAATAATTGTTTTAGTATAATTTTAGACTTGAATATCAGCCGGAATAGACGAAATTCAGGATAAAAAAAACCGTTTTATTAGTACTTCCGAGCCATGATGATTTCACTTCCGCTCTCGACCAGTGATTATCGTCTCATGATCACTGGTCACTCGACCAATCACAAAATCATCAAAACCGAATTCAATTATTGTTTTATTATGCATTGTCTATGTGGATTGACTCATAATACAAAGATATAAGCAATACAACAACAACAACAACAAACGAATGAAAATGACAGCACTGTAGTAACCTACAGATAACAGCCAATCCGCTGACCTACGCAGGCTCGTTTTGGCAGATCACTGCCTACAGATAACCACCACCAATTTCAGTTTGTTTTTAAAATTAAGATAACTACCAGACCGCTGAAATATCGCTGGCGCGCACAGATAGTTATAATTATATCTGTAGGCTCTCGACCAATGAGAATACAGATACTGAGTACAATGTATAATAATGAACAATATTGCTCATGCGCAGAGCATTATTCGCAGAGAAACACAATCTCATTCCTGGAAATTCATTGGCTGCTTTAAATTTGAATCTGCTCATGCGCGTTATTCCAGCAGCTATGAATTTCATGACAAAACTTCACATCCTGTGACATCGTTTGCATTGAACACAAGAACATTTATTTTGTATTTTAGTTTCTCCACTTGATCTTGGATGAAAACATTGAATACAACGTTCAATCATCGACGAATATTCTAAAGATAGTCACGCATGGTCACGCAATAAAAGAGCCAAACTCTCATGTGTAACACAACGATCGTGATCAGCGATAAATCCTGTACTAAGAACTGTCAAATAATTCGTTGTTCTCCCTGACTGGTTTCTTCACCTCAATAAAAATATTGGTTATGAAATCTAAGGATCTATCTTCGTTTTCATCTGGAACTCGCAAGGACTAGCGCGCCCGAGTTTGTCTTTTCGCTCGTACTTATATAGAGTGATTCCAATAAACCTGGGCATTACTAACTACACCGATACACACTATTAGACACTCACTCTTTTGTTTTCTTTTGTTTCTTTGCATCTAATAAACACTGACAGCTAATTTTTTGGAATCACTCTACCTTACTAAGATTCAACACATGCGCTTACATATAGTCGTTTTCGTATGAGTGGGGAGTAATGACGGTATTGCGCCTTGACCGTGCGGTACTGACAAGCATTCTGATTGGTTGAGAGATGTTTTTGCGCACTGTGATTGGTTGAATACAATGCGTTCGATTCCGTACCGTACGTGACCGTAACTCCGTAGGTTTCCCACTCCTACGAAAATGACTATATGTTCGTAGGCTGTCATGAAAATCCTAGAGAGAAAAAATACAATTTAATGGTCAGGAATACAATGTGATCATGAATGATAATGTAAATTATTTTTCTTATTCAGTTTTACAGGTAGGGTTTGCATTCCTTGAGGCAGGATCTGTTCGCTCAAAGAACACTACAAATATTCTGCTTAAGAACGTCTTGGATGTGTGTAAGTAGAGTTTGCAAAGCTCACGATAAATCAGTGCAAATTACTGGAGCTTTTTAATAAACCGAAAAGCAACTATTTTTATATTCAACGTGCCGTATTGCAACATGACGTAATTATTGACCAATCAGAACTCACGGATCTTTCTAATCATCTGGAATCATACTACTCATCAATACCTTAGACAGAAAGACCGGGATGACTGTCTTGTGATTCAGTGATGCGACTAAAACTTACAATAACCAAATGGCTGTAATATTTAGCGATCCTCGTTCTTTCATTTCGACCATATATTTGACTTTTTTCTTTACGTTGTTTACGCGTAGTCATCGGTGGAATCGCGTTTTGGCTGTTTGGATATGCCTTCGCTTATGGCAGTGAAGGAAACGCCTTCATTGGTTACAGCTACTTTGCCTTGTCCTACGTACCTGGTACGGTCTATGCTCATTGGTTCTTTCAATTCGTGTTCGCTGCCACTGCGTCCACAATAGTCAGCGGTGCTATGGCAGAGAGAACTGAGTTTAGGAGCTACATGGTGTACTCTGTGTTCTTGACAGGTAAGATATGAATGCATGTCTGGTTGTGGGGTGATACGTACTCTACGGCAGGTATATCCTCCCGTGGGTGCTGTCATAGTGTTTTGTGTACCAATGCTGTATATTCCTCGTCCCCTCTATCACTCTGTTTTGGTCTGAAACACAAAATCTAGTTTCTATCGATGCTAGACGCAATTCTCTGCACGCACTTGAGTTCCATTTGTTGTCTAATATTTATTTTCTCCAGGATTCATCTACCCAGTAGCTGCTCACTGGGCCTGGGACCCTAAAGGATGGCTTGCTCTTGGTATAACTTATACTGACAACAATGTGACTACTACCGTCGCCTACATGGTAAGTGAAAGGGAATGGTGTGGGGTAGGGTAGGGGGAGTCACCTACATTGTAAGTGAAAGTGGATGATGTGGTGGAGGGGAGGAGGGGAGTCACCTACATGGTAAGTGAAAGTGGATGATGTGGTGGAGGGGAGGAGGGGAGTCACCTACATGGTAAGTGAAAGTGGATGATGTGGTGGAGGGGAGGAGGGGAGTCATCTACATGGTAAGTGAAAGTGGATGATGTGGTGGAGGGGAGGAGGGGAGTCACCTACATGGTAAGTGAAAGTGGATGATGTGGTGGAGGGGAGGAGGGGAGTCACCTACATGGTAAGTGAAAGTGGATGATGTGGTGGAGGGGAGGAGGGGAGTCACCTACATGGTAAGTGAAAGTGGATGATGTGGTGGAGGGGAGGAGGGGAGTCACCTACATGGTAAGTGAAAGTGGATGGTGTGGTTGAGGGGAAGTCACCTACATGGTAAGTGAAAGTGGATGATGTGGTGGAGGGAGAGTCATCTACATGGTAAGTGAAAGTGGATGATGTGGTGGAGGGGAGGAGGGGAGTCACCTACATGGTAAGTGAAAGTGGATGATGTGGTGGAGGGGAGGAGGGAGAGTCACCTACATGGTAAGTGAAAGTGGATGATGTGGTGGAGGGGAGGAGGCGAGTCACCTACATGGTAAGTGAAAGTGGATGATGTGGTGGAGGGGAGGAGGGGAGTCACCTACATGGTAAGTGAAAGTGGATGATGTGGTGGAGGGGAGGAGGGGAGTCACCTACATGGTAAGTGAAAGTGGATGATGTGGTGGAGGGGAGGAGGGGAGTCACCTACATGGTAAGTGAAAGTGGATGTGAAAGTGGAGGGAGAGATGGTGTGAAAGTGGATGTGGTGGAGGGGGAGTCACCTACATGGTAAGTGAAAGTGGATGGTGTGGTGGAGGGAGAGTCACCTACATGGTAAGTAAAAGTGGATGGTGTGGTGGAGGGGAGTCACCTACATGGTAAGTGAAAGTGGATGGTGTGGTGGAGGGGGGAGTCACCTACATGGTAAGTGAAAGTGGATGGTGTGGTGGAGGGGGAGTCACCTAAGTAAGTGAAAGTGGATGGTGTGGTTGAGGGGGGTCACCTACATGGTAAGTGAAAGTGGATGGTGTGGTGGAGGGAGAGTCACCTACATGGTAAGTGAAGTGGATGGTGTGGTGGAGGAGAGTCACCTACATTGGTAAGTGAAAGTGGATGGTGTGTTGGAGGGAGAGTCACCTACATGGTAAGTGAAAGTGGATGGTGTGGTGAAGCGGGAGTAACCTACATGGTAAGTAGGATGGTGTGGAGATTTCATTTATCATTTATTGACACACGACAGTAACTACTCAACTATTGGCGCTCGATAGATTGCTTAGGGGAGAGGGAGGTGTCATCGTTGTATCATTGGAATTATTGCTGCGAGCGTAGCGAGCAGCGAAACTAATCTTGACGGCGTTCCTGTGTCATGTGTGGTCGTGTGGGATCTGGGCACTTATGTGGATGCAACTAGAATCTCGACTGCATTTCACGGAGTTTGGATGATTTGTGAGCCACGGTACTTTTGATCAGCGCACACTCACAACACGACTCGTTGGATCGGAGTATCGTTTATTTTTCGCTGATTCAAGCCAGGAAAGTGTTCGTTTTCTACAAATCCATGATGTCAAATGCAACTTTATTCATTGTTGGAAGCATTCGTCAGGGTCATGAACAATTTAGTGACATTTCAAGGGGAAGACAATGTTGTTTTATGAGTTTTCAGCGCTGTTGACTGTTGTGTGTCAGTCGCATCCAGTTCCACAATGGAGTACTTCTACAGCCTTCTTTCCAGATGCTTTTGAAAGACACAGTATCCCAGATACAGAGACGCTGTCGCTGACCTATCTACCTGATCGAGTTTGTTGGTCTTCGTCAAACCAATCCGGCCCATGCCATTGCCATTGGCATGGAAGCAACTACTGAATCAAATTATACGATCCATCCTGGTGTACTTTTATCTTCTACAAGTGTGCTATGAGGCTTCGACATCTTTCCTGATATCTGGCCAGTAACATTGTATATAATATACACCAAACACAATTCTCTATTTCATTGAATCCATATTTGTATTAATTACTGCATATCAGTAGAGTACAAACTATTAAAAGCGTGCAACATATGAGTAAATAGTGCAAAGTATTGCATGCTTTTATAGTGCTTGTACATGTCTATAGCTGTCTGTCTATGACCAGATTATTATAGTGTTAGCATTTGTATTAAGCAACACCATATACACCATTTTAATGGTGTATATAGAAACTCAGGTGGGAATGAGAATTAATAGAGACATGGAAGGGGACAATGTGACCGGGACAGGAATGAGAATCAATGGAGATGTGGGATGGGAACAATGGGGACAAGGGTGGAAATGAGAATCAGTAGAGCTATGGGAGGGGTTAGGGATTTTAGTGGGTATAGATAGGTGTCTCGAATTAGTTTCTTGTAAGTTAGAACACATGACACAGTAATAAAGTTATTATTATTATTATACTGCATTTTATTATTTTATTTTACCACAAATATGCCTTGCTGACAAGGGACAGCCACATGTATGCATTGAAAGCTACATTTCACTTTTATGTGTTACCATGTACGGCAGTGCACAACTCGCAGCACTTCACTTTCTACCAGAAACGACTAGTTTAATTGTATTTAGCTTGCTTCAATGTTGTCGCAACTTTTCAGGCCATGTGACCATTTGCTTGAGTATAACGCATGAACAAATATATTGATATGGAAATACATTATTTATGAGAATATTATTCCCAAGAGATCTGAAATGGAGACCATTAAGACGAGCTAAACCGATATAAAGTTGAAGCGAATAAATGACAATTGCACATTATATATTGTTGATCACATAAAACGTGTTCAATTTGATTTAATTCAAATCAAAATGCAATGTTCTCAGGGGTTTATTATTGCTGCGAGCGTAGCGAGCAGCGAAACTAATCTTGACGGAGTTCCTGTGTCATGTGTGGTCGTGTGGGATCTGGGCACTTATGTGGATGCAACGAGAATCTCGACTGCATTTCACGGAGTTTGGATGATTTGTGAGCCACGGTACTTTTGATCAGCGCACACTCACAACACGACTCGTTGGATCGGAGTATCGTTTATTTTTCGCTGATTCAAGCCAGGAAAGTGTTCGTTTTCTACAAATCCATGATGTCAAATGCAACTTTATTCATTGTTGGAAGCATTCGTCAGGGCCATGAACAATTTAGTGACATTTCAAGGGGAAGACAATGTTGTTTTATGAGTTTTCAGCGCTGTTGACTGTTGTGTGTCAGTCGCATCCAGTTCCACAATGGAGTACTTCTACAGCCTTCTTTCAGATGCTTTTGAAAGACACAGATACAGAGACGCTGTCGCTGACCTATGTACCTGATCGAGTTTGTTGGTCTTCGTCAAACCAATCCGGCCCATGCCATTGGCATGGAAGCAACTACTGAATCAAATTATACGATCCATCCTGATGTACTTTTATCTTCTACAAGTGTGCTATGAGGCTTCGACATCTTTCCTGATATCTGGCCAGTAACATTGTATATAATATACACCAAACACAATTCTCTATTTCATTGAATCCATATTTGTATTAATTACTGCATATCAGTAGAGTACAAACTATTAAAAGCGTGCAACATATGAGTAAATAGTGCAAAGTATTGCATGCTTTTATAGTGCTTGTACATGTCTATAGCTGTCTGTCTATGACCAGATTATTATAGTGTTAGTATTTGTATTTTAAAAGCAACACCATACACCATTTATTGGTGTATATAGAAACTCGGGTGGGAATGAGAATAAATAGAGACATGGAAGGGGACAATGTGACCGGGACAGGAATGAGAATCAATGGAGATGTGGGATGGGAACAATGGGGACAAGGGTGGAAATGAGAATCAGTAGAGATATGGGAGGGGGAGGGGATTTTAGTGGGTATAGATAGGTGTCTCTAATTAGTTTCTTGTAAGTTAGAACACATGACACTACGTAATAAAGTTATTATTATTATTATACTGCATTTTATTATTTTATTTTACCACAAATGTGCCTTGCTGACAAGGGACAGCCACATGTATGCATTGAAAGCTACATGTACGGCAGTGCACAACTCGCAGCACTACACTTTCTACCAGAAACGACTAGTCTAATAATATTTGTCTACAGGACTTCGCTGGCAGCAGTGTTGTTCATATTGTGGGTGGAGGATGTGCACTAGTTGGTGCCGCTTTGCTTGGGGCGAGGATTGGACGATTTGACGAGTGCGGGAACCCTTTGACCATTCCAGGACATACAGTGCCGGTAAGTCCATGGATTATCGTGTCAGGGCTTATTTTAAGATAATCAATTATTTCACTATGATTGTGATTGACACTATGATTACCAACACCAACATCGTAACCATATGTATACACCTATGGGCAGAAATAAAAACAATACATAACCTGTTGTGACTGGCCACGAGTTCAGCGAGTTCTGGCGCGCAACACTGTGTCAGTTGAATTAGGCTATTCAAAGAAGACATTCAAGACAGTTCCTATATGCTACACATGTTAAAGGAAGATGATCGAAGACATCCCTCTCTATTAAAGCTAGAGATACTCCAAAACATCGCTGTTGCGATTTTTTACTTTCCTAACTCCAATCCGATCCATTGAGTTCACTTACAGTATTTTTTTTGAACCCTACTTCCGGGTATCTTGTCTTTGCACTCAACAACAGCAGCAAGTCTATCTGTAGCTTATGGACTTGAAATAATACCAAGTATTTTCATACTTCGTTACTCTTACGCTTTTCTCTAATGGCTTGTGTGGCTACTGTTGCTTAGCAACGAAGCCACTATACCATCGAGTGTGTAAGTCTGTAATGTAACAATAGAATCTTCGGATAGAGTTCGGAACGAGTCAGGTGATCGAAAATCAGCCACGATGTCGCGACGATGTACCCCATGCTCTCCCTATGTTTACTTCTCAATCCCCTCGCGTCTTTTCGTCTCGTCTCATTCTTTCGCGACCCGATCAACGGCTTGATCGAACTTCAACTCTTCTCGGCGGATTTTCGCGAAAAAGTAGGAACTGTTTTGCAGTCTAGTTTTAACAACAACAACAACAACAACAACTTTATTACCTTAAAATGATGACAAAATTACAAACTTAGACAAAAGAAGAACTGAGAATAGGTCAAAGTTACTCAGAATAACCTGTTTTGCCCCGGTTATGGTGGTTCTATCGAAATGAAAGGCACGCTTGGGGTTTTCAATAAATGCGTATCACTTCGCAAGATTTTACTCAATTAACCTGAAACTTTGGCATAGAATCGGCACAATGTATCAATGAATGTTACTTGATTTCATTTTGCTTTAATTATTATTATTATTATTATTAATAATATTCTGGCGGGATTTTTGTCTATCCTCTGAAATCAGCCTATAACGACTTCGCGCCAACACTGACATAGTTTCAGGTGCTGCCTTTGTTTCCATCACCATCTACAAATGGTTACACTTTCATGCTGCTCGCCCCGGATGAGCACGTGAATAGCGGTTACAAGCTTTTTTTTTAATATCAGCCATTTTGAATTCCCAGTGAAGGAAAGACCAGTTTGTTGTCATGGAAACCATGCGATCTGATTGGCTAAAATATTCACTTGTTCTTTAGCCAATCAAAATTGCATTTCTGCACTATAATTCCTCTAAACTGCACTCGGATAAGCCAATCAGAATTGAGAATTTCTTTCATGTGTGTGATTGAATAATAAAGCAAACGACGTGATTTTTATGTGAAGCTGTTTTACTTTTAGATGAGTGCTTTGGGTGGCTTTATCTTGTTTTTTGGTTTCTTTGCCTTCAATGGCGGCTCACAAGGAAGTATTGCATCAGAAGGAGACGCAGAAATAGTTGCACTGGCCATCGTAAACACTATATTATCAGGTAATACTGGTTATCGTAAACACTATCATATCAGGTTATACTGGTTATCGTAAACACTATCATATCAGGTAATACTGGTTATCGTAAACACTATCATATCAGGTAATACTGGTTATCGTAAACACTATATTATCAGGTAATACTGGTTATCGTAAACACTATCATATCAGGTAATACTGGTTATCGTAAACACTATATTATCAGGTAATACTGGTTATCGTAAACACTATCATATCAGGTAATACTGGTTATTGTAAACACTATCATATCAGGTAATACTGGTTATCGTAAACACTATCATATCAGGTAATACTGGTTATATCAGGTACTGGTTATCGTAAACACTATCATATCAGGTAATACTGGTTATCGTAAACACTATCATATCAGGTAATACTGGTTATCGTAAACACTATCATATCAGGTTATACTGGTTATCGTAAACACTATCATATCAGGTTATACTGGTTATCGTAAACACTATCATATCAGGTAATACTGGTTATCGTAAACACTATCATATCAGGTAATACTGGTTATCGTAAACACTATCATATCAGGTAATACTGGTTATCGTAAACACTATCATATCAGGTAATACTGGTTTTCGTAAACACTATCATATCAGGTAATACTGGTTATCGTAAACACTATCATATCAGGTAATACTGGTTATCGTAAACACTATCATATCAGGTTATACTGGTTATCGTAAACACTATCATATCAGGTAATATGGTAATACTGGTTATCGTAAACACTATCATATCAGGTAATACTGGTTATCGTAAACACTATCATATCAGGTAATACTGGCCATCGTAAACACTATCATATCAGCTAATACTGGTTATCGTAAACACTATCATATCAGGTTATACTGGTTATCGTAAACACTATCATATCAGATAATACTGGTTATCGTAAACACTATCATATCAGATAATACTGGTTATCGTAAACACTATCATATCAGGTAATACTGGTTATCGTAAACACTATCATATCAGGTTATACTGGTTATCGTAAAAACACTATTATCAGGTAATACTGGTTATCGTAAACACTATCATATCAGGTAATACTGGTTATTGTAAACACACATATCATATCAGGTAATACTGGTTATCGTAAACACTATCATATCAGGTAATACTGGTTATCGTAAACACTATATATCATATCAGGTAATACTGGTTATCGTAAACACTATCATATCAGGTAATACTGGTTATCGTAAACACTATCATATCAGGTTATACTGGTTATCGTAAACACTATCATATCAGGTAATACTGGTTATCGTAAACACTATCATATCAGGTTATATTTGTTATCGTAAACACTGTCATATCAGGTAATACTTGTTATCGTAAACACTAACATATCAGGTAATACTGGCCATCGTAAACACTATCATATCAGGTTATATTTGTTATCGTAAACACTATCATATCAGGTTATACTGGTTATCGGTTATCGTAAACACTATCATATCAGGTAATACTGGTTATCGTAAACACTAACATATCAGGTAATACTGGCCATCGTAAACACTATCATATCAGGTAATACTGGTTATCGTAAACACTATCATATCAGGTTATACTGGTTATCGTAAACACTATCATATCAGGTAATACTGGTTATTGTAAACACTATCATATCAGGTAATACTGGTTATCGTAAACAGTATCATATCAGGTTATAGCATGCGGGACACGAAAAACCCCTCAAAAACCACTTTGTGGAAAAGTTGGGAAACATGTACCCCCTACCATGCAATGCTGCAACCTTAGGGTTTTAAGGTTCCTAAATATCATAAGATATAACACTGATATATATAAGAAGAGACGCTGGTTGACTGACTGATTCACACAAAAAGACGAACGGACTTCTATTGTACCCATAATGCACTACATCTCTCCCTAGTCTACTGCTTCATCCTGCAAAATACAATTTTTTGTCAATATCATTCCTCAATTTACATAAATGACATATCTTACCATCTGAGGCTAACTAAAAAAAAAAAAAGACACGACGCGAAGAAACGTTGAACGCGAATGACTGAACCTTCTCTGTAACTGCGTTTATATTAGCGTCCCGCTAAAAGTGAACTGTTCCCACCCTAACACAACAATGATACATACTAGCCTCCTCCGCAGGCATCTCGTAAGACTCGTTTTTCTCTCGGTTCGTTTTTCTCTATAAACGTGTCTTTGGGTTGCCTGTGTTACTGGCAGAGGGAGACTAGGCGCTATGTAGCGCACTCCATGCGCTTGTTACGTAAACCATAATAAATACATTTATCGTATCAGGTTATACAAGTTATCATATCAGGTTATACTGGTTATTGTATCAGGTTATACTGGTTATCGTATCAGGTTATACTGGTTATCGTATCAGGTTATACTGGTTATCGTATCAGATTATACTGGTTATTGTATTGAACAATTATGTTAGCTAATGTTTTCTATTGATAGGGGGTGGAGGTGCGCTCACTGCTATGACTATAAAGCGCCTGGGCTTTGCTGAAAAGAAGTGGAGTCTGCTGAACTGTATTAATGGCGGGCTCACGGGAATGGTTAGTTATTCGGCATTCCCTTATTTGTGGCCCTTGTAGTACCATTCGCTTCGCTCGGACGCAAATGATACTACTCAGCCGGCAACAAATAAACCATATGATGATAATAATGTGCCTTAATTTGGAGGGTATCGTCAATAAATAAGGCCAAATACAACAATATGAGCTACTGATAGCAAAATGAAATCTTTATTGAAAAAATGAGCAGCAGGGCTGCAAATACATTTGCGGCTCGCTAAATTCAAATTTCCCCGCTGAACGCGCGTTCAGGGCAGTTTGTTATTTGGACTTATATATTGACGATAATGATGATTTGCTAACACTGTTTAAATGATGAAATTAGCCGAAACACATCGTTTTGTGGTAAACTAGTATGCAGTGCACTGAAACAAACCGTGAAACAATATTACCCGTGACCCCTTTCGGTATTGGTGTGTAGGTTTGAGTGGTTTTCAACGACAACGTTTTTTAAACAGCAGTAAACGTTCAAGTTGTTTGCAACAGGTTGCTATCTGTGCTGGTGCTAATGTGTATCGACCCTATTGTGCGTTAGTAGTTGGTATTGTGGCAGGGTTTACGTATATACTATGGAGCTGGGTCATATTGAAGATGAAGGTTGACGATCCTCTGGACGCTGTTGCGGGTAAGCGATGAATGAAAGATAATAATAATAATAATAATAATAATAATAATAATAATAATAATAATAATAATAATAATAATAATAATAATAATAATAATAATAATAATAATAATAATAATAATAATAATAATAATAATAATAATAATAATAATAATAATAATAATAATAATAATAATAATAATAATAATAATAATAATAATAATAATAATAATAAATATAATAATAATAATAATAATAATAATAATAATAATAATAATAATAATAATAATAATAATAATAATAATAATAATAATAATAATAATAATAATAATAATAATAATAATAATAATAATAATAATAATAATAATAATAATAAAATAATAATAATAAAAATAATAATAATAATAAAATAATAATAATAAAAAAAAAATAATAATAATAAAAATAATAATAATAAAAAAAAAAAATAATAATAATAATAATAATAATAATAATAATAATAATAAAAAAATAATAAATAACAACTTATGGATAAACAAATGAATAAGCCGAAGGTGCGCTCGGGCATAAATAACCTTCATTGGGCCTAAATAAACCATTATGTTCTCAAAAGATCACATTAATGTTATTAAAATTGTATGTTGCCGAGCGTCGATCATGTTGTTTGAGTGTGCATAGTGGTATTGTATGTCTATACTACTGTATGTTGCCGTCATATTGTTTGAGTGTGCATAGGGGTATTGTATGTCTATACTACTCTCTGCTGTTTTAGTGCATATGGGCGGTGGTTGTTGGGGTACCCTTGCTACTCCTCTCTTGGCTTACAACGTTGGCGTCGTGTACAAGTGGAATCGTCTGGCCTTCACTATGTTTGGTTGGAACTTGGCAGGCATGATTGCTATCATGTGTTGGACTATGGCATGTGCTTTCATTATGTTTGGGATCATGCGTGCTACAAATCAGCTTCGAGTTGATCCGGACATCGAAATCAAAGGTATAGACTATACATTAATGTTTCATATATTTTTTCATATTGGGAATTCATCAGGGGTTGGGTATACTAGGTTATATTCTTATTGGGTGGGACGTGGGGTAATGTATTGTAAAGGGAATTCATCAGGGGTCGGGTATACTAGGTTATATTCTTATTGGGTGGGACGTGGGGTAATGTATTGTAAAGGGAATTCATCAGGGGTCGGGTATACTAGGTTATATTCTTATTGGGTGGGACGTGGGGTAATGTATTGTAAAGGGAATTCATCAGGGGTCGGGTGTACTGGGTTATATTCTTATTGGGTGGGACGTGGTGTAATGTATTGTAAAGGGAATTCATCAGGGGTTGGGTATACTAGGTTATATTCTTATTGGGTGGGACGTGGTGTAATGTATTGTAAAGGGAATTCATCAGGGGTCGGGTATACTGGGTTATATTCTTATTGGGTGGGACGTGGTGTACTGTATTGTAAAGGGAATTCATCAGGGGTCGGGTATACTGGGTTATATTCTTATTGGGTGGGACGTGGTGTAATGTATTGTAAAGGGAATTCATCAGGGGTCGGGTATACTGGGTTATATTCTTATTGGATGGGACGTGGTGTAATGTATTGTAAAGGGAATTCATCAGGGGTCGGGTATACTGGGTTATATTCTTATTGGGTGGGACGTGGTGTAATGTATTGTAAAGGGAATTCATCAGGGGTCGGGTATACTAGGTTATATTCTTATTGGGTGGGACGTGGTGTAATGTATTGTAAGGGAATTCATCAGGGGTCGGGTATACTGGGTTATATTCTTATTGGATGGGACGTGGTGTAATGTATTGTAAAGGGAATTCATCAGGGGTCGGGTATACTGGGTTATATTCTTATTGGATGGGACGTGGTGTAATGTATTGTAAAGGGAATTCATCAGGGGTCGGGTATACTGGGTTATATTCTTATTGGGTGGGACGTGGTGTAATGTATTGTAAAGGGAATTCATCAGGGGTCGGGTATACTAGGTTATATTCTTATTGGGTGGGACGTGGTGTACTGTATTGTAAAGGGAATTCATCAGGGGTCGGGTATACTGGGTTATATTCTTATTGGATGGGACGTGGTGTAATGTATTGTAAAGGGAATTCATCAGGGGTCGGGTATACTAGGTTATATTCTTATTGGGTGGGACGTGGTGTACTGTATTGTAAAGGGAATTCATCAGGGGTCGGGTATACTGGGTTATATTCTTATTGGATGGGACGTGGTGTAATGTATTGTAAAGGGAATTCATCAGGGGTCGGGTATACTGGGTTATATTCTTATTGGATGGGACGTGGTGTACTGTATTGTAAAGGGAATTCATCAGGGGTCGGGTATATTAGGTTATATTCTTATTGGGTGGGACGTGGTGTACTGTATTGTAAAGGGAATTCATCAGGGGTCGGGTATACTGGGTTATATTCTTATTGGGTGGGACGTGGTGTACTGTATTGTAAAGGGAATTCATCAGGGGTTGGGTATACTGGGTTATATTCTTATTGGGTGGGACGTGGTGTACTGTATTGTAAAGGGAATTCATCAGGGGTTGGGTATACTGGGTTATATTCTTATTGGGTGGGACGTGGTGTACTGTATTGTAAAGGGAATTCATCAGGGGTCGGGTATACTGGGTTATATTCTTATTGGGTGGGACGTGGTGTAATGTAATGTAAAGGGAATTCATCAGGGGTCGGGTATACTGGGTTATATTCTTATTGGATGGGACGTGGTGTAATGTATTGTAAAGGGAATTCATCAGGGGTTGGGTATACTAGGTTATATTCTTATTGGATGGGACGTGGTGTAATGTATTGTAAAGGGAATTCATCAGGGGTCGGGTATACTAGGTTATATTCTTATTGGGTGGGACGTGGTGTACTGTATTGTAAAGGGAATTCATCAGGGGTTGGGTATACTAGGTTATATTCTTATTGGATGGGACGTGGTGTAATGTATTGTAAAGGGAATTCATCAGGGGTCGGGTATACTAGGTTATATTCTTATTGGATGGGACGTGGTGTAATGTATTGTAAAGGGAATTCATCAGGGGTCGGGTATACTGGGTTATATTCTTATTGGGTGGGACGTGGTGTAATGTATTGTAAAGGGAATTCATCAGGGGTCGGGTATACTGGGTTATATTCTTATTGGGTGGGACGTGGTGTAATGTATTGTAAAGGGAATTCATCAGGGGTCGGGTATACTAGGTTATATTCTTATTGGGTGGGACGTGGTGTACTGTATTGTAAAGGGAATTCATCAGGGGTCGGGTATACTGGGTTATATTCTTATTGGGTGGGACGTGGTGTAATGTATTGTAAAGGGAATTCATCAGGAGTCGGGTATACTGGGTTATATTCTTATTGGGTGGGACGTGGTGTACTGTATTGTAAAGGGAATTCATCAGGGGTTGGGTATACTAGGTTATATTCTTATTGGATGGGACGTGGTGTAATGTATTGTAAAGGGAATTCATCAGGGGTCGGGTATACTAGGTTATATTCTTATTGGATGGGACGTGGTGTAATGTATTGTAAAGGGAATTCATCAGGGGTCGGGTATACTAGGTTATATTCTTATTGGATGGGACGTGGTGTAATGTATTGTAAAGGGAATTCATCAGGGGTCGGGTATACTAGGTTATATTCTTATTGGATGGGACGTGGTGTAATGTATTGTAAAGGGAATTCATCAGGGGTCGGGTATACTAGGTTATATTCTTATTGGGTGGGACGTGGAATGTAATGTATTGTAAAGGGAATTCATCAGGGGTCGGGTATACTAGGTTATATTCTTATTGGGTGGGACGTGGTGTAATGTATTGTAAAGGGAATTCATCAGGGGTCGGGTATACTAGGTTATATTCTTATTGGATGTGACGTGGTGTAATGTATTGTAAAGGGAATTCATCAGGGGTCGGGTATACTAGGTTATATTCTTATTGGATGGGACGTGGTGTAATGTATTGTAAAGGGAATTCATCAGGGGTCGGGTATACTGGGTTATATTCTTATTGGGTGGGACGTGGTGTAATGTATTGTAAAGGGAATTCATCAGGGGTCGGGTATACTAGGTATATTCTTATTGGATGGGACGTGGTGTAATGTATTGTAAAGGGAATTCATCAGGGGTCGGGTATACTGGGTTATATTCTTATTGGGTGGGACGTGGTGTAATGTATTGTAAAGGGAATTCATCAGGGGTCGGGTATACTAGGTTATATTCTTATTGGATGGGACGTGGTGTAATGTATTGTAAAGGGAATTCATCAGGGGTCGGGTATACTGGGTTATATTCTTATTGGGTGGGACGTGGTGTAATGTATTGTAAAGGGAATTCATCAGGGGTCGGGTATACTGGGTTATATTCTTATTGGGTGGGACGTGGTGTAATGTATTGTAAAGGGAATTCATCAGGGGTCGGGTATACTGGGTTATATTCTTATTGGGTGGGACGTGGTGTAATGTATTGTAAAGGGAATTCACCAGGGGTCGGGTATACTAGGTTGGATTCTATTGGATGGGACGTGGTGTAATGTATTGTAAAGGGAATCATCAGGGGTCGGGTATACTAGGTTAATTCTTAGATGGGACGTGGTGTAATGTATTGTAAAGGGAATTCATCAGGGGTCGGGTATACTATAGGTTATATTCTTATTGGATGGGACGTGGTGTAATGTATTGTAAAGGGAATTCATCAGGGGTTGGGTATACTAGGTTATATTCTTATTGGGTGGGACGTGGTGTAATGTATTGTAAAGGGAATTCATCAGGGGTTGGGTATACTAGGTTATATTCTTATTGGGTGGGACGTGGTGTAATGTATTGTAAAGGGAATTCATCAGGGGTTGGGTATACTGGGTTATATTTTTATTGGATGGGACGTGGTGTAATGTATTGTAAAGGGGACTTCGTGTCCTATTATACAACACCTGCCCTATGGGCGAATCTTGAAAATAATAAAAAATAAATAACATTAATTTAATTTTTGTTCTTTTTGAAAGTGTTTTGAAAAAATGCACAAGTTCAAAATGAATGTGCAACAAATTATAATGAACAACAGCAACAACAACGGAACAAAGACATAGAAGTTATATTGACCACGCGAGAGGTCAAGGTGGCTGGATATTGGTCGAGTTCCGTTTCTGCGTGTTTTTATGGCGTAGCCGAGACCAATATCCAGCCACAATCGAAAACAATCAGCTCATTTACCAGAAACAATAGGAAAACGCAGGTTAGCGTTTTAGTGTGACGGGGTCTAAATCAAATGCGTTTTATTCAATATGTTTTCTCCGTTTTCGTCTTCCATTTTACATGAGATGAAATTGCAAAAAGCGTTTTACACGAGAACTATTGCTTTATATCATTCTGACATCACGGCTTGTTTATGAGGAATCGCGAAGAACAATAGAAATTTGAACTAAATCTGCTCTGCTCTGCTGAAGTTCGCTTGATTTCAAATTGGTTAGTTTCCAGATATTATGTTCATCGATGCTTTTCCCACAATATTTACTGTGTTTGGTGACTTTTATCGCTTTCAGACCGTCTGTAAAATACATTTATTTGGGAAATCCTTTGTGTTGTTGTCCCCCTCTCGCGACCATGATCCTTATATAGCGTTTAAACAATAGATTGTTTTGATGTGACGTCATAATGATATAGGGCAGGACAAATACTCAGCTAGTTTCGAGTTGTTTAGACACCGCTGTACACCTTGACAAAAGACGCGTTTGCTCAGGCTCACAATTCAGTGTAAATTATGCACAAATACCAACGAGAACGCGAAAAAGTGTTGACATTCAACAATAGAAACCATTTTTAATTGCACGGGTTATTCTCTGCATTGAGGCTAAGCCTGAACAAACGCGTCTTTTGTCAAGGAGTACAGCGGTCTCTATACAACTCGAAACTGGAGTATTGTTTTGTTTTTTATACTTTTTCTTTAGTCGATAACAAATGAAAAACATTGAAAAGTGTCAATTGTTTTTTTTTGTTTCGGGATAAATTCGGCCGGGTCGTCCCGGGCCCCGCCCTGATAGCCAATCAGATCACGGGATTCGACTCATCTTGCCCACTCACGAATCTGCCATTGAGTCGCATTCGTATTGAGTGAGAAACCTACGGTACCGTGACACTCAAATGGCTTCCTTTATGAACCAATCCAAAAGCGTCAGTGCAGATGTATCTCATCCAATCTAACTCTTTCAATACCGCACAGCAAAGGTACTTTAACTTTCCCACTCATGCGAAAACGACTCTATAAAAAGTAACAATAACGCCTACTGTTCATATACTATTGTTTTGTCTTAATTAACCTTACACGCTTGCAAATAAGCCATTTCACGGTTTTTCGCCGCCATTTTGAATTGGGGCAAACTCGGTAAAATTAATAGAAATCTGCATGATCACTTTGTCTTGCCGTACCTCCGCTCGATTTCGTTGGATTTTCAAAAACTTACCATTTTAGAAAATATGTTTTCTTTGTTATTGATGTCCTATAATATGATGGACATTCGAAGGCTATAAATCGAGAAAAAAAGATTTTTGTTTTCAAAATAAAACGTTCGGAACGTGAATATGCAAATTAGCTCGACATTTTAAGATACATTCGTGAAAAGAAGATTGAATCGTAAAAGGTAGTTAAAACACCTACATTGGTCTTATTTTCAGTCCAACAACTGGCATGCATGCCTGCTGATTATCGAAGTTTAAATTTTGAAAATCCAACAAAATCGAGTGGAGTTACGGCATTGTTTAGTTAAACTTTTATCGGCAATGACAGTTACTAGTAGAGCCCGAATGAGCATGCGTTAAAAGTGTTTATATATTCCACAATTTCTGTCTATTTTATCCATCAGGACTGGATATTCCAAAGCACGGAGAGCCCGCGTACCCACTGGCCAGTTATGGGGATGGTTGGTCTCAGATCCCTTACAATTTTGACCCTTCTCATAACTTCCTTGCTCGTCTTCACGCACTGGAAGACCCGGGGACTCGAAAGGATGTCGAGATGGCTGCAGTTAAGAATGGAAATCCTAAGGAATGCGTTGGTGTTGTTAATGATGGATCACAAGACGTAAAGTTGTAGAGCTAGTAGAGCTAGTAGAGCTAGTAGAGTGGTGGAATGGAGTAAACCTGGGCACTACTAATTAGCTGTCAGTGTTTATTAGATGCAAAGGAACAAAAGAAAACAAAAGAGTGAGTGTCTAATAGTGTGTAATGGTGTAGTTAGTAATGCCCAGGTTTATTGGAATCACTCTAGTAGAGTGGTAGCTAGAGTAGAGTGATTGCAATAGTCTAAGGGACCGGTCATTATTAATGTAGGGGGGGGGGGGGGGGGGGGGAGAATTTTTTTTCCGGAAGATAAAGTTTGCCAAGGGCCCCCCCTTAAGGCACGAAAATGGTGAGCAGCCCCCCCTCTCATAATTCACACCCCCCCCCCCCCCCCCCCCCCCCCCCCCCCCCCCCCCCCCCATAGTGTTTCCAATCATTTTATAATTAGGCCATGGATCTGTTTAATTACTTTTACTCTGGTTTTATTATACCAGTGGCCTGTACCTTTTTCTTTCTTTAGTTTTTGAAATATACACCTATAAAATCAATTATGTTAGTCCCCCGAAAAGGTAGCCTGCATAGCCAGGTTCTAGGGGAAGGGAATGGGAAGGGGAACCCCTCCGGCTTCCCCTCCTTTCCCCTCAGAGCCTGGCTACGCAGGCTACCGAAAAGGGTGAAAGGTGCGACCCTGAAGGATCATGGGGGTTTCTATTAGCAGCCATATTCTTCATGAACGTCTTGTACTAAACAAGAACATTGCGGTGAACCAAAGTCAAGTGATATTTAGAATGAGATGGCTGCATGAATTTGTTGTCGAAATGTCTGGGAATTCAGGTAGAAAGACTTGGTAAACAGACGTATCTCCCATGATTCTCTGGGGTCGCACCTTTGTGAGTCAAGGGTGACTAACTTAATTGAATTAGGTGTATACCTGAATTGTAAAAACAAACAAACAAAAAATGTTTATTTGAATCAAACGTAATGAGTATCCAAAGCATCCTTGTTTCATAATAATATAGAGTATATCTTTGCTTATTAAATTTAATAGGCCTAATTTCTATAGCTTGATTTAGACCTAATTTGTGTTATTTTCTTTTAGAATGAATTAATCATTCTAAAAAACTTGTTTGTTCCTGGCTTTGTTCACATTAAGGCTCTTCAAGGAAAACTCAATAACCCTCCCCCCCCCCCCCCCCCCCCCCTTCTGATAGTTATTTTGATCATGACCCCCCCCCTGTCCTATTTAAAAAATCACCTCACCTGACCCCCCCCCCCCCCCCCCCCCCATGATTTCTCCCCCCCCACCCCCCTTCATTAATAATGACCGGTCCCTAAACCCGTGAAATAGTTTATTTATTTATTAAAATAATTATTTATTTCATTCTGATGAAGGCTGCCACCAGTGCAGCCGAAACGTCAAAACAATTTTCAGTTACGCGTGAAAACCGTAAAAACAGTATATCATGTCTAACTCACGCGAAAGCCTTAAAAGTAATATTTATTTATTTATTTATTATTTATTTATTTATTTATTTATAGTTAGTAGACTAATTAATAGACACTAGTAGACTTTATTTCCATTGTTTTCTTTTGTGACTATTTGACTATTGCACACTAACATCTGATTTTTATTTCACGGGTTTATTGCAATCACTCTAGTAGAGTTTTAGAGTAGTCGAGAGTGTGGTACTAGTAGTAGAGTGTGGTACTAGTAGTAGAGTATGGTATACTAGTAGTAGAGTATGGTACTAGTAGTAGAGTATGGTACTAGTAGTAGAGTATGGTACTAGTAGTAGAGTATGGTACTAGTAGTAGAGTATGGTACTAGTAGTAGAGTATGGTACTAGTAGTAGAGTATGGTACTAGTAGTAGAGTATGGTACTAGTAGTAGAGTATGGTACTAGTAGTAGAGTATGGTACTAGTAGTAGAGTATGGTACTAGTAGTAGAGTATGGTACTAGTAGTAGTAGTATGGTAGTAGTAGAGTATGGTACTAGTAGTACTAGTAGTATGGTACTAGTAGTAGAGTATGGTACTAGTAGTAGAGTATGGTACTAGTAGTAGAGTATGGTACTAGTAGTAGAGTATGGTACTAGTAGTAGAGTATGGTACTAGTAGTAGAGTATGGTACTAGTAGTAGAGTATGGTACTAGTAGTAGAGTATGGTACTAGTAGTAGAGTATGGTACTAGTAGTAGAGTGTGGTACTAGTAGTAGAGTATGGTACTAGTAGTAGAGTATGGTACTAGTAGTAGAGTGTGGTACTAGTAGTAGAGTATGGTACTAGTAGTAGAGTATGGTACTAGTAGTAGAGTGTGGTACTAGTAGTAGAGTATGGTACTAGTAGTAGAGTGTGGTACTAGTAGTAGAGTATGGTATACTAGTAGTAGAGTATGGTACTAGTAGTACTAGAGTATGGTACTAGTAGTAGAGTATGGTACTAGTAGTAGAGTATGGTACTAGTAGTAGAGTATGGTACTAGTAGTAGAGTATGGTATACTAGTAGTAGAGTATGGTACTAGTAGTAGAGTATGGTACTAGTAGTAGAGTATGGTACTAGTAGTAGAGTATGGTACTAGTAGTAGAGTGTGGTACTAGTAGTAGAGTATGGTACTAGTAGTAGAGTGTGGTACTAGTAGTAGAGTATGGTACTAGTAGTAGAGTGTGGTACTAGTAGTAGAGTATGGTACTAGTAGTAGAGTATGGTACTAGTAGTAGAGTATGGTACTAGTAGTAGAGTATGGTACTAGTAGTAGAGTGTGGTACTAGTAGTAGAGTATGGTATACTAGTAGTAGAGTATGGTACTAGTAGTAGAGTATGGTACTAGTAGTAGAGTATGGTACTAGTAGTAGAGTATGGTACTAGTAGTAGAGTATGGTACTAGTAGTAGAGTATGGTATACTAGTAGTAGAGTATGGTATACTAGTAGTAGAGGTAGGATCTGCATTATCTACAGTTGTCTGATATGCTGAAAATAAACGATGACAAAAATATTTAATCTGTTGTTTGTGTCAAGTTAATTTTCTTATAATCTTGTTTTCATCCCATTCACATTCTTTTCAGTCTTTGCTTTCCACTTAATTTTGCTTTTCAGTCCCACAGTACTGACATCATGTATACCATAAAGAATACTCCATGTCCAGTTGTTTTAGGCTCGCTGTACTTCTCGACAAAAGACGCATTTGACTCGCCTCAATCACACCTTGGAATTAAGACATTTCGATTGCCGCACGTCAACATTTTTTTCGCGTTCTCGTTGGCATTTGTGAATAATACACTGTAGTATTATATTTGTATCTTAGTTATGTACAGGGACATGCGGGAGCACAGCCCAGGCTGAGGGCATGTACCCTGTATAAATAAAGCTTATTATTATCATTATTAAGCTGGTTACAGACTAGCAAGTTTTCTATGACAAGTTTTGCATCGACAAGTTTTTTTTGGCTCATCTGTAAGGAAAACTTGATAAGTTTGTCTTTACAGACGAGCAAATAAAACCAATGCAAAACTTGTCATAGAAAACTTGCTAACTGAGGCTAATTCCATCATTCACGCTGCACATGGTGCAAAAACTGGTTGTTATTAAAACTGACCTCTATCTTTAATACGCAATATATATTCCAGTCAGTTTGACTCTTATAAAATGATATGTGTTTTTGTTTTAGAATCTAGGAACACTCTATGTTGAATGGTACAATGGTGTTCGAAACTGTAGTATTCTAGCGCATGGTAATTAGGCGGCACTGTGTTGTATAGATGACATTCACCTTGCCATGGTGGGCTATCGTTCAGGGTACGAACCAACAATCATCGAAACTCGTATTTTTACAGTTTTAATAAATTAAGCCTATAAAAGTACTCTTTGGCAAACAAATGCCGGGATAAATACGCTCAATTTCTATACACTGGATAGACTACGACGATATTCAACTGAACAGTACAGTAATATATTCTTGTTCTATCAGGAGACTAAACGTCATACTGACTAGTCTACTTTCATGAAGCAATTGCACCTTCCCAGAATGTTTACACAATTAAGACTGACAGCTGTCACTCACATGATACCGGTGTCAAGTGATCTACGACAGAGGGCCGGCAGTGAGCGATCCCGTTCCCGAATCCCAGATTAGGCTTTTTATACAACTATTTCCTAATGTTCCAGAGATACTAATGATGATTCCGTCTGTCTGTCTGTCTGTCTGTCTGTCTGTCTGTCTGTCTCTGTCTGTCTGTCTGTCTGTCTGTCTGTCTGTCTGTCTGTCTGTCTGTCTGTCTGTCTGTCTGTCTGTCTGTCTGTCTGTCTGTCTGTCTGTCTGTCTGTCTGTCTGTCTGTCTGTCTGTCTGTCTGTCTGTCTGTCTGTCTGTCTGTCTGTCTGTCTGTCTGTCTGTCTGTCTGTCTGTCTGTCTGTCTGTCTGTCTGTCTGTCTGTCTGTCTGTCTGTCTGTCTGTCTGTCTGTCTGTCTGTCTGTCTGTCTGTCTGTCTGTCTGTCTGTCTGTCTGTCTGTCTGTCTGTCTGTCTGTCTGTCTGTCTGTCTGTCTGTCTGTCTGTCTGTCTGTCTGTCTGTCTGTCTGTCTGTCTGTCTGTCTGTCTGTCTGTCTGTCTGTCTGTCTGTCTGTCTGTCTGTCTGTCTGTCTGTCTGTCTGTCTGTCTGTCTGTCTGTCTGTCTGTCTGTCTGTCTGTCTGTCTGTCTGTCTGTCTGTCTGTTGTCTGTCTGTCTGTCTGTCTGTCTGTCTGTCTGTCTGTCTGTCTGTCTGTCTGTCTGTCTGTCTGTCTGTCTGTCTGTCTGTCTGTCTGTCTGTCTGTCTGTCTGTCTGTCTGTCTGTCTGTCTGTCTGTCTGTCTGTCTGTCTGTCTGTCTGTCTGTCTGTCTGTCTGTCTGTCTGTCTGTCTGTCTGTCTGTCTGTCTGTCTGTCTGTCTGTCTGTCTGTCTGTCTGTCTGTCTGTCTGTCTGTCTGTCTGTCTGTCTGTCTGTCTGTCTGTCTGTCTGTCTGTCTGTCTGTCTGTCTGTCTGTCTGTCTGTCTGTCTGTCTGTCTGTCTGTCTGTCTGTCTGTCTGTCTGTCTGTCTGTCTGTCTGTCTGTCTGTCTGTCTGTCTGTCTGTCTGTCTGTCTGTCTGTCTGTCTGTCTGTCTGTCTGTCTGTCTGTCTGTCTGTCTGTCTGTCTGTCTGTCTGTCTGTCTGTCTGTCTGTCTGTCTGTCTGTCTGTCTGTCTGTCTGTCTGTCTGTCTGTCTGTCTGTCTGTCTGTCTGTCTGTCTGTCTGTCTGTCTGTCTGTCTGTCTGTCTGTCTGTCTGTCTGTCTGTCTGTCTGTCTGTCTGTCTGTCTGTCTGTCTGTCTGTCTGTCTGTCTGTCTGTCTGTCTGTCTGTCTGTCTGTCTGTCTGTCTGTCTGTCTGTCTGTCTGTCTGTCTGTCTGTCTGTCTGTCTGTCTGTCTGTCTGTCTGTCTGTCTGTCTGTCTGTCTGTCTGTCTGTCTGTCTGTCTGTCTGTCTGTCTGTCTGTCTGTCTGTCTGTCTGTCTGTCTGTCTGTCTGTCTGTCTGTCTGTCTGTCTGTCTGTCTGTCTGTCTGTCTGTCTGTCTGTCTGTCTGTCTGTCTGTCTGTCTGTCTGTCTGTCTGTCTGTCTGTCTGTCTGTCTGTCTGTCTGTCTGTCTGTCTGTCTGTTGAACTTCCTTCGGCTTACTAACATTCTTCCTTCAATCCTTCTTTTTTTTGTCTTCATTGTTTTCCATTTTCTATGTTTCTTTTTTTCTCATCCCATCTCTTTCTTTCGTTTACTTTATGTCTTAATTACTGGTATGCATTCTTTCTGCTGTTTTAGGTTAGGGGCTATCAATATTTACTTTCATTGTCAAAAACAAAAGCAAACAAAACAGAAATTCAAAAGAACGTTATATATAACTTCTGGTTGTCACTTTACAGCTTAGTGACCTGCGGTTGGCTGAACATAGCTAATTAGCATACTGTACGTACTATGTATGATATATATCCACACGTCAGTTATTGTTCAGTGAACACTCAAGGTCCAACACTCAACATGACTTCATACAGTTCTACCTTCTTCTTGTTAACTGTTTTGTCGATTCTAAACCTGTCTGCAATGACACAAGGCTCTAGCGACGCTGCAATGCTTGGGCCGCTGCCAGAGCGAAGTTTGGAGTTTAGTGAAGAGTGTTTTCAACGATGTGGTAAAGACAATACACGTCTTCCTGTCGCTGCCTATTCTCAGGTATCTATAGAATAAGTCTTGCTTGACGGCTGTGTTCAGTGTAATCTAATATAGTTATACAACTATACGGTAGTAACTCCATATAACTGCGATTTTAAAAGCCCATGTGACGACAGCACCGTGCATTGTTACATGGCAGTCAGCTCAGACTTGTGAGTGTTTTGACAAACTAATGTAGTTTTCTGGAACAGATTTGTTCCGTTAATGCGTGGTAATAAGAAAGTCATAAGAAAACATGGTGAAATAAGCTAAATCCCGACAAGCCTTCATTTGATGTTTAACGACGACCACTCTGAACTATCGATATCGAAACCAACTGAACTCGTAAAAACAAAAACGGCAAGATTTCTGAGTCCTTTATTAATCACGTGTGTGAAGTTTGTTTAACTTCAATTCACATTTATTATAGGCATACGTACACTACGTCTCATAAAACAAGACTTTCAAAGTTATTTTCAAAACTTCAGTGGCGACTTTCTACGCGTCTGCAAAGTTGTAAAAGTTTTTAACGATGTAGAAAAGCTTGTTTTCGACCTTGTGACTTGTGACAGGTCCTTGCTATTAAAAAAGCAGTTAACTTCGTTACGGTCAACGATACCTATGATTGTTAATAGCTGGAAACTACAGGAGCAAAAACATGCCACATGGATTGCAAGCATAACGTATGATACGATCTGACTTGTGTTTTATAGTTTTTATGTTTTGAAGAAGAACGCAACGACTGTAGGATCTGATAGGATCGACCATTTTGACCGCCTGGTAGACACGAACAAACACGTACACTGTCATTGTATTGGGATGCACAGCAGGAATGAACTACGTTATTTAATTATTCATAAACCATTTTTGATCATTTTTTTAATACATGATCAGGTCTCTAAGCTTAAATCATGGTCTCTAAGCTTCCTCAGTTCATGTTTTTAAAGTCCGGTCGACGATGATTGGTTTGTAAAGTTCTGTGTATCAGTACAGGCTATCGTTTCGTTCATATAAATTATCGATAAACGTCGATCAAGAATTTAAACAAGGAAATAAAACGGTTTGATCGACTTCGTGACAGTTTAATGAAAGAAAAGGCGATAGCTGAATGAGGATGATCGAATGTAAATATTTGAAATAATTAGAACATAAAGATATGATCGACCAAGAGTACAGCAAAATAATCGAACAAAATCGAACCAAAGAAAAACATATTTTCTGTAACAACGCATGTATGTGTCACGTGCTGCAAAAAGACAGAAGTCGTTATAAAACAATCTTTGAATATTGTTATAGAGGGCCACAAGCTTATTAGCTATGCTATTTAGTGCTACCCTCTAAAAATGTCGTCATTATTATTATTATACTGAGTCCAAAACAAGGCTAGAGTGCAATTTAGAAAAGCTTGAAAACTAAATAACTAATTAGTACTAAATAGCACTAATAAAACAATAGAAAACAATAGAAATAGCACTATTTAGTACTATTTAAAGTTAGTACTATTTCACGCTTTTCTAAATTGCACTCTAAGTACTGCTAGACGTATTTGCTGTTTTACATGCTTTAATGTGTTCCTCATAATTCATTTGTAAATAATTCAAATAGAAGTTTCTCTGTCACAACACGTTTTACGCGAATTTAAATACGATTTAAGGTATTGCATGCCATAAAGACGGCAATCGCATGATTTCAGCCGTGCATGTCTACCTTTGCAATATGTTGCGTGCAATATTGCAATACAACATTGTAACTCAATAGGTTTGGCCACGATTGCAGAGGGAGACACCGCTGCAATCATAATTGCCAGGGTTTGGTTTAATTCGAGTTACAGCGTTACAGCGTTACAGCGTTACAGGCGGCGTAACAGCGTTACAGCGTAACAGCGTTACAGCGTTATGCACCGTAACAGCGTAACAGCGTAACAGCGTAACAGCGTAACAGCGTAACAGCGTAACAGCATAACAGCGTAACAGCGTAACAGCGTAACAGCGTAACAGCATAACAGCGTTACAGCGTTACAGCGTTATGCAGCGTTATGCAGCGTAACAGCGTAACAGCGTAACAGCGTAACAGCGTAACAGCGTAACAGCGTAACAGCGTAACACACAGCATAACAGCGTAACAGCGTAACAGCGTAACAGCGTTACAAAGTTACAGCGTAACAGCGTTACACCGTTACAAAGTTACAGCGTTTCAAAGTTACAGCGTTTCAAAGTTACAGCGTTTCAAAGTTACAGCGTTACAAAGGTAAAGCGTTACATCGTTACACCGTTACACCGTTACAGCGATACAAAGTTTAATACAGAGTAACTGAATTTTTAAACAGTACTTTCATCATAATAATAATAGTAATAGTATTCATACATGAGCTTTAAATCTTGAAGGACTTTTTTCCGTTGCATATCGGCACTTAAAAGGACGTGCCGTACTCCCCCCTGACCGTCCCTTTTTTGGCACCCACCCCTAAATATTCACAGCATGCCCTAACAAACATCTGTGCCAAGTTTGGTGCTTGTACTCGAAAGTGCACGATCTCCGCTATTTTTGTCGCTAACAGACCTGACTAATAGAATATGCCTTACTGGCTAGAGCGAACTCCCGGGTGTAACTTTGTAACGTACTATGTAACGCTGTAACCGTGTATTCGAGCCAGCGGGATTACGCACCGTTAGCACCATAATAATAATAATAAACTTTATTTCACGAGGGTACATTTAACAGTTTTCACTGATGAACTCATGGCCCTCAAATAATAATTTAAAATAAATAAAATGCATGCATGCCTTGGTTCCATAAATTCGTGAAATATGGAAGTCTATTTTCCGCTTTCCATTCTGACAGTCTGTCTGTCTGTCTGTCTTTAGTTTTCGTTTCATTTTTCCTTCCGTCATTCAACAGCATATTTCAAAAGACACTTTTTTATTTACAGGTCACGTGTGTTAATAACTGCATAGAGTCACTACAGACATATAGCAAGTTGACTAAAAAAAGGAGGAAGAAGCGAAATGTCTATATGAGTAAGGAAAGAATGAATCGATGGCAACTATACCGTTTGTAAGCAAGTACCTAACACATTTACGTCATGTTTCCAGAATGTTCACCCTCACAATCCATCAAACAAGAAGTGGGTAACATCACCAACCTGTCTGTGGACTTCAAACAACGACAAGACAACCGTACTTGGATCGCTAACATCACCTGGGATGTTGACTACATAAGTACGTACAAACAACAGAATCAAAATATTTTGCACCACTCGGAGGGAGAATAAACCATCCAGTGGTCTATCGAAAATCCTGCAATCTGATTGGTTGGCTACTAGTGGTCTATCAGCTCATAGACCCCGAATAGATGTAAACAAACACAATGGCGGCTTAGCTTTGTCGTCGCGTTTTGCTAATATTTCGGAGGAGTTTCTCGACGAATTATTGTTTGTTGCTTCTGTCATTTCTACTGACCTACTGGATGGTTTATGCTAAAACAATTAGACTACTCGCTCTCGTTTTCCATGAGGATAGTCATGCCTCATAGAAACCTCGAACTCGTAGTCTAATTGTTAAGTATGCGTAACAGAAGCCGCCATGGTAGAATATCAAATATAATACAATATAATACAATGAATGTGCGCAATTGTTGCATAATTTTAGATAAAAACTCCCAATTCCGATTTGATGAAATTGCGCGCATGTAATGTAATGACATAGCACAACATAGCATGGGAAGATAGCAGAGTTCTGGCGAGTGAAAACAACTGGGTGAAGAGAAGATGGACCGAGGCTTGGTTTATAGCTAGAAACAATCAGGCACTGTTTAACAGAGACTGTGGCAGAACCATCCCTAACACTTATTTCCCTCTTTTGCACCGATAGTTATCATTATTTTTGTAATTTATTTGTTCTATCTTTCATTTATTCCATCATGTATTGTTATTTTGCTCGAGCGCATTCTATTGTGAGCGCGCGCTACGCCAACGTTTTTGTTTTGTTTATATTTGTTTTCCACGCCATGTGAAAATTCGTTATTTTTTCCTTTCGTCCCCGATGATGGGCCAAGAGCCCGAAAGCTCGGAAAAACAATTAAATACGCAGAACAAACAAATCATGTCTGAATCAATGGTACCTACGTACAGAAACCTATTAAAATTGATAATGATATTGCCGTATGACTGTATGTACGATTAGACTCTGCTGTACGTATAATGATACTGTATGACTGTATGTACGATTATACTCTGCTCTACGTGTAATGATACTGTATGACTGTATGTACGATTAGACTCTGCTCTACGTGTAATGATACTGTATGACTGTATGACTGTAAGTACGATTAGACTCTGCTGTACGTGTAATGATACTGTATGACTGTAAGTACGATTAGACTCTGCTGTACGTGTAATGATACTGTATGACTGTAAGTACGATTAGACTCTGCTGTACGTGTAATGATACTGTATGACTGTATGTACGATTAGACTCTGCTGTACGTGTAATGATACTGTATGACTGTATGTACGATTAGACCGTGCTGTACGTGTAATGATACTGTATGCCTGACTGTATGTACGATTAGACTCTGCTGTACATGTAATGATACTGTATGACTGTATGTACGATTAGACCGTGCTGTACGTGTAATGATACTGTATGACTGTATGTACGATTAGACCGTGTTGTACGTGTAATGATACTGTATGACTGTATGCACGATTAGACTCTGCTGTACGTGCAATGATACTGTATGACTGTATGTACGATTAGACCGTGCTGTACGTGTAATGATACTGTATGAATGTATGTACGATTAGACTCTGCTGTACGTGTAATGATACTGTATGACTGTAAGTACGATTACACCGTGCTGTACGTGTAATGATACTGTATGACTGTATGTACCATTAGACTCTGCTGTACGTGTAATGATACTATATGACTGTATGTACGATTAGACCGTGCTGTACCGGCGTGTAATGATACTGTATGACTGGAAGTACGATTAGACTCTGCTGTACGTGTAATGATACTGTATGACTGCCGATGTACGATTAGACCGTGTTGTACGTGTAATGATACTGTATGACTGTATGTACGATTAGACTCTGCTGTACGTGTAATGATACTGTATGACTGTATGTACGATTAGACTCTGCTGTACGTGTAATGATACTGTATGACTGTATGTACGATTAGACTCTGCTGTACGTGTAATGATACTGTATGACTGTAAGTACGATTAGACTCTGCTGTGCTTGTAATGATACTGTATGACTGTATGTACGATTAGATACTGCTGTACGTGTGTAATGATACTGTATGACTGTAAGTACGATTAGACTCTGCTGTACGTGTAATGATACTGTATGACTGTATGTACGATTAGACTCTGCTGTACGTGTAATGATACTGTATGACTGTAAGTACGATTAGACTCTGCTGTACGTGTAATGATACTGTATGACTGTATGTACGATTAGACCGTGCTGTACGTGTAATGATACTGTATGACTGTAAGTACGATTAGACCGTGCTGTACGTGTAATGATACTGTATGACTGTATGTACGATTAGACTCTGCTGTACATGTAATGATACTGTATGACTGTATGTACGATTATACTCTGCTCTACGTGTAATGATACTGTATGACTGTATGTACGATTAGACTCTGCTCTACGTGTAATGATACTGTATGACTGTAAGTACGATTAGACTCTGCTGTACGTGTAATGATACTGTATGACTGTAAGTACGATTAGACTCTGCTGTACGTGTAATGATACTGTATGACTGTAAGTACGATTAGACTCTGCTGTACGTGTAATGATACTGTATGACTGTATGTACGATTAGACTCTGCTGTACGTGTAATGATACTGTATGACTGTATGTACGATTAGACCGTGCTGTACGTGTAATGATACTGTATGGACTGTAAGTACGATTAGACTCTGCTGTACGTGTAATGATACTGTATGACTGTAAGTACGATTAGACTCTGCTGTACGGTGTAATGATACTGTATGACTGTAAGTACGATTAGACTCTGCTGTACGTGTAATGATACTGTATGACTGTATGTACGATTAGACTCTGCTGTACGTGTAATGATACTGTATGACTGTAAGTACGATTAGACTCTGCTGTACGTGTAATGATACTGTATGACTGTATGTACGATTAGACCGTGCTGTACGTGTAATGATACTGTATGACTGTATGTACGATTAGACCCTGCTGTACGTGTAGTGATACTGTATGACTGTATGTACGATTAGACCGTGTTGTACGTGTAATGATACTGTATGACTGTATGCACGATTAGACTCTGCTGTACGTGCAATGATACTGTATGACTGTATGTACGATTAGACCGTGCTGTACGTGTAATGATACTGTATGAATGTATGTACGATTAGACTCTGCTGTACGTGTAATGATACTGTATGACTGTAAGTACGATTACACCGTGCTGTACGTGTAATGATACTGTATGACTGTATGTACCATTAGACTCTGCTGTACGTGTAATGATACTATATGACTGTATGTACGATTAGACCGTGCTGTACCGGCGTGTAATGATACTGTATGACTGGAAGTACGATTAGACTCTGCTGTACGTGTAATGATACTGTATGACTGCCGATGTACGATTAGACCGTGTTGTACGTGTAATGATACTGTATGACTGTATGTACGATTAGACTCTGCTGTACGTGTAATGATACTGTATGACTGTAAGTACGATTACACCGTGCTGTACGTGTAATGATACTGTATGACTGTATGTACCATTAGACTCTGCTGTATAGGTGTAATGATACTGTATGACTGTAAGTACGATTAGACTCTGCTGTGCTTGTAATGATACTGTATGACTGTATGTACGATTAGACCGTGCTGTACCGGCGTGTAATGATACTGTATGACTGTAAGTACGATTAGACTCTGCTGTACGTGTAATGATACTGTATGACTGTATGTACGATTAGACTCTGCTGTACGTGTAATGATACTGTATGACTGTAAGTACGATTAGACTCTGCTGTACGTGTAATGATACTGTATGACTGTATGTACGATTAGACCGTGCTGTACGTGTAATGATACTGTATGACTGTAAGTACGATTAGACCGTGCTGTACGTGTAATGATACTGTATGACTGTATGTACGATTAGACTCTGCTGTACATGTAATGATACTGTATGACTGTATGTACGATTAGACGGTGCTGTACGTGTAATGATACTGTATGACTGTATGTACGATTAGACCGTGTTGTACGTGTAATGATACTGTATGACTGTATGTACGATTAGACTCTGCTGTACGTGTAATGATACTGTATGACTGTAAGTACGATTACACCGTGCTGTACGTGTAATGATACTGTATGACTGTATGTACCATTAGACTCTGCTGTACGTGTAATGATACTGTATGACTGTATGTACGATTAGACCGTGCTGTACCGGCGTGTAATGATACTGTATGACTGTAAGTACGATTAGACTCTGCTGTGCGTGTAATGATACTGTATGACTGTATGTACGATTAGACCGTGCTGTACCGGCGTGTAATGATACTGTATGACTGTAAGTACGATTAGACTCTGCTGTAGGTGTAATGATACTGTATGACTGTATGTACGATTAGACTCTGCTGTACGTGTAATGATACTGTATGACTGTAAGTACGATTAGACTCTGCTGTACGTGTAATGATACTGTATGACTGTATGTACGATTAGACCGTGCTGTACGTGTAATGATACTGTATGACTGTAAGTACGATTAGACTCTGCTGTACGTGTAATGATACTGTATGACTGTATGTACGATTAGACCGTGCTGTACGTGTAATGATACTGTATGGCTGTATGTACGATTAGACTCTGCTGTACGTGTAATGATATTGTATAATGACTGTATGTACGATTAGACCGTGCTGTACGTGTAATGATACTGTATGACTGTAAGTACGATTAGACCGTGCTGTACGTGTAATGATACTGTTTATGTATGATTGCTAGAGTCTCCTGATATTTGGCAAGGGTTCTTAATGTATTGGGTGCCATCGCTAAACACTGGTGATGACGATAATAAGCAGGGAGAGCTGTATTGTCCATTTATCAATAAGGTAAGAAGAAACAAGCCGGAAAATAATTAAGGTGTGAACAGGTACATGTAACCCAATCCTACAACATTTATTCTTAAAGCTAGCAGTCTCAGAAAAAAATAGCGGAGCTGCTTATAAGCACGATTTCCAGCCGTTTAAGGGCTCCTTTTAGGATTTCGTAACCCGACACTAAAACGCCTGGAAATATAGCCTAGGCTGCCAATAGTGAAGGAAATAAGCTAATATAGATTCGCCTGACACTTTATTGTAGATAGATAGTGATGTTCTTCTTTTCTGTTTCTTTTCATTAATAAAGAATGTGACATGGAGAGTGATTGAGTCCGGAACCTATGAATGGCTGTACCCCAATGCAATAGAAGTCTATGTAAGTACATGACATACAGGTGTAGTCGGGGACCCATGAATGGCTGTACCCCAATGCAATAGACCTTTATGTAAGTACATGACATACAGGTGTAGGCGGGGACACATGAATGGCTGTACCCCAATGCAATAGACCTCTATGTAAGTACACGACAGACAGGTGTAGTCGGGGACCCATGAATGGCTGTACCCCAATGCAATAGACCTCTATCAGTGTAAGTACATGACATATTGTAACATAAATCTAATGTTGGTTTGTAGGTTGGATAATTCATGACAAAACGTTTTGTATCTTCAACCTGAGTTTTATTACAAAACTGCCAAGCTTTCGGGCTAAGCGCCCATCTTCAGGGCTAAATGCATAAAATATAATTACAACGGCTATAAGTATACGAACACAAACAAACGCCACCAAACAAGCAAGCTCGTGCGCAACAAACTGAAGTATTAACGTAAGAATTAATAAATTCCAAATAAATGAATGGATGGATGAAAGAATAAATGAAAAAATGAACGAAATAATGAATGAACGAAAGAATGAGTAAATGAATGGAAGGATGAATAATAAAAATAAAATAATAATAAATAAATAAATATATTGCGCAATTATTGCTTGTTAATTAGTGGCATGTAGGTGGATGGCAAAATCCTTCCACTGTCTCTGTTAGTGATGGAGTCATTGTGACTGGCAATGTGCCAAGACTCCAACCACATTCTTTGATGCCATCTGCTCTCTTTTCCAATAATCTTAATCATTTTCTATTCCTCGCGCACCTTTTTCATTCTTTCTATCTGGCGTTGTTCGATTTTGTTTGCTTTGCGCGAGACTGTTCAGTTTGTTGCGCACGAGCTTGCTTGTTTGGTGGCGTTTGTTTGTGTTCGTATACTTATAGCCGTTGTAATTAGATTTTATGCATTCAGCCCTGAAGATGGGCGCTTAGCCCGAAAGCTTGGCAGTTTTGTAATAAAACTCAGGTTGAAGATACAAAAAGTTTTGTCATATTGTAACATGTTCTGTGTTATGTATCAGGTTACAGTTTATCCTACAAATATGGAAGATGAGATTGAAATGAAGATATTTGATCCTCAAGGTATTTACACCTGTTTTCAAAAACGTTGTCCATTTACAAAATACAAAATAGTAAATAGTAGAAAGGAATTAATTAGAGAAACAATGAGCCAGAGTTCAGCTTGAGTGCATTTCTTTTGTTTCTCTAATTAATTCCTTTCTACTATTTACTATTTTGTATTTTGTAAATGGACAACGTTTTTGAAAACAGGTGTATATGTCATAAGTATTGTGTTCAGTGGTTTTGGCAATAAACTTGCATTGGTCATGACACCGTCGTTAGTATCATTGATGTTGCATGTGTAGTCGAGTGAATACGGCCTCATGTGGACGGTCGAATCCGTATATTTTTGAATACGCTGACGTCACGATATCGTAGCCAGTCTTTACCGCGCGGATTCATCGACCGTATTCACGGGATACGTGCCGACGGGCTGATACGATTCGAATATACTACGTGTGGACGGGCTGATACGATTCGAATACGCTACGTGTGGACGGGCTGATACGATTCGAATACGCTACGTGTGGATAGAGCAGATTTGGTATGACTGTGAAAAGCCACGGTGCACGGCACGGCACGGTCACGGCACGAATTCATTCGAAATCCTAATTCATCACGGTCACGGCACGGCACGTCCGTGCTGTAAGTTTTTCACAGTCATACGAAATCTGCTCTACGATTCGAAAACGCTACGTGTGGACGCGAACTTTCTTAATCCGCAACGAAAAAGTTGCGGATTCAAAAATATCCAGATACGTGTGGACTTCACTCGACTAAACACATCTCCATCATATTATGCTACTGGATGACGTCATCCGGTTGCGTTAGCATCATTATCATATTACGATCATCGTGACATTATCCCCTTCCATTGCTATTGTTTTCAGCATTAAATAAACCGGAAACATCATCTCAGCGCCCATCTACCACCACCAGCACAAACGTGCCGTCTACCACTGACGAAATGCAAGGGAAGGAGCCATCATCTCAGCGCCCATCTACCACCACCAGCACAAACGTGCCGTCTACCACTGAAGAAATACAAGGGAAGGAGCCATCATCTCAGCGCTCACCTACTGTCACCACAATGCATGTCTTGGTAAAGCAAGGCCAGGGGGCGTCATCTCAACCACAGTATCAGTACTTTGCTGTTAGTGCTGGTGTTATGGTTGGTATGCTTGCCTTGGTTACCTTAGGAGTCGTATATGCAAAACGACGCAGTGCAATAAGATCATTCGAGTCAAGCGGTGAGTAGAGTAATACCACAGGATGTCCAAGCAGTGATTTTGTGGAGAATATCGTAAAAAAAATGTTTTCTGTAAATACTGTAATAAAAGTCTTGAAACTGTGGTAGTGTCTTGTGTTTATTTACTATTTACTATACCTGTACACATTTCCAGCGAATTTCACAGGGTGAGGGGAGACATCAAAAAAATGCTGAAATTCGCTGGAAATTTGTACAGGTATAGTAAATAAAGACCACAAGACACTATCACAGTTTCAAGACTTTTATTACAGTATTTACAGAAAAATTATTTTACGATATTCTCCACAAAATCACAGCTTGGGCTTCCTTGTGATAATACTGATACGGCAGCCATTTTGGATTCTATTGTTTTGGCTAATACATTATGGGATGTTCAGGGTGCAAATGACCCAAAAAACTGTACAGTGTGGAGTCGCGTCAATATACTATTTTTCTATGTCACTCTAACCATAGTGTTGTATGACTTACTATCTACATGTGTTGTGTATTGTTGTATAATTTTGTACAAATTCATTGCTTTAAAATAAGTTTTCGTAGTTTTTCATGGCCAAATGGTTACTAGCTTGGTGGCGGCTAAATGGGATACCCAAAAAGTTAAGGACCTCATTAATATAAAACAATAGAACGATGCAGTAACACAATAGATTCGTTCTATTGTTTGGTCGGCCAAGGGCGGTTTGGGTTATGGATAAACTTTACCTACTAGCTTGCACCCTAGGCATCCCATAATTCAATATGGCCGCCGTATCGGTAACCACCCAACAGCAATTAGCTACTGTAAGTGGAAACCTAGCCTTCTTTGTTGCTCGGTTGTCTCCAACTTTGAAGTGTTGTCACTGTAACTTTTCTTCGATGTTGAGTGTTTGAAGCGCACGACCAATGACTTACTGAGAAAGGATCTTAAGGGTCTTAAAATAATTGAGGTGCTGCCTTTGTAATTACATCTGCAAATGGTTAGACCTTCACGTCTTCTCGGATAAGGACGTTGAACCGTAGGTCCTGTCTCCCGACCCTAATCTAACCTGTTTCACGGGGGACATTAAGGTACCAAGGGGACCTTCGTGACCAGTGTTCACTGAAAGCCACGTAGCGCGCTAACCACTCGTCCAACATGTATAAAAGTATACATTTTCTTAAAGCTGAATAAATGCAGATTCTAAATATGCTGGAGATTATTTCCTATTTTGTAAATATTTTTTGTTATTGCACATTTTATGAAATTCGACCGGCCTTTCAAAAATCGGAGACACGGTTTTTCAGAACAAAGTGTGCTCATTACAATGGCACTTTCCGCTTAGAAATAGATTGAATTCCCGCGTGCACGCTACTCTTTGAACAAGGCCGGTTGAATTTTCTAAAATGTGCAGTGACAAAAACTATTTACAAAATAGGAAATAATCTCAAGCATATTTAGAATCTGCATGTATACTTTTATACATGATGGACGAGTGGTTAGCGCGCTACGCGGCTTTCAGTGAACAGTGGTCACGAAGGTCCCCTGGTACCTTAAAGAACCTGTTGAACTCTTCGTAAGAGTAGGGGATTGTTACCCGGTTCAACAGCCTACTTCAAATTGGAGACATAACATACTAACTCCTCATGTTTGTAAGCTGCTCGGCTGTCGTAGGCACCTTCATATGCAGCCCGAAAAAGTCCTCTATCGGTTGTAAAGCGCATTGAGACAATGTGAAATGCGCTATTAATAGACCCTATGCATAATTCCGTGCCTTTAAAATAGACAAACTAAAACCTTTACATTACAAATTGTTTCAGCCATCGGAAAGAGTACTTCAAAATACACAGAATTGGAAAGTTGGGTTGTTATAGACCTAATATTCAAGAAGTTACTACGGTGTTTATCAACTGAGGCCTTTAGAGCCTCGTTTTCATGTTTTTCACACTATATAAAGTACTCATAACTTCGCAGGAATTTAATATTTCACCTTCAAACTCGTAGACTGACTTTCTTGGAGCATTTGCTATCATTGTGAACCATTTTGCTACTTTAAATAATGTACAACTATAACTATTATGCTAATTAGCAGCGGCCATTTTTGCATAGGGTCTATATAAGAACCGATTTATATATATAGCGATTTGCAAAAATTCTGTAAAGTATATCGGGTGCATTGTGGGTAATTTTCATCATAAAATTGCTGAATAAGCCCTCTAAAGTTCCAGCTTTTCAATTGTTTTTTCACATACATACTACAAAGGTTACTTGTCCGGGCCGAAATTAAAGCAACAAGCAAGAAGCTGACGACCGCAAAGGACTTTGGGAATCTCCTAATTCATTAATTTCTCCGTGGTACTTGAGAAGTCATCCCTACGAGCGTTGAATAACAATCATTTGGAACTATTCGGCCATTTGAAAATGCATGTTGTTAAAATATCTACAGATGAATAAATGAATAAGGAAAAAGTCCCAATGCCCTTTGCGGTCGTCAGCTTCTTGCTTGTTAATTTCGGCGGGGACAACGATTTTTGGAATAGGTGTACACCTAATTGCAGAAAGGTTGTCCACCTCGGAAAAGCACATTTACACATTTGCACTTTTACAAGCGCTGAAATACAACTATCCACCTGAAATCTTCTGTATAAGGCCGCGGCATTCTTATGGCAGTATACTTCTACTGAATCTATTGACTCTGGGTTCCACTTGCGCAAAACAAATATACACGTGATGTTGCGAATGTGCAAATGTGTAAATGTGCAAATGTGTAAATGTGCTTTTCCGGGACAACCTTTCTGCAATTAGGTGTATATATAAAGGAGAATTAAGGAATAAGCGCCGAGGGAGGAAAACTTGATGGTTTGTAAGTAAATGCATGGAATAGGCGGGCAGCAACGATGATGGAAATACGACAACAAGGCTGGAGTTGACGAAAACATGAATCAGTTAACCGGCTTTGTTTGTTTTAGGTCAACAAGACTTCGAGTACGACACGTCGATACTCTACAGCTCACACGACGAACACTTCGTCATCAAGACTTTAATCCCATTCCTAGAAAAGAAGAACAACTTTAAATGCTTTGTGCATTATCGAAACTGGGAGCCAGGCAAGTACCTCCACGAGAACATGGCCTACAGTGTCTATAACTGTAGGAAGATCATTGCAGTTATCTCTAAGAACTTCTTAGAGAGTAATTACTGTCAGGATGAGCTCAGTATGGCGTTAGAGCGTGTGCTTCGATGTGGTGATTCTCCTTTGATTGTGATGAATCTTGACGGTGTACCATTACAGTTACTTCCCCAGGCCTTGAGAACCAGGACATTTTTAGACTTAACGAGTTCAGTAGAGAAAAAGACCTGGAAAAGTAGACTTTATAGACAAATTAGTACAGAGGAAGAAAAACATAACCAAGGACACGTCAATTCTGCTGTTAAAGTCATCAGTACCAAGACCATTTGTACTCAGAGAAACGATGTAGGAAACAAAGCATTGAACAGCAGTGAACACAACACAGGAAGCCCGGTGTAAGGACAACCAAACAAGACAGATTTATCAATTCAAATGACGGACAAACACTGCCCTCCATGTGCAAGCAAACAGAGTAGTGATTCCAATAAACCTGGGCATTACTAACTACACCAAAACACTATTAGACACTCACTCATTTGTTCCTTTGCATCTAATAAACACTGACAGCTAATTAGTAGTGCCCAGGTTTATTGGAATCACTCTATTTTATTGAAGAAGTTATAATTTAGCCGAAGAGTAAATTGTGAGTTTTGTGCGCTATATAAATCAAATTATTATTATTATAAAGATCAGCTGGCTCGGGTTGTACGACAGGTGGATAGCGTTATCCATGCACCTTGCGTACAGGCGGAGCACGAGTGTCACGAGTAAAATATGCTACAGTTGACTCCCTTGTAAGCGACCACCTCGGGATCTGGAGTCAGTGGTCGCTTAAGAGAGATTTTAATTACAGTGATTACAGTATATGAGAAACAAAACAGGGTTTTGTAAAGGTGGTCGCTTAAGGGAGATGGTCGCTTACGAGATATTTTAATTACAGTGATTACAGTATATGAGAAACTAAACAGGGTTTTGTAAAGGTGGTCGCTTACGAGAGATGGTCGCTTACGAGAGATTTTAATTACAGTGATTACAGTATATGAGAAACTAAACAGGGTTTTGTAAAGGTGGTCGCTTACGAGAGATGGTCGCTTACGAGAGATTTTAATTACAGTGATTACATTATATGAGAAACAAAACAGGGTTTTGTAAAGGTGGTCGCTTACGAGAGATGGTCGCTTACGAGATATTTTAATTACAGTGATTACAGTATATGAGAAACTAAACAGGGTTTTGTAAAGGTGGTCGCTTACGAGAGATGGTCGCTTACGAGAGATGGTCGCTTACGAGAGATTTTAATTACAGTGATTACAGTATATGAGAAACTAAACAGGGTTTTGTAAAGGTGGTCGCTTACGAGAGATGGTCGCTTACGAGAGATTTTAATTACAGTGATTACAGTATATGAGAAACTAAACAGGGTTTTGTAAAGGTGGTCGCTTACGAGAGATGGTCGCTTACGAGAGATGGTCGCTTACGAGAGATTTTAATTACAGTGATTACAGTATATGAGAAACTAAACAGGGTTTTGTAAAGGTGGTCGCTTACGAGAGATGGTCGCTTACGAGAGATTTTAATTACAGTGATTACATTATATGAGAAACAAAACGGGGTTTTGAAAAGGTGGTCGCGGAGATGGTCGCTTACGAGAGTGGTCGCTCAAAGAGAGTCAACTGTATTTTCAAACATGGATTGCATGTGTATCCTTGCAAAACAGCATTTTTCCAATCGATCGCTTTCGTTCCGGCCATGTTCGTCATAGTGAGGTAATAAACAAAGAAAACCTTCAAAGTAGAATAGATATCGTACGAGTATCAATACATTGTCAATAGGAAGTAGTATCCGCAGTACCTAGACTATCTACGACGGCGACGTCAACCGGAAGTGTAAATAACTTCTGTTCGGAGTTTCATACCTTCGTAGTTGGTATTCCCTGTGGATGAAGTAACCTCACTGGCTTAGGCTTGGAGTAAATCACTAATGTACGACATCCCGAACAGAAGTTATTTACACTTCCGGTTGACGTTGCCGTCTGCAAATCTTGTTGTGTCATACAGACATACAAGTGTGCTTGGTAAAGAAAAGAACAGAATAAACAACAGTTGAAATGAAATTCCCCTTTAATCCTATTTAATTGATCACATTCATATTAACCCTTCATTAGTGATAACATAGAGTCGTTTTCGTATGAGTGGGAAGTAGTTACGGTATGGTTCGTGCCGTGCGGTGACCGTGTCGTGTTCAAGCATTCTGATTGGTTGAGCAATGACATTGCGCGCTGTGATTGGTTGAATACATGTCTTCGATTCCGTACCGTGTCGTAGGTTTCCCACTCATACGAAAACGACTCTATTGTATTGTAGTGTAGATTGAGTCCACTCGTGTTTATCACAGACTTGCAACCTCTTCAAAATAAGCAGCAAGCAGTTTATGCTGTGAAAACAGAAAAAGACATACTGATGAAAAGACTAAAACTTGAATTTCATGCTTTTTGATTGGTTGAATATGTACTCAGTTGATACTGCAAGGTCTTCATGTAGCTGCACAAATTGTCCTGGCTATTGTTTCTTATGTAAAAACCATACATAGAACGACAATAGAACACTAGCCAGGACTTTGGTGCAGCTACACGAAGACTTGACCTTTATGTAAAAACAATACATAGAACGACAATAGAACACTAGCCAGGACTTTGGTGCAGCTACACGAAGACATGACCTTATTGTATAAACAATACATAGAACGACAATAGAACAATAACCAGGACTTTGGTGCAGCTACACGAAGACTTGACCGTTGATACTGGGGCTTTGGTGGGTAGATCTGGGCCGCTTGTTAGCTACTATCCCATTGTTACTAGCTTTACAACGACGTCATTGACAACCCACTTCTACACTCCGTCCATGTAACGGATACCAGCGCATTGCTCATGTAATTTGCACCATCGGGGGAAAACTAAAACCGTTCCAGTTTTCACCGGTCAAAAAAAACAACAACAGAAAACCCAATAGACGCGTACAAAGGAGGCTAAACTTACCCCATTGATGTAATTAGAACGGTTGATCTTCTCATTCTGTGAGTGCGCTCCATCATCGCATGAGCCAATGGGAAGCAACATAACATTCTTGCCGGTAGCTTCCTGTAAGGACAAGGTAACAGGAATACTTCCGCCTTCTCGGGTCAGATCTGGCTCCACTCCAAAAACTATGAAATAAGTGCAAGTACAATCAATTATTATTCATTAAACTTTGAGAGTGAAGCGTTAGACAGTGATCAACCAAAAGATAGGGTTTACTGAGAAGGGTCGCAGCGTGCGATCGCGATGGCAACCACAGGAAGCCCATGAAGTACACCTATACTCTGTTACCTGTTTTCATAGCTTTTCTCCCAGCCATGTAATGTGGATGGTTGAAATCACTCATCCATGGCAATCCACCATGTCCCATGTCGATTCTGCCAAGCAACAGATAAGAGCATATTAACAGAGCAAGTTCCCCTTCATCTAATCTTACAGGGGAGGGGGACAAGCTTGCCGCGAAAAGTTTTTATGAGAAACTAGAGTAGCTTTCATAAACCCGTAAAACAGGAACTTTTATCTTTCTTACAGGTTTATGAAAACCACTCCAGAATGTGATGTCAAATAATTAAATGTGTAGCTGTTCGAGCAACGTGCAATTGCATTTGCAGGTCTTCCAATTTTCCAATGTTTCTTACAAACAAATGTATGAAGGGAAATTTAAACACAAAAATTTGAGAGACATTTGCATTTTTAAAGCAAACCAATGAGGGTTTATCATGTAATTTCAAAACTCATAGGACATAAAAATGAGAGCTTGGAAAGAGCTCGTTGAAATTAGTAAAAATGTGAAGTTTGGAAAAGATCGCTTCACAAATTGCGAAGATATGAATTTTCAAAAATCGAAAATTTGTATTTCTAGCTATGATAATCATTTTTTTGTCCTATGTCTCCTATAAGTTTTGAAATTACGTGATAAACCCTCATTGCTCACTAGGAAGTCAGTTACGCTACATTTCACATGCTAAACGAAGTGAGACAAACAGACGAACATGCTTTATGTTTTGCACTTACTTAATGTCGTTAGGACTTCCACTTTCAGCGTGCTTCTTGTTCAAATAATCAACAACAAGACTCTCAATCTCTTTGGGTGTTTGGTTTGGAACAAGACGCAGAGAAAACTTGCCAATGACCTGAAAAGCACCAAAAACAAAACATGAACACGATGCAACATGATCCACATAGCATGGCCCATATCCACATAGCATGGCCCATATCCACATAGCATGGCCCATATCCACATAGCATGGCCCATATCCACATAGCATGGCCCATATCCACATAGCATGGCCCATATCCACATAGCATGGCCCATATCCACATAGCATGGCCCATATCCCATAGCATGGCCCATATCCACATAGCATGGCCCATATCCACATAGCATGGCCCATATCCACATAGCATGGCCCATATCCACATAGCATGGCCCATATCCACATAGCATGTCCCATATCCACATAGCATAGCATGGCCCATATCCACATAGCATGGCCCATATCCACATAGCATGGCCCATATCCACATAGCATGTCCCATATCCACATAGCATGGCCCATATCCACATAGCATGGCCCATATCCACATAGCATGGCCCATATCCACATAGCATGGCCCATATCCACATAGCATGGCCCATATCCACATAGCATGGCCCATATCCACATAGCATGGCCCATATCCACATAGCATGGCCCATATCCACATAGCATGGCCCATATCCACATAGCATATCCCATATCCACATAGCATGGCCCATATCCACATAGCATGGCCCATATCCACATAGCATGGCCCATATCCACATAGCATGGCCCATATCCACATAGCATGGCCCATATCCACATAGCATGGCCCATATCCACATAGCATGGCCCATATCCACATAGCATGGCCCATATCCACATAGCATGGCCCATATCCACATAGCATGGCCCATATCCACATATCCACATAGCATGGCCCATATCCACATAGCATGGCCCATATCCACATAGCATGGCCCCCATATCCACATAGCATGGCCCATATCCACATAGCATGGCCCATATCCACATAGCATGGCCCATATCCACATAGCATGGCCCATATCCACATAGCATGGCCCATATCCACATAGCATGGCCCATATCCCATAGCATGGCCCATATCCATAGCATGGCCCATATCCACATAGCATGGCCCATATCCACATAGCATGTCCCATATCCACATAGCATGGCCCATATCCACATAGCATGGCCCATATCCACATAGCATGGCCCATATCCACATAGCAGCCCATATCCACATAGCATGGCCCATATCCACATAGCATGGCCCATATCCACATAGCATGGCCCATATCCACATAGCATGTCCCATATCCACATAGCATGGCCCATATCCACATAGCATGGTCCATAACCACATAGCATGGCCCATAACCACATAGCACTAATATCTTAGTACGCTTTCATTCGAAAATTGAAGAGATATAAACCTTAAAAAAATGGATGTAAACAAAATGGTTGATATCGCTTTCGATTCTAAGGATATATCGCCCGCTATTTTGTGCTTTCTTCATTTTCTTCTGCTAACTTTATTGTTTTATAAAATTATTTGTTTTTTTCTTCTACAAAACTAATGAATATGAATCAACTAGTGCGACAGATCGATAACAAGTGGACCAAAACCTCAAAAACCATATCCTTAAACCAGCGGCACATACCCGAATAGCAAATGGGAGTACCTCCCCCCCCTTACCTCTAGCCTACGTAGCCCGGCGCAAAGGAAAAAAGGAGGGGAAGAGAGGGGGAGGGGAGGGGAGGGGAAGGGGGAGGAGGGGACTGGGGAGGAGAGGAGAGAGGGAGCGCCTGCCGCCATCCTATTGTTTGCGCGTTATCCGCCTCTCGTCAAATGTCAATGGTGCTTGTCAAAAATCATCCAATCTGGCAAACTTCCGTTTGCTGTCAAATAATTCAAATGGCTATGTTATCAGTTGAAATCGAATAACCTCGAATAGTAAGCTACAATGTAACGTCTTCGAGACGAGACGAAAATAAACAAAGCATCAATCTTACACAATATATTTAAACCTTCCTACAGAAGGAACTTGTACTAGCCGAAGGCCTTAGTGATATCGGGATGACTGTCTTTGAAGTCTCTGAACAGCGCACTGAGTCTCGTGTGCTTTGTAAACCGTAGCTTCGTCAATTACCACTTTTTGTCCGTGGTACATTCGGCAGAGGCATACAATCGAATACTTTCCAGAAAGTATATCATCTACAAACCAGTATCAATACTGTTCCACGAGCCGGAGAGAGAGAAGAAGCCGTTAGACGTAACGACGCTACTATTACGATAAATTAATAAATCCTTTGTGGTCATGTTGTTGTTGTTACAATAGTACCAGAGCTAAATTTACAACGTCTGTTAAGTACTGCTCGTCGTCACTCGACACCTTCTCCTTCTCAACCAATGGGAATTCTACGTTCTCTGAGAGCACGTAGAAATACGATCAAACAATAGGATGGCGGCAGGCGCTCCCTACCTCCTCTCCTCCCCAATCCCCCCTCCCCGTCCTTCCCCCTCCTCCCCAGTCCCCCTTCCCCTCCCTCCCCTCCCCCTCTCTTCCCCTCCTTTTCTTCCCAGCGCCGGGCTACGCAGGCTACCCTACCTCTCCCCCGGACAACTAGTGCTCTGCTAACAGCAGGACCTTCATTGTTCCCTAAGGACTCTCCTTACTGATAAGAATCCCTGGGTCTCGCAAGAGTATCACATGCAACTCTTCATACCTTACGAGGAATGACTGTCTTTGCACCAGGCTCGTAAAACGCTCCTTCAATTCCTATAAATAGGACAGAAAACGATCTATTCACAGGAAATGGTGACAGCTAACTAATGTACAGAATAGTAGTAGTGTTGTGTGACATACCATGGATGGACAGTGATGGGTAACGCCATCTGTGCATAAGAAGATCAGGCTTGTTGTCATATAATAACTTATTGTGACCTATGTCTTTGCGATAATCTTCCTGTGGATGAATTAATGAAGGCTTGTAAAACAGGAAATCCCCAAGGAATCTTTCGATACCAGGGGCGTAGCGTGCTGATTTTTCGAATGTACGCACAGAACGAGCGCCGAAGAAGTGAGCTTCTAGGGAGTAAGGGGGTATGCCCCCCTGGAAATTTTGAAATCTAGAGCCTTGTAAATACGATTTTCTTCGTTTTCCAGCGGACTTTCTCACTACATAAATAAATAAATACATGCATCTATCACTCAGTCTTTTTGGGGGATTTTTAAAGGTTATGTAAGATATTTATGTAAAGGTTATATAAAGGATTTATACGCAGGTGCGTACGTGCGTATATGCGCGCTACGCCCCTGGACACATATCAGCAGAGTAAAAAAATCAGTTATCGACATATTTCCTTTTTCAAATGTAAACATGTTGATGGCCCTCCCCTATGGGTCCTGAACTCAGGACACTCCTAGATTACCCTGCCCTTCCTTGTGATGTTCTACAGGAAAATGATAATAATTAAACATGACATTTGTCCTCATTGAGGAACTATTGTTGTATGTCACCGTAATTCCTTAACTTACCAAGTCAAACTCAATGTCGTCGTACAAGGCCTTTTCTTCTGCTGTTAATTCAGCTACGGAATCATAGACACCAGGAACAAGGATTTTACCTTTGACATCAACTAGAGTACTTAGAAGACCAACAAGATCTCTCATTGCTTCATGGCTGAAACATGCAATTACATGAAGGGTGTTATGGAAATAAATATGTATCGCATCCTGGGTGTTGGTACAGATCCACAATACAGTATATGCAGTGTATAATACACGTACAGTCATGGATACTGTATTTAGGCTGCTAAGCACGACTGAAGCGTAAGAGTCGACAAGGTAGCCGTGTGCGACTAGGGCTTCTCGAGTGCTTAGCAGCCGACCAAGTGCATCCATAACTCGATGGACGCACAGCTGAAGGAATAGGGACCAGTTGGGTCAGTGGAAATGTAGTTTCATTCTTTTATAACATAGTTACTGCAAATTCAAATGAAACAATTTTATTTTCCAATTGATTTCGAGCGCTGCGCTATGCCGATGACGTGAGCGTGCGTCCATTGAGTTATGGATGCACGCTCGCGCACGACTAATTAGCCAATCAGAGCTCGCGTTATATCAATGCTATGTTATAAAATACAGTATATGCAGTGTATAATACACGTACAGTAAATACAATACTGTATAATACTAAACAATACTGTATACTACTAATAGTAGACAAGGAAGGTGGAAGAAATAGGGACATAAACAACAGATTACAAAAGGCACATGGTGCATTTGAGGGGCTATGGAAAATATGGGCAACAAGAGGAATAGGGAGAACCAAGATAAGACTATTCAAGACAAGTCCTGTTATATAGCTGCGAAGCATGGAAGATCACTAAGACCGACGAAAAATAGCTGGACAGCTTCCAATATTGATGCCTGAGACAGATACTTTGGATAAGATGGCAGGAGCTTTCAGTGGATGGGTTCAACCCGATGGGTTTGGAGACAAATAAGAAAGTGAGGGAAATAGCAGAGAATGACAACATCAGCTGTGAAATACGGTGCAGGAGATGGAATTTGATAAGGCATGTACCCAGGAGAGATGGCAAGAACGATTGTATGACAGCAATGGGATGGGCAGCAGAGGGTCGTAGGGCGAGAGGGAGACCGAAGACAACGTGGAGAAGGACGGTGGAGAAAGAACGAAATAAGGCAGGGTGGGCACCAGAGGGTACACATACAGTTCAGTTAGTCAATGTTCTGATGGGTTCAGTGGATGGGTTCATTTAACTAAGATCCTACAGTGGATGGATAAAGTGGTCGATTCAGTGACGGGTTCAGTGGAGAGTTTTAATTTCCCAGAATTCCTTTTGGTCATAGCTTTCAGTGATTTCAGTGGATGGGTTTAGTGCAATTAGTTCTATATACAATACAGTGGATGGTTCAGTGGATACAGTGTACAATACATGTACAGTGTACAGTGGATGGGTTCAGTGTACAGGGTTAGTGGATGGGTTCAGTGGAGGTTCAGTGGATGGTTCAGTGGATGGGTTCAGTGGATGGGTTCAGTGGATGGGTTCAGTGGAGTGGATGTGGATGGGTTCAGTGGATGGGTTCAGTGGATGGGTTCAGTGGATGGGTTGAGTGGATGGGTTCAGTGGATGGGTTCAGTGGATGGGTTCAGTGGATGGGTTCAGTGGATGGGTTCAGTGGATGGGTTCAGTGGATGGGTTCAGTGGATGGGTTCAGTGGATGGGTTCAGTGGATGGGTTCAGTGGATGGAGTGGATGGGTTCAGTGGATGGGTTCAGTGGATGGGTTCAGTGGATGGGTTCAGGTTCAGTGGATGGGTTCAGTGGATGGGTTCAGTGGATGGGTTCAGTGGATGGGTTCAGTGGATGGGTTCAGTGGGTTCATGGGGTTCAGTGGATGGGTTCAGTGGGGGGTTCAGTGGATGGGGTTCAGTGGATGGGTTCAGTGGATGGGTTCAGTGGATGGGTTCAGTGGATGGGTTCAGTGGATGGGTTCAGTGGATGGGTTCAGTGGATGGGTTCAGTGGATGGGTTCAGTGGATCAGTGGTTCAGTGGATGGGTTCAGTGGATGGGTTCAGTGTGTTCATCAGTGGATGATTGTCAGTGGATGGGCTATCATCCGGATGGGAATATGTGGATGTAGATATAAATGTCATATATCATGGATGGGTATCAGTCTAATGTGGATGGGTTCAGTGGATGGGTTCAGTGGAACCTCCAAACACTCCAGGATGCAGATCAGTGGATGGGTTCAGTGGATGCCACCTGGAAAGAGAAATAGCAAATCCCCCTGAAATACAGAAATTGAAATTAGGAAATGAAACAGAAAATATTTTCAAGGAAAAAACTATTGATGGGTTCAGTGGATGGGTTCAGTGGTATGGAAAACATGTATGGGTTATGCTGAAAGTGGTGGGTTATTTGGATTCTTCCAAGTGATGTCCACCTGGGCCTCCTCATTTGAACATTATGAGCTTTGTGCAGTGTATATTAAATATAAGTCACTTATTGACCTCAATTGGGGAACTGCATGATTACAGTTTATGTAAGAATATATAGAATAAGGTTATAATATGGGCCACGTCACAAGAAAAGTGCCCTGAAGACATAATTTCCTGTAACTTGCATATAAGAATTACAGTGAGGACACACTAGCTGGGACCACTTGAGCAAAACTGACCAATCAGATTACACCTGAAAATAATCACATTCCAACAAAAGTTGTCTGCGCCAATCAGCTGATGGTCACAGATGACTTTTGTTGGAATGTGATTGTTTTCAGGTGTAATCTGATTGGTCAGTTTTGCTCAAGTGGTCCCGGCTAGTGTGTCCTCATTGTAAGCCAGTGGAGACAAAATGATGGGTTAGTGGATGTGATACAGTGTACTGTACATGTACGTTTGCAATAATTTTTTGATTACAAGACAAAACTATTTCTAAACACCAAATAGTTTTGTCTTGTAAAGAAAAAACTAAGTTGTGGCCTTTATTTACAGTGTCTTTATTAGAAGGAATTGAGGAAATTAGAGGGCATTTACACATCGAAAAATCCACCTTCAACGTTTTACATTTCCAACATTACATTTCATTCCAAATGACGACGCGAGCCTCAAAGTCTCACTTCATTCACTGATTAAAGCGCTTTTCATAGTGAATTGGAATAGGGCAACTTGAGGTTCAGAATTCATTGGTCTCTCAAATTATTCAAAAAGTGAGCCCTTTTCATGTGATGACCCATATATGATAGTAATAAAATATAATAATAACTTATTACTAACCTTAAGCCATAGGTGATACAAGGTTTTTCTTTTCCAAGCCAGTAGTTGTCTGATATACATACATAATCTACAGACTGGAATAGAAATAGTTATGACAGCTGTGTTCCAAGTTGCATTATTTCTTTGTCATACAAGAAATAGAACATAATTAGTCGGGCTTCCTGTGGAAGGCCTGACTCTAAAAATGCAGGCTGTTCGTCTTCTTTGACCACAAATGTCCAATTTGCTTCTAATGCTTGTGGGTCATTCCACAGTATTGTGATACCTGAAGATCAGTTTTATAAATGTCTTTAATTGACCCAAATTATGTTTTAAAATGTAGTTAAGAGGCTTAACTTTACTTTACAAGTGATGTTTTACTTTGACAAGTCGGCATTGCTGCATAAATTATAATGAATTATAAAAAATCATGAAATCAGTGTTGCGGAGACTACAATATGGGTTTTTTGATTGCTCAAACAATTAAAAGCTGAAACTTTTAGCAAAACCAGTGGATATCTTCTCATACTGGTCTACTTTCTAAAACACATGGTTGAAGTTGACTGTGCTGTTACAGCTATGCTGTATTTGGCTTCCAATAGTGAATTGTAGTCTCCGCAACATTTTTACACCTTAAAGTTTTGTTTATGAGTGACCAAATGAAAGAACTTTGACCCAAGTGTGATAAGTTCTAATTTACACTTAGAGATAAGTTGTACTACATCAACATGTCCTGAATTTTTTCTCATAAGGGCAAAAAATCAAATTGTTTTTCTGTTGCAGAGACTACAATTTTGTTGCGGAGACTACAACTTTTGAAAATGTCAGGTATAATTTGAGCCAAACTGATAAAAGTATAATAGCAAATTTCTAGATTCATGTCTTCTCTGTATGTGAGAACAAAATACAGCAGAATCCACTGTTTTGTGGCTTAGTACAACCACTTTGCACTACATGTTTACCATTCTCAACCAATATTAGGAGACTGGGCACTAGTAAAACTTCTGAGCATATGCAGTTCACATTTTTAGAGTATTGTGGGTAATTATATTTGGCTTGACAACTTTGTAAGCATGTCAGACCTAAATTTCTCAGTGAATTTCACTTTCTCTAGCAGTACTGAAATGTTTTGATTTCTATTACATGTACATGATGTAGTCTCCGCAACGTAGTCTCCACAACAGCACCATCATTTCAAATTGTTAATTGTGATGGGAATACATGCATACAAGTTAAATGGTTTGGCATCACATTAAACCAGATAGCATGCCATAAAGTTTAAGACAGACAGACACTGTAAATTATCCCAGATTCAGATTACTTGATGTGTAGTGTGGTATAATCGACTGGATCGAGCAAATTGACAGAATCTGTACATGTACTTGATTGCATTGTGTCTTTTACTCATTATAGTAATTGAATTTTGCTTATGATATTGTCACATTGTGCTCAAACTTCAAAATTTGTTCTTAACTGCTTAGTCCTTGTTGTTAATTGCTGCATTTGAATCCAAGTACCTGATGTAGTCTCCGCAACGTAGTCTCCGCAACAGCACCACCATTCAAAATTATGGGTTATGATGGGAATATGAGGAATAGATGTTAAATGCTTTTTGGTATTGGAATATAAGCTAGATAGAAAGCCCTTTAGTGTAAAGCAGACAAACATTTCAGATTGATCATAGATTCAGAGAACTTTTCACATTAGTGTGATGTATCAAAAATAATGATTTTTCTGTGTAGTCTCCGCAACGGCCATATAAGTTAGTGTGACATTCCAATCATCTGATTAGGGGTGAATCACACTACTCCTGTTCATAGCTCTAATAGACATCCACCATACAAAAGTAGAATGAATCTCCTATGCAGTTTAGATTTTTAAAGATATGAACATAATTAGTCGGGCTTCTGTGAATGTAGTCTCCGCAACAGACGGCTTACTGTGGAATGACCCTTGTGCACTGGACCCTCTGCCGGCCGCTGAGAATCGAAGGTTCAAATATACGAAAAGTGCAGAGTGATTAAACGAAGTGCTAGCACGTATTCAATGCACGTATTCGATGACAAAGGAGATTTAATCTAGACGAAGTCAATGTCTTCTATACTTTGAACCGCTGTAATTTTGTGTTGTGGTAAGCTTATAACACCAATAGATCTTTATTCTTATGCCGTTCAAGGTTTTGCTGAGTTTTTGAAATCGTTCAGTTGAATGCCCAACATGCAGGAAATATTGTTCATGATTATTCTTCCAAATATTGTTTAGTCACGCTGCGAAGTCTAGTTTATTTATATCTGTATGGATATATTTATGGTACCAAATAAACTATTGTCATTTATGATTCGCTGAGTTTCTGAAATTGTTTTTAAAAAGAAAGCATGTTCTACCGAGTCACGCAACAAGCGACCGAACACTGTTTTAGATATCTACATGTACATATTTAGTTCAAATAGGCTACATATCAGTTAGAAGCCCAACTTCATGCTAGTAGAGCGTCTAGTTACCTTAAAAAATGTATCTTTTCGTTCAAGGATTAACTCATCCAGACCTTCACTTCCAGACTCTTCCATGCCCTCAAAACAGAACTGAATACAAACAGTGGTTCAATTAGCTTGTACTATTATAACATGCACCAAACTAGGCCTCTCCCTTGGGTGGCATGGTTGGCCAAACAGTGAGAGCGCTCAGGCCTTTCATGACTGTGGCGTTCATTCCTTACCCCCTGGACCCCTCCCCTTGCCTGTATCTGTCCTCAGTAGACCACAAACTACAAAAAGCAGTACCATCCAGCATACATACTTAATGTTGATAGGTAAGTCATGTCCAGTTTCCTTGTAAGCCTCTACCACATGCAACCAGCATAACACTGGACCCTAACATAGAGAATGCAAATACCTCTCACAATTAGAATTGACAGTTGATACATTAGAATTGACAGTTGATACATATACACTGTACAATATTACTAAGGGTATGTGTAAGTGGACATTATTCTAGTACCTTGTCGTCAGTAGACCCCCTTCCATACAGCTTGCCATCTATTTCTTGTAATACAAATGGATCAGTATCCCAGCCATCTTCCTAATAATCCCACAACAAATACAATTCATTGTACACAGAATTGATAATAGTAAGGGAAGATATGGAAGAACAAGTAAAGGATGGGAAGGGAAAAGGAAAACAAATAAATGGAAAGACATTGAAAAGGGAAATAAAAAATGGAAAAGAGAGGTAATCAAAAAAATCAAAGACACTCATTAGTGAACTCATGAACTCCTATATGTGACTGATGAGGAACGTAGGAACATGATGAGGAACTAAATGATAAGACTTTTAAGGTTTATTTTTAAATTATTGTAAGAGCGCTGAGACCCAGTGTGGCACTCCTAAAGCCATTTATTAAAGCCATTTATTATTAACGTATGCCTTGAAGATGACGTGAGGGCATGTTTCAGCCATTGACATCGTTGTGTTTTTCAGAATTTGTGATCAATGCCGTATGTTTTATATTTTGCTCTTAGAGCAAAAATATTGTCCCATTATTGATTAAATAAAATGTATTCAACAAATCACCGGCTGAAAACATTATGGAGTGGTCAATCTCAATATGGAGAATGGAAAATTACCGCATCGAGTAACTTTTACTCGCGATCAGCCAATCACAGCTCAGACATTTTAGAGCGTCGTCGCCGAGGAAATTTTACTCGCGACTAGCCAATCATAGGACGAGGGATCAGTAATTTTTACTTCCTTCAGTAAAGATTACCATTCGTATGTACCACATGTTCGTGAAATACAGCTTCATCTCTTATAAAATGGTGAAATTATGTTACCATCTTGTCTTTCTTTCTCCTTTGAAGCTGTATTTGTGAATGATATGGCCGTACTTAGAAAATACGATTTTGAATTTTTTCAAGATCGTTCGGTCATGCAAGTAATCCATGGCGCGTGGTTGACAGATATCAGGCTATTGATAAAGGAAAGGTGACTATATTGTATTTATTTCGGCCAAAAGAAAAAGAGGAAGATATAACTTTTACCTGACAACAAATTCAAGCAAAACTCTCGGTGGCCGTTTCAAACTCAAGCCCTGCTTAATTGTTTTATAAAATTGCTTAGTAGTCAAAATTTTCCTTCAAATTATTGTTGTAACTTGAGATGGAATGTCAATCACTGTAGCGGTAATTTTTACTCTGCAATCATGTTAACTACTGTTAGAATATAGTCATACTCACTCGACCAATCAGCGCCCAGCATTTGTGCGCTCTATATCTCATAAAGTAACTAATAGGACTTTAACAATGGACTCATTAGTATTCTCTATATAGAGAATACTAATAAAGCTCTTTGTTTTCTTTTGTTCCAAAGCCTTATTAGTATTCTCTATATAGGGAATACTAATGACTAACATAGAGAATACTAGAGTGCAAATATTATATCCATGAAATAGTAGTAAAACTAGTAAAATGTTAATTAGTACTAAATGTTAGCGCATATTTCACGGATATAATATTTGCACTCTAATATATAACGTGTACTAAACTATATACACAAAATAATATTCTACTACAATCTTAGTTTAATCTTCAAATACTATTCAAATATGATATCATAATCCAATAAATCGACAGTTATTTGGATTCGTTAAGCAGCTAGATTTATACAATCCATGAATACTGATACAGAAATACAGATCATAACTATACTAAACACTAAAGAAACGTAGCGAGTCACTTACTCTTCAAAATGAAATCACAAACGGGTTTCTCCATGTTCTACAAGAAGGGTAGATGTACGGATATTCATCAGTCATCCAAGTTTTCCGTATGATTATTGCGATATAGTTAGCCCAATCTCAGTTCAATATATTAAATGTCCACATCGTGCTTGAGTTTTCTTTGGTGTTCATTATTTCTTTCGTTTTTCGGCAATTTCGTCCGTTCTAACAACTGGTTTGAAGAAACTTTGAGATTTCTGCTCTTCATTTCCACAACAAATATCGGTAATTTCTAGCGTTGCAAGCTTCGTTTTTAAAAGCCTCAAGCTTCGGATATTCATCTTCACTCAACTGAAGTCACACACAACTGAACAGCTTTGCATGAGCGTATTTGCATTTGAAATTAGTATTCCTTTGGGAAAGCAACAGACATGCAGCCAAATAATACTCTCGTGAGTATGACTATATTCTAAAACGGTTAGACAACAATAAACACTCGTGCTTTATGGAATTTAGAGCGCCTCGCATTGATAGAAGGGCCACTCGGCGCTACGCGCCTCGTGGCCTTCTATCTGTTGCTCGGAGCTCTAAATCCCATAAATCACTCGCGTTATTCTCTAACCCTTACTTAGAGTGATTTTCCTCAGACCGTGAAATAGATACTAAACTAATAGACATTAGTAGACCGTAATTCCATTGTTTTCTTTTGTGACATAAATTGATCCGAACTTCCCCTGGGTGCCAGAGGTTTTGAGAAGTTTCACGATTTTAATAGATAGAGAGTAATTTGGTAATCCGAACTGGAAATGATGAATTTATTTACAAACAATATCAGAGTTTTTTCACTAGTTAGCATTGACCAGCCTGATATTTAAACAAATAGTGTCTATAAAAATGTTTTTTTTTTTATATGAATTACTGTAGTTTCAATCAGAGTTTCAACGATCGAACAGCTCGGCTCTGCTCATTCAAGCTGAACGCACTGTCACGTTCACTTTGTAAGCTTTTTACGAGAAAAAATATATAAGACAGCCTTATTAGCTTTGACTAAAATCGTACGATTCCTCGTTCACAAGCTTCACAGGGTTCATCGTTCAAAGACTTTTAAAATTGTTATAAGACCGTGAAACAGTTTCTAGTAGTTAGTGTATTACAAAAGCGCGGACTTCGGCTAGTGACAGAGTAAAAATTACCGCTACAGTGATTGACATTCCATCTCAAGTTACAACAATAATTTGAAGGAATATTGCAGAAAACTATGACGCTCGAATGAAACATCGATCGAGAAAGCAGTTATAGATAGTAAGAGTTTTTACGGTATTATAGTAGTTTTGCAAAATGGCAAGTAATAAATTTAGAAATTTAGAAATGCAACGCTTTGACCTGACTAGTAGTTAGTGTATTACAAAAGCGCGGACTTCGGCTAGTGACAGAGTAAAAATTACCGCTACAGTGATTGACATTCCATCTCAAGTTACAACAATAATTTGAAGGAATATTGCAGAAAACTATGATGCTCGAATGAAACATCGATCGAGAACTGAAGCAGTTATAGATACATTGTGTAGTAAGAGTTTTTACGGTATAGTAGTTTTGCAAAATGGCAAGTAATAAATTTAGAAATTTAGAAATGCAACGCTTTGACCTGACTAGTAGTTAGTGTATTACAAAAGCGCGGACTTCGGCTAGTGACAGAGTAAAAATTACCGCTACAGTGATTGACATTCCATCTCAAGTTACAACAATAATTTGAAGGAATATTGCAGAAAACTATGATGCTCGAATGAAACATCGATCGAGAACTGAAGCAGTTATAGATAGTAAGAGTTTTTACGGTATAGTAGTTTTGCAAAATGGCAAGTAATAAGTTTAGAAATTTAGAAATGCAACGCTTTGACCTGACTATAGTTAGTGTATTACAAAAGCGCGGACTTCGGCTAGTTTACAGAGTAAAAATTTCCGCTACAGTGATTGACATTCCATCTCAAGTTACAATAATAATTTGAAGGAATATTGCAGAAAACTATGACGCTCGAATGAAACATCGATCGAGAAAGCAGTTATAGATAGTAAGAGTTTTTACGGTATAGTAGTTTTGCAAAATGGCAAGTAATAAATTTAGAAATTTAGAAATGCAACGCTTTGACCTGACTAGTAGTTAATGTATTACAAAAGCGCGGACTTCGGCTAGTGACAGAGTAAAAATTACCGCTACAGTGATTGACATTCCATCTCAAGTTACAACAATAATAATGTGAAGGAAAATTTTGACTACTTAGCATTTTTATAAAACAATTAAGCAGGGCTTGAGTTTGAAACGGCCACCGAGAGTTTTGCTTGAATTTGTTGTCAGGTAAAAGTTATATCTTCTTCTTTTTCTTTTGGCCGAAATAAATATAATATAGTCACCTTTCCTTTATCAATAGCCTGATATCTGTCAACCACGCGCCATGGATTACTTGCGTGACCGAACGATCTTGAAAAAATTCAAAATCGTATTTTCTAAGTACGGCCATATCATTCACAAATACAGCTTCAAAGGAGAAAGAAAGACAAGATGGTAACATAATTTCACCATTTTATAAGAGATGAAGCTGTATTTCACGAACATGTGGTACATACGAATGGTAATCTTTACTGAAGGAAGTAAAAATTACTGATCCCTCGTCCTATGATTGGCTAGTCGCGAGTAAAATTTCCTCGGCGACGACGCTCTAAAATGTCTGAGCTGTGATTGGCTGATCGCGAGTAAAAGTTACTCGATGCGGTAATTTTCCATTCTCCATATTGAGATTGACCACTCCATAATGTTTTCAGCCGGTGATACAAGTAAAGTTCAATGATTGATTAACATATGTGTTGTGTCGATTTTTCATCAAGATTTCAAAATAAAGTGTTTTGCAATCCATGAGTGAAAGATTTTAGGAAAAGGAAGTCCTGAATCAAACATATTTAAAAATAAAAATATGGAAATATTTAGAACAAAAGAAAGGAAAGAAAGAGGAAGAAGGAAGTGTTTATTATACCTTTAAGGCAGGTTGAACATCCAGGTGACCATAAATACATACCTACAATTTAAATGATTTTATATTTCAATTGAATGTACATCACATAATAATCACGCCGGGCTAGAACAGTACTGAAATCCGCGTTTTTAAGCGTGATTTTGAATAACTTTTCACAGTATATTCCGATGAACTTCAAATTTCAAATGTAATGAGTACTCGCCAAACGAAAAAAAATGTTCTTTTTAGTTTTGTCAATGTTACGATTTTTGGCGGGGAAATGACGTCACCAATTTAGTGTGAAATCGAAAATGAGAAAGATGGCGAATTTTAATATGCGGGTTTGAAAGAACTTATAGAGATATGTTCAAAACCGTAGAGATATTTGAAAACAGACGTTTGCAGTAGAAAGATATGATTTTTTGAATATTGCATTTTTTAGCAAAGGTACATGTACTGGAATTTCCAAATTTTGAAAAATCATATCTTTTGATTGCATATGACTTTTGCAATTATCTCTACGGTTTTGAACATATCTCAATGAGTTCTTTCAAACGCGCTTATTAAAATTCGCCATGTTCCTCATTTTCGATTTCACACTAAATTGGTGACGTCATTTTCCCGCCCAAAATCGTAACATTGACAAAACTAAAAAGAACAATTTTTTTCTTTTGGTGAGTACTCTTTACATTTGAAATTTGAAGTTCATCGGACTATACTGTAAAAAGTTATTCAAAATCACGCTTAAAAACACGGATTTCAGTACTGTTCTAGCCCAGCGTGAATGATTATAAGCATCCATAATAACTTACTATAGTGTGACACATACCGTCTTTTTAGCAGGATCATTTCCTAGATCAGCCAAGATAATTGGTGGTAGAGGTATTTGTTTGCCATCAGGTAGAATCTGCTGACCAACATCGCATAGTTCTACAGTAGCACCAAGGATTTTTAGCTCCTGTTTAAAGCAATAACTCCATGATCAACTGTTGTACATGTACTAGTTATTAATAATATAATTACTATACTTCGCAGTCTATACATGGATGCCCTAGTAGCAAGCTAAGATGTGTTAGGCCGATTTAATTAGACGGCACAACTGTTGCACACAAATTGCTGGTGCTTATAGCAGGGCTTCTGATATTACGCGATGGTGCGATTTCGCACATTTGGCCTCAAAGGCCACGGCGAACTTTTCGTCGACTTCCCCAACTTCAAAAAATTATTTCTCGGCATATAGTGGACCCAAAAATTTGAACAAAAGCTCATTGTAAAGATCATAAAGCGATATTTGTTGCTTGCGTAGTTTTGGAGAGATATATTTTTTAGCGACAGTGGTTGTAAAAATTTGGTGGCTGGAGTTGCAAACCTTTCCTAATTATATGTATGCTCGAAACAGGTGAAATTTTCGATTTGCTCAAAACCACTCAAAAACAAAATTATTTCTTGCTCAGATTTCCTCACCAAAGTGTTCTTTATTTACCAGACTACTGTTGTGAAGACATTTTTGAGAATCTCATATCCTTTGAAGTCTTTCTGAGAGCTCATTCCTGAGACCATTCGAAAATCCAACGGTCAAACGAATATTCAATGATGTCACGGTCCACTGATTCTACCACAGGGAGCCCAAGCATAAATTCAGTAAAAAAATAAAATTGGAAATAAAGTATTTTTTCCCCTATACATTTTCCCCATACACGGGCATTTGACTCGAATTCTCAGCCCGTGGGAAGGGGTTTTGATTTTAATTGACAACCAGGGAGCACCCCAGGGTCGGGCGATTTGACATTACTGGTTCCCAGTCTCCAATCTGTTTTAGCAAAGTGTCGATCGATGAGAGACTTCGACCGCATGGTGAGTGGCTTTTCAATATTTTATGCTGCTTTTTGTGATGCAAATGTACGATACTTGCTTGTCAAACGTCCAGTTAGCTAATTAGGCGGCGATGTTTGGCGTGTGAAATCTAGAGAACGTTTTAGCCACAAATATTTTATGTCTTTAGCTGCCTTTTAATTTTAAAACTTTTATCAAGTCTGGGTCCCAAGTCTGTTTCCAAATCAGCTAAAATCTTGATAAAGAAATGTTTTCTAATTTTATTGCGAAAACTCCACACATGAAGCCACAAAATGTTCCCATTTTGCAAACAAAACTCCCCAAAACTCCTAGACAGGGCTCGTCAAACTTTGACATATCACACGCCAAACGTCTACGTTTCGATCAGATATAAACTATTCGTTTGAAACTTGTAAAAACAGCATGGTATTAAAAAAACAGACAAAAAAAGTCACGTTGAACGGTTGCTTGCAAATGGTAGTACATTGTTGAGCTTTTGTTCACTTTTTAATCACATCTTTGTTTGATTCGTCTTCTACGATCGTCATTTCACAGTGACTTTATAAACTGTTTCAAACGAAGTGTCAGACAAAGTCAACGGAGAAAGATGGCAGAACTCGAGTGGATTTGGTGGGGGGATTTGACAAAGATTGATCACTATGTGGTGCTCCACTGTGGGGGCTATTGACCCAAAAAATAAAAAAATGTCAAATGCCCGGGGGTATGCCCACCCTCCCCCCCCCTTGGGCTTAACATTGATAGGTGCACTAGACCTATTGCAATGGTTGGGTTACCTGTGTTACAATACCTTATTTGGGTACTAAATATTGAGTCATGCTTAATACCAAACATGCATGGCTGATCTTACAACAGTGCCTGCAGTACTTGATTGTAGCAGCAGTAAGTCGTCATTGAGTTGGCTAGTGCATGTGTGTATACATACAACCTTCCCAAGACTGACCAGGTTCAAAGTTTGACTCTTTGAAACTTACGTGTATGTAATGTCCAGGGGTGTAGCCAGGATTTTCCATTGGGATGTCACACTCCATATCGTTCACCAACAAATCCCCACCTCCCCTCCTCAAACATATAAATTTAAAGAGTAGATCCAGAGGAAGCCCGGGACTCACAGACACCCTGCATTGGGACCGGCTCACTGCCTACACCCCTGGCTCCGGTTGCACGAAAGGTGAATAGCGCTATCCACCGGATAAGTCTTATCCAACGGATAAAATTTATTGGATACCTGCATCAGTTTTATCCGTTGGATAGCTCTTATCCGGTGGATAGCGCTTATTCAGGCTTCGTACAATCGGGCCCTGATGTCTCTGGGTCTCATCTATATAACTTGTCCAAAACCCTTGCCTTGTAATCCAGCTATATATCTTTATTTTTACTATACTAGTAACATCCCACTATGCACTTCATATATGTTATCGGTTTTCAAAAGAAAAACATTTGGGCACTTTAAAAGATACAAGAGAAACTTTGTGTACACACACCTCTGCAACATGGTTCACCATCTTGACAACCTCTCCTCTTGTATCTGGCCAAGCTGACACACTTTTGATAGCAACAGTATCTGCCAGACGCTTGATATACAGCTCCTAAAGGACATACATGTATATATAGTCAAATGATCGTGTCAGTATTAATCATAGTGGCCATATGTCATCTGTCCACTCGTCCCTTTTGATCATCGCAGGTCAAATACCAAGCTAAGCGAGTACATGTAGCTCATAGCAAACCAATCATAGCAGATCTACTGAGAGTCAGTAGGTCAGGCCAGAACTAGACCTGGCCGGGGGTCAATTCAATAAAACTTGCTAGATGTGAAATTACAAGTGTATATAGCTGTTGTTTTAGCTGCCAAGAACTGTCAATAGCTAATTGTAAAAGTTTTATTGAATTGACCCCCAGTATTCAATCAACTGAGTCAACCTGACGGGTTTATATAGTCCCCTGTCCCTTGGCAGAATAGCTGCAAGGAACCGCCCCTCATTATGAGCTGGGTTTAATGATTTCCTTAGAAATTTTTGTTGTTGTTGATACACAGTTATTTCAACCAAATGCTATTGAGTAGAAGTACAAATTGAGACCCATGTATAATATGCCATTAAATATGAAAATGAAAATGAAAGTAAATGGTCAGCTACATGACGTCATTGATTAAAACACTGTAAATAATATTTACTGGTACATATATATAAACTTACTTTCCATTAAATCGTACATAATAGCCAAACATATACATAACATAGTGAAGGAATGCTATTTCCCTACGACATCGTCCCCTCGGTGCGTCTATATATACATCTATTTGTTGTATAAACTAATAAACTTCATTCAGTCTGCACGCGGGATGTCACGACCGAGTTCGCCAGAAATTATTAATCAATTTTGATTCCTTACCTCATTTTTTAGCAAGTAGCTGTTGAAATACAAGAAATACAAATGTTTAAGAGATAGATCCTCGAGAATTGTCAATATGAAGAACTTACGCGAAGATTTCTTGGAGAGTTTTAGAAGCCATTGTGAACGTCGTCCCATGCAAGACAACACATGTGTGGGTACCCTGTGTATTATTGCACCGGTCGAACCCAGGACTTTCCACCGGTCGGAACACAGGCAGCCCAACCATTGCTTGAAATTTGCTTCTGAGGCTACAAAATATTTTACCTGAGTTTCAGGCCCAAAGGGGGGATAGGATGGGGAGAGCCTCTCCTATCCTTTCCCCTCCTCCTCTCCATCCCCTTTGAGCCCGTGAAACTCAGGTTACTAAATATTAAAAAATAAATAAAATGATATTTCTCTGATACAGTGTCCCCTAATGGAGGTGTCCCCTGAATAGAGGCCCAGGGGGGAGGGGGTACTCAGGGGTATAAGTGACGGGGAGGTACGAAGGCCTTTTTGGGGTTTGAAATTCGCGACTTCGGACTTTTTGGGGGTTAGCAATTTTCTGATGGACTTTTTTTGATATAAAGATTTTGGCAAGTACTTTTTGGGGGGTTGATAAAAATGATATCCTATACCGTTCTCGTTTTTATGTAAAACGATTTCATTAACAAGTTTAAACTACGTAAATGACATGACATGACACAGAATTATACGATATAGTTATTTCGTTTTTGTAGTATAAAGCACAATGAATAAATAGAAGTGGACGCATAAACTATCTCGCTTTCCGGCTTGGTGTTTTTACTTTTTTTTTTATGCGGAGAAAAAATGGGGTTAAAACATTTGGCCTCATTCGCACCTCCCCGTCACTGATACCTCTGAGTATCCCCCCCCCCCCCCCCCCCCTGGGAATAGAGGTGTCCCAAAGTAGAGGTGCCACTATATTTCTGTTGCTGAGACCCCAAAGGACTTTGTAAATGTCATAGTATACAAGGATCCATACCTTCTTTTGATTCCTTTACGCACTAACGTTTTATTTATTCAGCGAAAACTAGTTTCGTTTTTACAACCTCCTCAGTTCGCTAAAGATCTAATCTAAACTTGCATGTTTCAATATGCGCTCTGCAGGCGCGTCTTGCGGGACGTACATGGAAATACTGTGCCCTCCGGTCTTGAAAGTGCTGAGCCAGATTGGGCGTCTTCGGCGCTGGAGTCGCTTGGACAGTTGTGTATTCCCTTTCCTCGGCATCATGATGCACTCGCTTTACCGATCAGGCTTACTTTGAGGTGGACTGCTCTGTTCTTTAATTACTTTTACTCGCTCTCTTCGCTCAAAGTTGAACTCGAAAGGTTTGAATGAGGAGCTCGCTTCTCTGTCTTGTCTGCCTGTCTTGTGCGACTGATTTAGAGAGTTGTGACTGGCTAAATTATCCCTGCTCTGATTGGTCGTGTTTTTCACGCGTAATACTGATCTAAAAATAGATTTATCATCTAAGGGTGCGTTCGATTGACCTTATTCCATAATAGGAATACTTGGAATAATACGGAATGTCCGTTCAATAGAGTCTGTTCCGATTTCGGAATAATCTGAATATATTCCAAACAGGAGCCCTGATTCCAAACATTCTGCTCATCATAGCAGAATGCTTGGAATATTCCGGAATAATGACGTCATCCGTCTGCCCCAGAATCGGGAATTATTCCTATCAGTCCGGAATAAGGCCAATCGAACGCACCCTAATACGCTGATGCTCCTACTAAATGGGCTCCCAGTAGCTGTACATGTGCAGGGTCTTGAACAGTTTTTTTAAACAACATTCGATTAGTTTTTCTTTAGTACTTTTTCTAGCTTGGTATCTCATCATACATCGCCATTATTCAAAATGGAGGACGATTTGTTTCCGGATAAAGTAGCTGAATTTTGTAGTTTCTTTTCTGCCGAATCTGAATCTGAATTTTTAATCGGTAAAGCAGCTGAATTGCTTTAACACCGATATAACTAAAAAGGAAAATAAATACTCAGTTTCACATGGTTGACGTTTTTATTTAACAGTTTATAGTAAGTTCAATTGATTATTTTTTCAAACTGTACTTGCCATACCAGCCAATACTAGTTCGATTCGGTGGCGGCTAAATGGGATACCTCAAAAGGACCTCATTAATATAAAACTAGACAATAGAACGATGCAGTAACACAATAGATTCGTTCTAGAGTGATTCCAACAAACCTGGGCACTACTAATTAGCTGTCAGTGTTTACTTAGATGCAAAGAAACAAAAGAAAACAAGAGTGAGAGTCTAATAGTGTGTATTGGTGTAGTTAGTAATGCCCAGGTTTATTGGAATCACTCTATTGTTTGGTCGGCCAAGGGCGATTTGGGTTATGGAAACAAGCCTTTACCGTTCGATTCACCTTGAACGAGTCAAAATGGCGGACGGCTGGGAGAGGTTTGCAGTGACGGTCACGTTCTACAGAGCGCGCACCGCCAAGAAGAATCAATGGTAGATCCATGGAACCCCCCTTTCTGAAGCCGAGCATGTTCTTACGCTCAAAACAGTAGAATGAAATTGATTAATTTAATACTTCGAACCAGCATCGATCAGTAACACTTTGTATGTGTTACACAACAGAATTACTGATCTTACCGACACTATTAATTGCTGTGTATTCTCAAAACACTTTTAGATACAACTACTTTCCTCTCATTTATTGATAAGCTAAGTCAATGCTATTAAGACTTCAGTTCCATTAATGCCAGATTGTATTCTAGATCAATTTCCTATTTTCTTATCATTCAGTCTCCTCCTATTTTGGCATATAGTTGACACACAATTATCTACCACACCCAAAGAAACTATGCTTCGTCAGAACTTCTTATTCCTATTTCCCACTTACAATATTTTGACACAATCAGATAACTTATAATTTTCACTATCCAGCAGTATAACTTTGTTGCAGTATTTCAGAAGTTAACTATATAAAATCTTTAGATTACTTGTACGATCCAACTGCGTATTTCCTAATTGTAATCTAGAACCACATAGTATATATAGCCAATCACGAACCTAGATCAAACTGACATTGATTATATATTGATAGACAGCTAGTTGCGCGTCACTGTAAAGGTGACCGCACCTCAATTTGTAATTAGTCCTAGTCAGCCAGAGCTTGAATAATAAAAACCATAAAAAGAACCGATCCAAAGCCTACCGAGAGCCTCCCTTAACATATGTACTATGATCTCAAGATGTGTTTTTAACTGCCCTGATCGAAAATGCAGCCGAACTGAATAGCTAGCGTTTCAGAGCCTAAGAAATCATATATTTTCTGGCTGGCGGCACATGCCCCCTGTTTCCCTAGAAGCTCCTAGAGGAACCACCTTTTCAAATTCCTGGATCCGCCACTGGTCATGTCTGATATAATATCCGCGCTGTCGTAAGTCTGGTGTCATCAGCTAAAACTATGAATAATAGAACTGACTCAGCAACTCTCGAAACAATTCATACAGTCATCACATTTGGGTCAACGGCGGCATCTAGATCGAGCACGACCTCTTGATTCTCTGGTCTTTGCAACTGGTTTTTGCGAACAGAGGTAAAACAACAAGGACAGATCGCGACGCAGCAACGGCCGTCATCATAAATAAACGGAGCTGGATCCTCTTGAATCTTTTCTAGTTTTCTGGCAAGAATAGAAAACCTCTTTCTATTTACTTTAGTAATAGAATCAAATAGATTGACTCCAATAAGCCAATGGTGCTGACAGGTTTTGGACTCGAGAGCATCATGAAGCTCTTTCAGCAGCGTATGGAAACATTCTTCGATGTCCTCTTCGACCCAAAAGTTTTCTGGTTTCTTTTCAAGAGTGTTAAGGAAGATGGTCTTGACGTGGTAGGATGATAATTCAGGTACAACAGGTTGAAGGTGGTCCTTCAGGATGACTTTGAGAGCCAAGAAGCATTTCCTAGCGGTGTTGGAAACAAGTTTCGATAGCTCAACTTCTGCCACGGAGAAGGAGAACCTCCAGGCTCGATGACGATTTCCATGCCGTTGCCGGTAGGAACATGGCTTTGCTACCAAATGAAAGCCGTGTGAGGTTATCCTTCTAACATCTTCCAAGCTTGGCCATAACCGGTTTTTCCTGGTAGGCCAGTCACTTAATGAAGGCGGCCATTCCAAACACTTGATACAAAGTGTAATGTCACCCTCAAAATGGGGCCTTCTGCACACCGGATACGGATTGACCACAACCTTAACACAGGGACCTTTGATATATGCTTGTATATGCCGAGTAATTGATAATCCCCAAAAAGCATTTATAGGAAGATGTGATGCTTTGGAAGATCGAACAGCTTCATGGACGTTTACAATGAACTTGTATGAATCAAGTAACTGGTCTCCCGAACTAGTGGGAGCAAGGGTTTTCAGTAGGGCGTATACAGGGAGAATTAAGGCGTTTTCAGTAATGTGAAGTTGCTCCACGAGAATGTTCCCCTGACGAGTGAACGAAGCATTGTAGGATTCGCAGCAGAACATGACATCACAATCTGTATATAATGCATCTAACTGCATTGGGAAATCTTTTTGGTAAGGATAAGGAACGCCGTATCTCTCCTCTGCGCTTCCTGCGAAGATGCATTCAAACGTGGTTGTGGTTATTCTCTTTTGCAACTCTTCCTTGACATCATTCAGGAAGAGCAGAACTTCGTCTTTCAATTGCTGCACTCCTGCCAAGGATGGCAAACCGCTGTCAATGGAAAGAAGGATTGTTCGGAGTGGAATGGAACTAGTTCCAGTAAAGATGGGTTTCCTGTGTCCGCAAAAGACTGGAAACAACCTTGCCTAGAAAAATGGATGAATGAGCGATTAAAATATACAGTTTTAATTGAACACTATTTGAAGGTATACTTAACAAATTGCATATGTTTGTTTTTTTCAGATGGTTTTGAGTCGTCTGTACTCTTATTGACACACACTTGACGTCATAAACGAGCGCAGTATCTTCAAAATTTGATTTTAATCCCACCTATAGATCTATAAAAGACGTCCGTTAGAGGTGGGATTAAAATCACCTATATAAAAACTCCACCAAATCACCAAGAAACATTCAAATATACAGTAAAACACGAATACACAGGTAAACGAAGAAAATATTGCCATTTATTTCGAAAATTACATACATACATTCTCTTTATGGCTCCTCCGACGTGTACCGGAAACCATTGTATTCTTTGTTAGCTTCGTTCTATTGTTAAAGTGCTACTTAGACGAAAATCGATCGAAGTTTAATTTAGCTGAAACTTCATTGAATAATTCTTCAAGGGTCTAATAATAACTAGTTAAAATCTTTTTTCGATATTCCAGAGGGAAGTACTATATTTTCATGAATCTTTAGAGGTGTCAGTGACGTCATCTACTCAACCCAACATTCAGCTCCATACCCTTTGTATTTTGTGAGTCAAAATATCTCAATGTTTTGTTCAGATAAGAGCTCTGCATTGAAGACAACTGGTCAGACAATCAATCCTAAGCACAAATAATGTAAGAAAACTCCTTCACCCAACTGAACTTTTAGATTCATAGAAATAAAATAATTCAAGAAACTAAACACAAAGAAATGTATGGAGCGAAGCCGTGTTGATTGTTAGGGTTGAGTAGATGATCTCACTGACACTTCTAAAGATTCATAAAAATGTAGGACTTCCCATAGGAATTTTGAGAAAACACATTAACCAGTAATTGTATGGCTCTTTGAGATTGTTTCAGTGAAGTTTCAGCTAAATTAAACTTCGATCGATTTTCGTCTAAGTAGCACTTTAACTTGGAGTCTTTTGTTGTTTCTTGTTGTTTCTATTGAATTACGTAAACTGTGTCTGGTACACGAAGGAGGTGCCCTCTTTATTCTCTCTCAACAAGAGCTTGGGCTACCTGTGGTATCACGAGCCGATTAGGAGCCGAAGGCGAGTCCACACGGATTTATAATACTGTATCCGCAGATGTATAAAATCATGTTCTACTATAATTTTCAAGATACCAGTAAGTTTGGCCGAGAAAATCAAAGTTAAAGTCTATGCAAATCAAGATGATTTTGTATCAGAAACACAAGCGCTGCCGCCACGTACGTCGGTTGTGATTTCTGTGGTGTATTGTGTTATATTAGATACTGATTATATATACATGATGACGTAATCACATACGGATATGACAGTTTCCTCCCTTCCTTTCCTCCAGTTTCCTCCCTTCCTTTCCCCCATTAGTAATGGTAATAGAACTGAGTGGAGTGCAATTTGGTCTGAAATCATACGAGTGATTACAAAATTGCACGACCGCGTAGCGGGAGTGCAATTTGTTTATCACGAGTATGATTTCAGACCAAAATTGCACGACACGAAGTTCAATTACCTATTAATCATATTCATTTTGAAATCTTTTCAAATACACTCGTTATATTTAGATGGTAAGTTGCAATAATAAGAATAATTTTGATGCCTAAATACAACTCTTTCATTCTAAATTACAAATTACTTTTTATGAAGAATCGTTTGAATTTAATAAAATCAGAGTTTCTGTGCGAAAATAAAAAAATAAAAAAAATTGGTGCAATTAATGATCCAAAATAGTGCAATTAAAATGATTTAATCGCACCATTATTAGCCAATCAGATTGCAGGATTTACTAGTGATTTCAAAATGAATATGATTATGCAAGTAATCAGTTGCATCAATTCCATTTCGTTATGTGAGTGAAAATTGGTTACATAACGGAATTTATGCAAGTAATCAGTTGCACCAATTCCATTTCGTTATGTGGGTGAAAATTGGTTACATAACAGAATTTATGCAAGTAATCAGTTGCATAAATTCCATTTCGTTGTGTGGGTGAAAATTGGTTACATAACAGAATTTATGCAAGTAATCAGTTGCATAAATTCCATTTCGTTGTGTGGGTGAAAATTGGTTACATAACAGAATTTATGCAAGTAATCAGTTGCATAAATTCCATTTCGTTGTGTGGGTGAAAATTGGTTACATAACGGAATTTATGCAAGTAATCAGTTGCATAAATTCCATTTCGCTATGTGAGTGCTATGGTTACATAACAGAATTTATGCAAGTAATCAGTTGCACCAATTCCATTTCGTTATGTGGGTGAAAATTGGTTACATAACAGAATTTATGCAAGTAATCAGTTGCATAAATTCCATTTCGTTGTGTGGGTGAAAATTGGTTACATAACGGAATTTATGCAAGTAATCAGTTGCATAAATTCCATTTCGCTATGTGAGTGAAAATTGGTTACATAACGGAATTTATGCAAGTAATCAGTTGCATAAATTCCATTTCGTTATGTGGGTGAAAATTGGTTACATAACAGAATTTATGCAAGTAATCAGTTGCATAAATTCCATTTCGTTGTGTGGGTGAAAATTGGTTACATAACAGAATTTATGCAAGTAATCAGTTGCATAAATTCCATTTCGTTGTGTGGGTGAAAATTGGTTACATACGGAATTTATGCAAGTAATCAGTTGCATAAATTCCATTTCGTTGTGTGGGTGAAAATTGGTTACATAACGGAATTTATGCAAGTAATCAGTTGCATAAATTCCATTTCGCTATGTGGGTGAAAATTGGTTACATAACGGAATTTATGCAAGTAATCAGTTGCATAAATTCCATTTCGCTATGTGAGTGAAAATTGGTTACATAACGGAATTTATGCAAGTAATCAGTTGCATAAATTCCATTTCGTTGTGTGGGTGAAAATTGGTTACATAACGGAATTTATGCAAGTAATCAGTTGCATAAATTCCATTTCGCTATGTGAGTGAAAATTGGTTACATAACGGAATTTATGCAAGTAATCATTGCATAAATTCCATTTCGTTGTGTGGGTGAAAATTGGTTACATAACGGAATTTATGCAAGTAATCAGTTGCATAAATTCCATTTCGCTATGTGAGTGAAAATTGGTTACATAACGGAATTTATGCAAGTAATCAGTTGCATAAATTCCATTTCGTTGTGTGGGTGAAAATTGGTTACATAACAGAATTTATGCAAGCAATCAGTTGCATAAATTCCATTTCGCTATGTGAGTGAAAATTGGTTACATAACAGAATTTATGCAAACTAATCAGTTGCATAAATTCCATTTCGTTATACGAATAAAAATTGGCTACATAACAGAATTTATGCAAACTAATCAGTTGCATCAATTCCATTTCGTTATACGAATGAAAATTGGTTACATAACGGAATTTATGCAAGTAATCAGTTGCATAAATTCCATTTCGTTATGTGGGTCAAAATTGGTTACATAACGGAATTTATGCAAGTAATCAGTTGCATAAATTCCATTTCGCTATACGAATGAAAATTGGTTACATAACGGAATTTATCAGCAAGTAATCAGTTGCATAAATTCCATTTTGTTATGTGAGAGAAAATCAGTTACATTTCAGCTGAATTTATGCAAGTAATCAGTTGCACAAATTCCATTTCGTTATGTGAGTGAAAATTGGTTACATAACGGAATTTATGCAAGTAATCAGTTGCATAAATTCCATTTCGCTATGTGGGTGAAAATTGGTTACATAACATAATTTATGCAAGTAATCAGTTGCATAAATTCCATTTCGTTGTGTGGGTGAAAATTGGTTACATAACATAATTTATGCAAGTAATCAGTTGCATAAATTCCATTTCGTTGTGTGGGTGAAAATTGGTTACATAACAGAATTTATGCAAGCAATCAGTTGCATAAATTCCATTTCGCTATGTGAGTGAAAATTGGTTACATAACAGAATTTATGCAAACTAATCAGTTGCATAAATTCCATTTCGTTATACGAATAAAAATTGGCTACATAACAGAATTTATGCAAACTAATCAGTTGCATCAATTCCATTTCGTTATACGAATGAAAATTGGTTACATAACGGAATTTATGCAAGTAATCAGTTGCATAAATTCCATTTCGTTATGTGGGTCAAAATTGGTTACATAACAGAATTTATGCAAACTAATCAGTTGCATAAATTCCATTTCGTTATACGAATGAAAATTGGTTACATAACGGAATTTATCAGCAAGTAATCAGTTGCATAAATTCCATTTTGTTATGTGAGAGAAAATCAGTTACATTTCAGCTGAATTTATGCAAGTAATCAGTTGCACAAATTCCATTTCGTTATGTGAGTGAAAATTGGTTACATAACGGAATTTATGCAAGTAATCAGTTGCATAAATTCCATTTCGCTATGTGGGTGAAAATTGGTTACATAACATAATTTATGCAAGTAATCAGTTGCATAAATTCCATTTCGTTGTGTGGGTGAAAATTGGTTACATAACATAATTTATGCAAGTAATCAGTTGCATAAATTCCATTTCGTTGTGTGGGTGAAAATTGGTTACATAACAGAATTTATGCAAGCAATCAGTTGCATAAATTCCATTTCGCTATGTGAGTGAAAATTGGTTACATAACAGAATTTATGCAAACTAATCAGTTGCATAAATTCCATTTCGTTATACGAATAAAAATTGGCTACATAACAGAATTTATGCAAACTAATCAGTTGCATCAATTCCATTTCGTTATACGAATGAAAATTGGTTACATAACGGAATTTATGCAAGTAATCAGTTGCATAAATTCCATTTCGTTATGTGGGTCAAAATTGGTTACATAACAGAATTTATGCAAACTAATCAGTTGCATAAATTCCATTTCGTTATACGAATGAAAATTGGTTACATAACGGAATTTATCAGCAAGTAATCAGTTGCATAAATTCCATTTTGTTATGTGAGAGAAAATCAGTTACATTTCAGCTGAATTTATGCAAGTAATCAGTTGCACAAATTCCATTTCGTTATGTGAGTGAAAATTGGTTACATAACGGAATTTATGCAAGTAATCAGTTGCATAAATTCCATTTCGTTATGTGGGTGAAAATTGGTTACATAACAGAATTTATGCAAACTAATCAGTTGCATAAATTCCATTTCGTTATACGAATGAAAATTGGTTACATAACGGAATTTATCAGCAAGTAATCAGTTGCATAAATTCCATTTTGTTATGTGAGAGAAAATCAGTTACATTTCAGCTGAATTTATGCAAGTAATCAGTTGCATAAATTCCATTTCGTTATGTGAGTGAAAATTGGTTACATAACGGAATTTATGCAAGTAATCAGTTGCATAAATTCCATTTTGTTATGTGAGAGAAAATCAGTTACATTTCAGCTGAATTTATGCAAGTAATCAGTTGCACAAATTCCATTTCGTTATGTGAGTGAAAATTGGTTACATAACGGAATTTATGCAAGTAATCAGTTGCATAAATTCCATTTCGTTATGTGGGTGAAAATTGGTTACATAACAGAATTTATGCAAACTAATCAGTTGCATAAATTCCATTTCGTTATACGAATGAAAATTGGTTACATAACGGAATTTATCAGCAAGTAATCAGTTGCATAAATTCCATTTTGTTATGTGAGAGAAAATCAGTTACATTTCAGCTGAATTTATGCAAGTAATCAGTTGCACAAATTCCATTTCGTTATGTGAGTGAAAATTGGTTACATAACGGAATTTATCAGCAAGTATTAATTAGTAGAAAAATTAAAGTGTTAATTAGTTGCATAAATTATGTTATGTAATAAAACTTTTATTCACAGAAAAAACTTATTGCATAAATAAATATTTTGCTATATAGAAGAGGACAATCACATATTATGCGCCGAATATAAGTTACCCCGTTGTAGAAGCGATCGTTTATCTCGTCATGTCCTGTGTATGGAATTTGATGTATTCAGTAGAAGACATGGTAAATACTCTTGATGATTGTGATATACTAGAGAAAGTGATGGATCTAAGCAATGTACACAAGTATAATGATTATAATAAAGATTTGTTTCTTCTACGAAAGGATTTAATATATCCGAGCTTTCGGGCCCATGGCCCATCATCAGGGAATGAAGGCAATTCTAACGAACTTTCAGTTAACGTAGAAAACAATGACAAATGACAAACGCGTTGCTATGCACGCGCACAGTAAAGTGATGAACTCTTTGATAGCGCGCGCTAATTCTAACAATTCACACTAATGCCGTAAAAGAGGAAAATAATTATTAGGAATGGTTCTGCCACAGTCTCTATTAAAAATTGCGTTCTTATTTTTGGCAATTAACCAAGCCTCCGTCCATTTTCGTTTCGTCCAGTTGCTCTCACTGGCAAGTACAATAATGTATCCTCATGTCTACCCAAGAGATGTCATGGTTGTTGGTGTTTGCGTGCTCTGACTGCTGAACTGTCTGTTTATGCCAACCTAACATTAGCCATGTGCTCCTTCTGCCTTGTCTTTAACGCTCTTCCTGTTTCCCCTATATACACAGCCTCGCAGTTACTTCAAGCCACATAATCCTCCTGATGTACCCATCTATATGCAACCATGTATACAAAACCCAAAGGGTATTTATAGTTTATCATAGCCATCTATATGCCATAAGAAATTGGGTCCTCTGCCTTTGTACTGACGTCGCTGCAGTCGATGCCTCAATATCAACCTCTGTTCTATCTTTAATCTTTGCCAAATAAAGTCGATATTCCACTCTATATGACTTAATATTGTTGATAGGTCTGATGGATTTATCCTTCTTCTAAGAACCCTTCTGGAAAGAACTCGCTTTAACTGCCTGGGACTAAGTGTCAGGCTGTGTATCAGTAGAAGACAAGCAATGATTTCCTTTTGATTATACCCAAGATTGAAATATTGGTCTATTAGGTCATTACGATCCTCCATCTTGAATTTACCTTCGCCTTTTTACTCGGGCCCTTCCGATGGAAGCCCGAGTTATAAAATGGGCTTTCTTGTTGTTTTTTTTGTTTTTTTTCTCTCATGGTCACGGAATGAAGAAAAAATGCAAAGAATGAAGAAAGAATGCGATGTATTTGATCGTATCGAGTTTCAAGATTTCTCAGCATAGATCTTCAAGCTATTAAAGGTCAGGATTCTAATTGATCGTTCGACGATGAAGCTAAGGCGCGTTTGTTTTTGTTATAAATGAAACGACATCTTTCAGAGTGGGCCCACACGAATCGGCGTATGCTTTTGTCTGTGAAATGAGCGTGTTTAAAGCCCGTGTTTTATCGGCTGTTGTACGACGCCGTTCCACGAACTCGAACTCATCAAAAAACGAATTGAAAAGCAAATGAAATGAACTCAAAAAGTATCATGACCTCGCTATGTTGTCATGTTTGTTGCTAATTGTAATAGTACGTGTACAGCTATGTCCTTGAGTATTATAATTAAACTCACGACCAGCGATGTAACTACATCTATTGACAAAAAGCTATATGTACAGAAGTCATGCAAACAGTCGAGCCAGTCGAGCTATTTTCAGTAACTCATGATGGATGTTTATTTCATTCCACGTTTGCAAAGGTTTTTTTTATAGGCCATGCCGTTAAAAACCCGTTAGCAGCTTCGTCGAGCTTCGCCAGATCATAGTCTGAATTGTCTGGATGTTATATTATTATGTCTCTGAAGCCAGAAAGCGAGGGTTTGATTTTCCAGTAGATTTTGTTTTGATAGCTAATCTCGCTTTGCTTGCTGCCTGACTGTCGTCACGCGCCGTGAAAAACCGTTTAAAAAGTATTCGACAGTAAAACGAAACACATTTCTCAGATATGTAATGATGGATGTTTATTTGATTCGACGTTTTAAAAATCCAGAAGGAAAAGAAATCGTATAAATCGTACTTCAAAACTTCATCAAAGCAAAGGCGAGCAAGGTCAATGTACGAAATTTGGGATCATGCCAAAGTAGTTTAAGGGGCCGTTCACACTAGCCATTTAGATCGATCCGAGATCGATCTAAACTGAAACGGGCCAAGTGTGAACGGTCCAAAGCGAGCCGAGATCGGTCCGAGACCGATCTAAACTAGACCACCTCGAGAGGTGGTCTCGGATCGATCTAAAGTAGCTCGCATGTAAGTGTGAACGCTAAGCGTACTAACTGGCTGTCGTTGCATGCTAATTACGCACGTGGATGCTAATTACGCATGTGCAGTTCGTGAGAGCGCGACTTTTAAAATGTTTTCTTTTGAACGCGCGTAACTAGTAAAAGTGGCACTATACTCCACTGCATGATGTCGAAACGTGGAGCGACAAGCGAGTTTTGGCTCTAATATCGATTTGGGAAACAGAGGCAATTATGAATATACTGAACAATTCACAGAAGAATACCGTAGTATACGGACAGATAAGCAAGGAGATGGAGGCTTTGGTATTCAAACGAGATGCGAATCAGTGCAGGACAAAAGTAAAGCATCTGAAAACTGCTTATAAAAAAATCATTGACGACCTGGCACTTTTCGCAACATCAAATCGCCAGCCAAGTGATCTTAGGTCTTCGCCGGTAGCCAGGTGCCATACACAAATTGCCATTCGTTTCTCGACTGTAATAGCCTTGCGAAACCTGCATGGTATCCTCCCTTTTCAGAACTTCATCTAGCGATTCGCAGAGGAAGTGAAACGACTCTCTTGACATTCTGAAGTTGTCGATCCAAAGTTTATCATCCGTCCATTTGGTTACAGTCTGCTCCCAGAACAAACTACCCACTCTGGTTGGTTCTTGCCAAAACCGTTTTTCTGTTATTGACCGCCCGCATTAAACTTTATTCCCGACGTAGTCAATCGATATCGTTAAAAATCAAGTGATTTTTTTAAAACGGAAATCAGTAAAAATCTATAAAGGAAAAAACGGTGATACCGATTTTTATCGATTTTTAACGGTTTGTTGTTTTCGCGTAATAACTTGTAAATATAATCTGAATGATTACAAGATAGTACCATGCTATTTATTACAGACGCATACAAGGCCAAACTGTACTAATATTGGCAAGTGCAACTTCTTTTATTCTAAAATCAATATAAGCTTATAGGTGTTCATAAATGTAGCTAAATTAATACGGAACTGAAAAATCGTAGACTGCAAAATAGCCCCTACTTTTTCGCGAAACTGCGTCGTGACCGGGCAGCGAGAGAAGCTATAACCGAATAAGTTCACCTCTGAATCCAGGAAGACATTGGCAAACATATTCTTCATGCGCAACTTTGTCTCGCCAACTAGTCAGCCAAGAAAAACAAACCGTCAGTCTACCAGTATCCCCATGTGATTGATGAGTACCTGCCTAACCCACACGTTAGCAGTTTGGGTGTAATTCCCCAAAAAGGTCAACCTGGGAAATGGCGGCTAATTCTAGATTTATCCTCTCCGGGGGTGGAAGCGTGAATGATGGCATTGATCCAGAGGATTTTTCTCTGCAGTACATTGGGATCGATCAGATTATAAGCATGGTTAGTCAGTATGGCCAAGGGGCTCTAATGGCCAAGTTTGATGTGGAGGCGGCTTACCGGAACATTGCTGTACCGGCATCCTCGGACGATGGTGCTTGGGGGGTTTGGGGTTGGAGGTTTCCTGCGCTCTCCTCTCACAGACCCCTCCTTCTCCAAACACATTGGAGGATGGTTTGGTGGTGGGCTGTGACAGAGTTGCCATGGTAACCTTGCGTCGCTAGCTTGTATGTCTTGGGTTGCCATGGTAACTGCGAGTAGCCAATTGTAGGTATTGGCATCCCCACCCTATAAGGCTCCTATACCTCCAAGCTCATCTATTGGTGATGAGTTTAAACGAGGACGGGTAATGGGAGCAATCGCCTCACTCCCCTCTCGTCTTTTCGTCTTGCCTCATTCTCTCGCGCCCCGATCAACGACTCGATCGATCGAACTTCAACTCTACTCGATTTATCGATTGGAAAAAACTGATATCGATTTTTATCGATTGGGCTACATCGGGCCGGATTCCGGCATTGAGTATCATAAAATACATTTTTTGTTGACGTTTTCTCTGACGCATAAAACGCAATATTAGTTGAAAACGGTTCTTGGATATACGGCTTTGACGTCTCAATAATCGTTTATTGATTTCATAAGAAATCAAAAGTGGAACTAAATCCGCCATCTGTCCCTACTAGTTCCTAACCCCTTAGATTTTTAGTTTTGAACCCGATTTTGGTTAGGCTACCTGTGTTTTTTTTGGGTGATACGCTTATACATTTTATAGTGTGAACGCTCTCGAAAACCGAGCTCGGATCGATCTCGGATCGATCTAAACTAGATCGATCCGAAGTGGTCCTAGTGTGAACGGCCCCTTAATAGCCTATTTATATACTTGTTCTATGCTCAAATGGGTCAAATAGTTCGCTCTTGTTAAAACAGAATTTCCACGCTCAAAACAGGTCAGTAAACGGCAAAAATACAATCGTATTCAAAACGTCCTTAGATTTTAGGGATCTATTACAAAAGAAGACGCTCAGTGACTTGTGTCGGTGACTCATAGATAAAGATATCCGTCTCTTGAAGGTACGCTGTGGTACGTCTTTAAACGTATTTGAGGTCACATCTTTAAAAATCTAACAGAAGCAGCTTTTGATTTTTAATCGATAATTCCTTTCTGATTTCGAGATAAATCTAACAAGATCTTTCAATGTATAGGCAGAGACAGCAGATTGGTCGAGCTTTGTCACATCATACCGATGTGACATCATACCATCTCACGCAACTGACATTGTCCTTGTCATAAGCCCGAGTGTACGCTCATTGAGCGTCTTGTTAAAATATGAGCCTGCAGTTTTAATAAGTATGCGCAGCAATATTCGCGCAGCTCGTTTCCAGGCAAACTCGACTTGTAACTCGACTTGTATGTCGACTTGTACAACTCGACTTGTAACTCGACTTGTATGTCGACTTGAACTCAACTTGTCAGAACTCGACTTGTATGTCGACTTGTATGTCGACTTATCAGAACTCGACTTGTATGTCGACGTATAACTCGACTTGTAACTCGACTTGTATGTCGACTTGTATGTCGACTTATAACTCGACTTGTCAGAACTCGACTTGCACTGTAAAAATGGTTTGGTTATTTCAACCAAAATTAATTGGTTAAAATATGCATCGAGAACACACAATATTAAATTGGTTAATTCAACCAATTAAATAGAGGTCAAAATAACCATTAAGAGAGTGGTCAAAACTACCAATAAAAATGTGGTTATTACAACCAATTAATGGTGGTTGATTGAACCATTAAAATTTGGTATTAACAACCAATTCTGAGGGGTCAATTTGACCAGCAAGAAATGGTTATTACAACCAATTAATGGTGGTTGATTGAACCATTAAAATTTGGTATTAATAACCAATTCTGAGAGGTCAATTTGACCAGCAAGAAATGGTTATTACAACCAATTAATGGTGGTTGATTGAACCATTAAAATTTGGTATTAATAACCAATTCTGAGAGGTCAAAACTACCAATAAAAATGTGGTTATTACAACCAATTAATGGTGGTTGATTGAACCATTAAAATTTGGTATTAACAACCAATTCTGAGGGGTCAATTTGACCAGCAAGAAATGGTTATTACAACCAATTAATGGTGGTTGATTGAACCATTAAAATTTGGTATTAATAACCAATTCTGAGAGGTCAATTTGACCAGCAAGAAATGGTTATTACAACCAATTAATGGTGGTTGATTGAACCATTAAAATTTGGTATTAATAACCAATTCTGAGAGGTCAATTTGACCAGCAAGAAATGGTTATTACAACCAATTAATGGTGGTTGATTGAACCATTAAAATTTGGTATTAATAACCAATTCTGAGAGGTCAAAACTACCAATAAAAATGTGGTTATTACAACCAATTAATGGTGGTTGATTGAACCATTAAAATTTGGTATTAATAACCAATTCTGAGAGGTCAAAACTACCAATAAAAATGTGGTTATTACAACCAATTAATGGTGGTTGATTGAACCATTAAAATTTGGTATTAATAACCAATTCTGAGAGGTCAAAACTACCAATAAAAATGTGGTTATTACAACCAATTAATGGTGGTTGATTGAACCATTAAAATTTGGTATTAATAACCAATTCTGAGAGGTCAATTTGACCAGCAAGAAATGGTTATTACAACCAATTAATGGTGGTTGATTGAACCATTAAAATTTGGTATTAATAACCAATTCTGAGAGGTCAATTTGACCAGCAAGAAATGGTTATTACAACCAATTAATGGTGGTTGATTGAACCATTAAAATTTGGTATTAATAACCAATTCTGAGAGGTCAATTTGACCAGCAAGAAATGGTTATTACAACCAATTAATGGTGGTTGATTGAACCATTAAAATTTGGTATTAATAACCAATTCTGAGAGGTCAATTTGACCAGCAAGAAATGGTTATTACAACCAATTAATGGTGGTTGATTGAACCATTAAAATTTGGTATTAATAACCAATTCTGAGAGGTCAATTTGACCAGCAAGAAATGGTTATTACAACCAATTAATGGTGGTTGATTGAACCATTAAAATTTGGTATTAATAACCAATTCTGAGAGGTCAATTTGACCAGCAAGAAATGGTTATTACAACCAATTAATGGTGGTTGATTGAACCATTAAAATTTGGTATTAATAACCAATTCTGAGAGGTCAATTTGACCAGCAAGAAATGGTTATTACAACCAATTAATGGTGGTTGATTGAACCATTAAAATTTGGTATTAATAACCAATTCTGAGGGGTCAATTTGACCAGCAAGAAATGGTTATTACAACCAATTAATGGTGGTTGATTGAACCATTAAAATTTGGTATTAATAACCAATTCTGAGGGGTCAATTTGACCAGCAAGAAATGGTTATTACAACCAATTAATGGTGGTTGATTGAACCATTAAAATTTGGTATTAATAACCAATTCTGAGAGGTCAATTTGACCAGCAAGAAATGGTTATTACAACCAATTAATGGTGGTTGATTGAACCATTAAAATTTGGTATTAATAACCAATTCTGAGAGGTCAATTTGACCAGCAAGAAATGGTTATTACAACCAATTAAAGGGGCAGTGTCAAGCCTCACGCATGCGCATTAAAATCAAAACAATAACACTCGGTTGAGAAGCCTACCTTGCCCGGTAGCGAGTTACAAAACCCCCCTAAAACCGTTCTAATCGCTAAATAAATGACCTACAGGACTCATGTAGATACTAATCTTTATTTAGAAAGCAATATTAGAACTTCAATATATCAAAAGGACTGAATTCTAGATGTGAATCACGGCGATATCATTTTCCAACGGTCGATCAAATAAAACACAGGAAGCCCAACACATAAATAGATGGTGGGAAGCTCACCGGGTTTACAAGTCGTTCTACGTGAGTTTTTCTCTTCAAAAGTCATGAACAGTACTGCACCTACGATTGATGATCAAGATTCCTTCGCAATCGATCAGAATTGCCGGTTTACAATACGGTTTTCTTCACTCGAGGATGATGGCGGACTGACTCTCAACGGCTGTTCGACACTTTTTTCAACGGCTTCAAAGTCAGTTCTAAGATGAAATAATCTCCACTAGGAATTGTTGAAAATGAAGAACATGCTTTGAATAATTACTAGTGATCCATTAGACGCTTGAACAAACATGATTAATGTCGATGGAAACGGATTGAAAACATCGCTAATAATAAAAGTCCACGGTGGACTTTTATTATTTCTCGCTTCTTCGTACCCAGGCTTGCGCGGTCATATGGCTTGACACTGCCCCTTTAATGGTGGTTGATTGAACCATTAAAATTTGGTATTAATAACCAATTCTGAGAGGTCAATTTGACCAGCAAGAAATGGTTATTACTTAGGTCTTATTAACCGAGCGGGAGGTCTGTACAGGAAAATCTTGACCGAGGTCGTGAAAGTACAGACCGAGCGCAGCTCGGTTAATAAGAGTTTTATTATATGACTGTACCACGACCGAGGTCAAGATTTTCCTGTACAGACCGACCAAGCTCGGTTAATAAGTGTAGAAACTACCACAAATGAATGTGTGTTTTATGGACTTTTAATACTCTCTTTGCTCGACTCCATTCAGTCCGTCTCTCGTACAGCCTAGTGCGCATGTCTGTCACGCGCTCTTCTAGTTAATGCAACGCTACGACATTACATCTCTTCCTTCCTCTAGAGAAAATGTTCATGTCCTTATCTATATAACGTATGAAACTCAAAACAGTTAGTAAATAACAATGACTGCATGTGACATTGTATATTGTTCAAGTAGAATAGTCATTCAAGTATTCAGGAGCTCTCCGGTTTCTTGATGATCTTCGCAAGGGAGGTGTTGTCCCTGGATCCTGTGGATCAGCATTTGACTGTGCTTGACTTGATGTCTCATCAGTCTCGTTGTTTGGGTGGAGTTCCTCCTCCTCATCACTTAACGGGAGTGGTACTTGTGTGCTAGAAGGTATTTTCTTGAAGAAGGATGTGTTTCTGGTCACAGTGTACTCTGCGTTGTGAGCTGTAATCATGCTTCCTTTCTTTTCTTTTACTTCCAATGGTTCAGGTTTAAACGGTGTTGACAGCTTGTTCTTTTTTTGTTGTTTGACCAGTACTTTGTCACCAACTTTGAGGTCTGACGCTCTGGCATGGTTATGTCTGTCTGCATACTCTTTCATCTGTTCTTTCCTCTTGGCGTCATTTTGCCTGACCTCTGGTGATGCTTGATCCTGTTGTAGTCGAGGCATTGTAGATTTCAACTTTCTTCCATTCAACAATTCTGAAGGTGATTTTCCTGTAGTACTATGGGGTGTTGCTCTGTATTGTCGCAGAAAGGTGAAAAGCTCTTGTCTCCAGCTTTTGTGCTCTATGACAGCAGTCCTAATGGCTTTCTCTAGGGTTCGCATCAGGTCTTTCTGCCTCGCCATTTGCTCTAGGCCATATTGGTGTTATCTTACGATGGTTAAAGCCAAGATGAGTAGCAAACATTTGAAAGTTCTCACTGTTGAAAGGTGGCCCATTGTCGGTTCTGACTACATCTGGAATTCCTTGTCTGGCAAAAATGCTGTCTAGATGTGGAATTACTGCCTTTGCTGAGGTCGACCTCAAGATTTCAACCTCTGGAAATCTGCTAAAATCATCTACGACCACTAGTAGGTAGTCCCCATTGGGAAAGGGACCACAGAAGTCTATGGACAGTTCTTGCCATGGTCCTTGTGGTAGAGGGGACATCTTTAAAGGCTCACATGCTGGGCTTGAGTTATGATTTGCTGCTTGACATGGTAGACATTGCTTAATCATCTCTTCAACCATTCCGTCTATTCCTGGGAACCAAACCGAGTCTCGCAGAAGGCGCTTTGTCTTGACTATGCCTTGATGACCACTATGGGCAAGCATAATCATTCGTTGACGTAGGGTTTCAGGAACTATTATGCGAGTACCTCTCAAAATCACTCCATTTGCCACAGTTAGCTCTTGTTTGACTTGCTGATATTCACAGACATCTCTTCCAGCTTCATACCATCTTTGAGTGGCTATCACTTTTGCCAGGTTTTGCAGTGTATGATCTTTTGCTGTTGCATCCTGAATCTCCTGGAGAGTAACTGCATTGGGTACAGCGTTTGCAGTAACGAAATTGACATAACTATCAACTCTTGACAAATGATTAGGACTGGTGGAATGTTTTGGATCTGGATGCCGGCTCATATAATCAGCGGGATTATCTGCCCCTGGTCTGTAGACCACTGTGATCTTGTACGGTTGTAAGCGCAGCTGTAATCTCTCAAGTCTTGCAGTTGCTTTGCAGGTTGACTTGTTGAAGATTGTTTCAAGTGGTTTATGATCAGTGATGGCTTGGAAGGATGATCCATGAAGATATAAATGGAAGTGTTCAGTTCCCCAGACTACTGCCAGCGCTTCTCTTTCCGTCTGACTGTAGCGGCTTTCACAATCGGTGAGGGAGCGGCTTGCATATGCTACAACGTTTCTTCCTTGGTCATGTGTCACTTGTGCTAGAATAGCCCCAAGTCCAACTGGGCTGGCATCAACAATCAGTTCAGTTTTGAGCAGTGGATCGAAGTACTTCATTACTTCAGGAGCTGCCATGCTAGCTTTGAGGGAAGCAAACGCATGTTGTTGATCTGGTCCCCACACCCACTTTGCATCCTTGTGTGTGAGTTGACGAATGGGGGCAGAGATGGATGCAAAGTCCTTGATGAAACGTGCTAGGTATTGTGCAAAACCTAAGAAGCTGCGTGCTTCGTTGGCATTCTTTGGGGGGCTTGAGTTAATCAACGATGATATTTTCTTGTCATCTGCGCTGATGCCTTCTGCAGAAAAGTGATGGCCAAAGAAGTCAATGGATGACTGGTTAAACAAACACTTGTCTGGGTTTGCAGTTAGATTGTTATCTCTCATTCTCTGGAGGACAGCTCGAAGTGCATTGTCGTGATCATCTTGTTGCTTGCCAAAGACTATTATGTCATCAGAGATGTTTCTTGCACCTTGAATTCCTTGTACTGCTTCCTCTATGGCTTTCTGAAAGATTTCTGATGCTGAGTTGATCCCAAAACTCAGACGCTTATAACGAAACAGACCAAGATGAGTAGCAAAAGTAGTAATGTTCCTGGAGTCTGCGTCTAATTCCAACTGGTGGTAGCCTTGGTTTAAATCTATCTTGCTGAAAACAGTTGACCCATTAAGATCAACGATTAGATCTTCGACTGTGGGCACTGGGTGTCGTTCTCGTTCTATGGCTTCGTTGGCAGCTCTCATGTCGACACATATACGTATTCCTACTTTCTTGGGGACTATCACTATGGGTGAGACCCAAGGAGTAGGGCCTTCAGCTCTTTCAATTATGTCGAGGTCTTGTAGATTCTTGAGCTCAGCTTCAACTTGGTCGCGCATGTGAAATGGTACTCTTCGATGTCTCTGAGCAAGTGGCTTGACGCTACTATCAATGTGTAGTTTTGTAGTCTTGTCTTTCATCTTCCCCAGTCCCTTGAAACAGTCACTGTATTCATCCATGATGCTTGTTCCTTTGGGTGTTGATAGGGTGTTCACAATGTGCAGCAGTCTGAGGTCAGTGGCCGTTTTGTAGCCCAGAAGATTTCCATCCGCTCCATCCACAACATAGAATTGAGCAATATTTGATGTATTGGTGACTGCTGAGATGACATTGGCTTCGAACTTCCCCAGTACTGGTAAAGGCTTGACTGCTTGGTAACTATATATCTTCTTTGAAGTAGGTGACAAGGGGATGTTCAACTTGTTGTAGGTATGTGAGTCAATGACATTTACACCAGCTCCAGAGTCAATAAGACACTTGACTGTCTTGTTTCCAATGGTGACTTCACTAACAGGATGTCCTTTGTCTTGGAGAGAGTGCAGTGTAACACGATAGGTGTATTCTTCATCAGTGGAATCATCAGACTGATCATCCGATTCTTTCTCCTTAGTTGCGTTGACTCTCTTGCTAGTTGATTTACTTTTGCACACTTTGGCAAAATGACCCACCTTCTGACAGTTCCGGCAGGTCTCATGCAGAGCTGGACAGGGACGACCTTGGTGAGGGTAGTTTCCTCCGCATCTGTAGCACTGCTTTTGATCCGTCTTTGTCCTCACGTTTCGTGGTTTGACCATCTGTACTTCCGTTGCTTTGCACAGTTTTTCGTGTTCCTCGATGCCTTTAGCTTGTCGTTCAGACATTTCAAAACCTCTGCCATAGTCGAGAAGAGCTTTGAGATTCATATCTTCTCGCAGGGCTCTACGTCGTAGCCGTGTTGACGAGCAGGATAGAATGATATGAGATTTAATTTCTTCTTCCTCATTAGTGAACTCGCAAGTTTGGGCCAGGCGTCGTAGTCGTGTGTAGTAGGAATCTAGCGATTCACCTGAATCTTGTGTAGCATTTCTGAACATGTAAACTTCGTAGGTTTTGTTTACTTTTGGTTGAAAATAAACATTTAGTGCAGCGACTGCAGCTTTGTAATCCTTATCTTCTCCTTGATCTGGTAGCGTTTCAAAGATGTCGCTGACCTCTTCGCCTGCTGAGTATAATAATAGTGCTCGCTTTCGTGTAGGATCTTTGATATCATGTGCAGCGAGATACATCTCAAAGCGTTTAAACCATTTCTTCCAGCGAGGACCAATGGAAGTATTATCCTCGTGAACAGCAAATGTAGGGAATGGCGGTAAGACATTCGCCATCTTGTTGAGTAGCGTGGCACGTGGCGTAGAAGAAAATGCCGTTAATCTTGACTGTTATTCTTTGAATGTGGCTGTAAATTGTCTCGAAGACGTAGTTGTATCTTGTTCGTTGATCCTCGTCGCCAGTTGTAGAAACTACCACAAATGAATGTGTGTTTTATGGACTTTTAATACTCTCTTTGCTCGACTCCATTCAGTCCGTCTCTCGTACAGCCTAGTGCGCATGTCTGTCACGCGCTCTTCTAGTTAATGTAACGCTACGACATTACAGGTTAATAAGAGTTTTATTATATGACCATTTTAGTAAACTAAAAATTAACTCATTTTATTTGCATCTTACAAGCCTTACACTAGAATGGCTTCCCAGTATTTTTACTACATAACTTGTTTGAAAACCGGTTTGACAAGAAAGTGTGTGAAGTGAGGTATTTCTAGTTCGATGATGAATGTAACTAAAACAATCTTAAAATCGAACATTTCCTTTGGTGTTGAAAACATTGCGATACACCGAGGTCGTGAAAGTACAGTAACCAATCAAATTGCTTGATTTGCTAGATACCAGGCTTCGAGATACTCGGTCATTTAATAATTGGTTGTAATAACACAGTATTGCTGAGGTCAAATTGACCTCTCAGAATTGATTGTTAATACCAAATTTTAATGGTTCAATCAACCACCATTAATTGGTTGTAATAACCACCATTAATTGGTTTTATTAAATGACCGTACCGAGTATCTCGAAGCCTGGTATCTAGCAAATCAAGCAATTTGATTGGTTACTGTACTTTCACGACCTCGGTGTATCGCAATGTTTTCAACACCAAAGGAAATGTTCGATTTTAAGATTGTTTTAGTTACATTCATCATCGAGCTAGAAATACCTCACTTCACACACTTTCTTGTCAAACCGGTTTTCAAACAAGTTATGTAGTAAAAATACTGGGAAGCCATTCTAGTGTAAGGCTTGTAAGATGCAAATAAAATGAGTTAATTTTTAGTTTACTAAAATGGTCATATAATAAAACTCTTATTAACCGAGCTTGGTCGGTCTGTACAGGAAAATCTTGACCTCGGTCGTGGTACAGTCATATAATAAAACTCTTATTAACCGAGCTGCGCTCGGTCTGTACTTTCACGACCTCGGTCAAGATTTTCCTGTACAGACCTCCCGCTCGGTTAATAAGACCTAATTATTGGTGGTCGATTGCACCAGTCTAGAATTGTTCCCTGGGTGAATCTGAGTTAACCATTGTGATGGTTAGAAAGTGTAATTTCAACCACTAGGTAAATCAAAACAATCAATTCAGATCAATTTGGACTTTAATAATCAAACTTTAATATAAAACGGTACTTTTCCTATAAATTGATCACTTAAAATAAAGTTATTAATGGGGCAAAGTAGCTGTTTTAATTTAGTACCAAGCAATAGGTACTCTAAAAAAACATGAGTAGAATTTATAACCATTTTTTCAAATGGTCATTTTAACAAAATTGCAATGGTAAAAGTCACAAAACAAAAATTAAATTTTTGCTGAAATTTGAAAATGAGTTATACGGATACCAGCTACATATATGTACAGGATGTATAGGCGGCTACACTAAAGACCATTGATTGATTGATTGGTACACTGTGACTTGAACAACTGCTCTCTGCCATCAACTGGAAACAATGGAATAACAGCTGCATGAAGAATTACAAAATATTTAACACTTTCTGCAGAGCCAGTGGAATAACATGTTACTAATCCAAATTCAACTTTAGTTCAAAGCAATCAACCCACATATAAGCAATTCCAATTAATCAGATGTGAGCACCAAGCAAGGCTGTCCATAAGAACAGCCTCAGCCAGGCATATACCAGAAGGCAAGGATCACTTGCCTTGATATAACGACGGCTCCTGATTTACAAGAATGATATATTGCGAGTGAAAAAGAAAATGGCCAAATCAGAATTACACTGTACAAACTTAATGTAGTAAGAATAGCGTTCACCATGTTATTACACTGACTTCACATAAATATATGAATAAAACCTATTTGAATAAATAAATAACAATTTATTGGGTAATAACTAGAATTTCAAAGTAATTTTCATCTAGTCCCATATAATATATACTAGGCTACCTAACAGCAGTGAATGCTGACGATGAATGCATTGTTTATAGTAGTTGTGGATAAGAGTTGGTGCCGGAGAGCTTAGAGTGATTCCAATAAACCTGAACACTACTAATTAGCTGTCAGTGTATATTAGACGCAAAGTAACAAAAGACAACAAAAGAGTGAGTGTCTAGCCAGTTATGAAATGTTTTGTTTTATCAAAAGTGACAAGTATGCAAATTATTAGGCGAGTCTACCTTTCTTTGTTTTGAATAGTATTTGTCTATTTGAAAAAGTGGATAGCTTATGAATAACTAATATATTACTTCTAATTACTCGGCGTGGACTGCCTGTGGCAGACGCCGAGTTTTAAAATAGGCTTTTTAGTGTTAGAAGTGTCCATTCCATCCCGGCTACAGGAAGCCCAGGAAGAGCGTTCGAAAAAAAATCGATTTTCTGGTCCGTTAGCGGAGTAAACGACCTGAAAGCAGGTCAGAATACTGATAGGTTGCCATTCTATTACATATCAAAAGCTCTTGATTGAGCGAATCGAGAAAGTATTTTATTTTCGGCTGAAACCAAGTGATCGATTACGGGACTTTGCACGACTTGCTGCCTTGTGAGCACTCAAAATATATCGATCCCAAAACACACTAAATAGACCTCTTATCCTAAATTAAACACCTCACAGCACTCAAACAACTACTAATCTTTATATCTTGAGTATCATTAGGAATTCGATATTCTTAAAACCCATTCCTGAAGCGAAAATCGAACTGCAGTCAGTACAAAATACAATTGAGCGTACCACAGGAAGCCCAACGCTTAAAATTTAACGGCCCAAAACAATTTTGCCAAAACTATTAGACAAAAACAGAGGATGGGGGCTAGAGATTGCCTGGAGTTCCAGCTGATCATCCTACACGCCGAGTTAACGCTCTATGAGCGTCTAGTTTTCAATGCGAATATTCACACGTGAAACTGACACACGGTCACAGGCAGCCCAACCATTCCTTTTGAGGCTACTAAATAATGAAATAAAATGATATTTGCGTCTTTTTTTTATGGGTTTCCTGTGGTAGAGCGCGTGCGCGCGCATTTATATGTTGGGTTCCCTGTGTTGAGTAACATATAATGTTGGGATCCCTGTGTACCTCCTGCGGGACGCGCCCGCAGCAAATGTGTATATTTACACAAGGTATGAAACTCCAGTCACGTGATGGCCTGATGTGCGCCGCATGTATGTGGTGCACTTTTCCGTGAGCCGAATAGCCGAAGTCGTCGTACGCTACAGGCCCGTGGGGGGTACCCAGGGTGAAGTCGTCATTTTGTCGCTAATGGCGGGGCATGGAAGAGAAAGTTCATATCAAGAAAGACTGATTTTTTCGGTGTAAACGTTGGGATTCTATTCCCTATTCATGGTAAGTTTAGACGTTCACAATTCATGTCAACTTTAAGTCAACTTAGAAGAGATTTGACGGTTTTAAAGTAGTCCTTTTTCATTTTGAATGGTGGAGAAAGTTTGGATGTGTTGTCCTCGACATGTGAGCCCACAGGTAGCCCAAACGTAGAATCAGTGGACCGTGACGTCATTGAATATTCGTTTGACCGTTGGATTTTCGAATGGTCTCAGGAATGAGCTCTTAGAAAGACTTCAAAGGATATGGGATTCTGAAACATGTCTTCATAACAGTAGTCTGATAATTAAAGAACACTTTGGTGTAGAAATCTGAGCAAGAAATTGTGATTTTGAGTGGTTTTGAGCGATTCGAAAATTCACCCGTTTCTAGCGTACATATAATTAGGAAAGGTGTGCAACTCCGGCCACCAATTTTTTACAAACACTGTCGCTAAAAAAAATATATCTCAAAATCTACGCAAGCAACAAATACCGCCTTCCTACCACACATTCACAAGTAAATGATCTTTTCAATGAGCGTTTGTTCAAATTTTTAGGTCCACCATATGCCGAGAAATAATTTTTTGAATTTGGGGAAGTCGACGAAAAGTTTGCCGTGGCCATCCGCAGTCATCAGCTGTGCACCTAAAACTTACTGAGGGAGGGAGGGACCAATAGATTGTTTTACAAAGATCTTACTGAGTGAGGGAGGGACCCATAGATGCTAAAAGCAAAAGACTCATCGAAAATCAGAACGATGAAATATAACTCTGCTAGCGGCAGCCAGGGTAATACTGATTAAAACATACACCGTAGTAAATTCAAATTATATAGCATTTATCTGTTTGAGGACATCTTTGTAAAACAATCTATTGGTCCCTCCCTCCCTCAGTAAGTTTTAGGTGCACAGCTGATGACTGCGGATGGCCACGGCAAACTTTTCGTCGACTTCCCCAAATTCAAAAAATTATTTCTCGGCATATGGTGGACCTAAAAATTTGAACAAACGCTCATTGAAAAGATCATTTACTTGTGAATGTGTGGTAGGAAGGCGGTATTTGTTGCTTGCGTAGATTTTGAGATATATTTTTTTTAGCGACAGTGTTTGTAAAAAATTGGTGGCCGGAGTTGCACACCTTTCCTAATTATATGTACGCTAGAAACGGGTGAATTTTCGAATCGCTCAAAACCACTCAAAATCACAATTTCTTGCTCAGATTTCTACACCAAAGTGTTCTTTAATTATCAGACTACTGTTATGAAGACATGTTTCAGAATCCCATATCCTTTGAAGTCTTTCTAAGAGCTCATTCCTGAGACCATTCGAAAATCCAACGGTCAAACGAATATTCAATGACGTCACGGTCCACTGATTCTACGTTTGGGCTACCTGTGGTAGGAGTTGGTGCGAAAAGCATGATGGTTCTTGAGAATTGCATGATGGTTCTTGGAAACTGCATGCCGGGTAAAAATCGAGATTTTTTCTGCCTATGTGAATGAATTAGAATTGCTTCCTTGCTCGCTCGCTCAGGCTCGCTCGCTGCGTCAGCAATAATATAAACTATAATTAGGTAATATAATATAAAAATTGAAAATGAATGAAATGAATTAATTAATAAGTAGCAATAATTATTATTAAGCCAGTGGAATAACATGTTATTACTACTGTAATCCAAATTCAACTTTTGTTCAATCAGATGTGAGCACCAAGCAAGGTTGTCCATAAGAACAGCCTCAGCCACAGGCAGCCCAACCATTGCTTTTGAGGCTACTAATTCAATAAAATGATATTTGCGTCTTTTTTTGATGGGTTTCCTGTGGTAGAGCGCGCGTACGCTCAATATATAATACGTAGATATGTTGGGTTCCCTGTGCTGAGTAATATCCTCTATTGGGCTTCCTGTGCACATCCCGCGCGTCCCGCACTACATGTGTATATTTACACAAGGTATGAAACTAGGTCACGTGACAAATACGTTTTTGCTCCTAATTTTGTCATTGTGATGTGAACATTCAATTTTTCTTCGAATAATTAAACCTTACCGTATTCTCGAAACACCTTATAAGTGTCAGTCGTCTAACTTCAACGTACGCTGAGAAACTAATTTTTGAAATTTTGAGCGTGATGGCCCGATGTGTGCCGCATGTATGTGGTGCACTTTTCCGTGAAGTAGTCGGATTTTACCTTCGAGAGGACATCGACAAGCGCTCGGCAAATCTGAACTATGCTCTTTTTGGCAAGTTTTAATATTTATATGTTCACTAAACATAAATCAAAACATCTAAATATACTTTATTTGCTTTCTGTTTTGACTTCTGTAAAGTATTTGTATTGTATTTTGATTTTTATCGATTAAAATCTTCAAAATTGACGCATTGTGTTTTATTAATGCTGAATAGTCTCAATATTTAGTACTGCACAACACATTTTTGCTATCAGTACTTGTACACAAAATGACAAACAAACGTATTTATTTCAACAATAAGTTTACTAGCTTTTACACACTGTTTTGCCGTTCTTTCTGTACAATTTATTCACTATATTGATCAGTAATAGCTGGATAACAACAATTAAATAAATATTATACACAATCGACAAGTTGTGAATGAATAACAAACATCACAGTTGGAAGCGAAAATTACTCTGTGTTTCTCTCAGATGATAGTAAGCTTATTTGCTAAATGTGTTGTGCTATTTCAATGACAATAACGAACAATTGTTAATATTTTAGTTCACGGCAGCTTCACGAGTCCATCGCCATTCATTCTCCTTCGATGTCAGTGAATTTGAGTTCGTCTATATTTTTGCTTCAGATGGTTTATGCTGTGTTGGTCGTTCCCTTGTGTCAGAAGAACTATAAGTAAAGTACAAAATTACGTCAAACACTTTCTAGATGAGAGAGTCAGTAATGTTTAAACAGATAAAGTAAAGTCAGTCAGTTGAAAGAGGTTCCTTGTTGAAGTGTATTTCGATCACTGACAAAACTACACAAGTCAAATCAGTTCTGCATAATTTATGAAAAAAACTGATTTGTTGAGGAGTATAAGCAGCCCTTCTGCCCTAGTATAGGCAAGTCCTTTTATTAGAGAACATTTAGAGCAAATACTACGTAATAACCTTGACAAAAATACTTTTAGTTCAGCTTCAGTTTCAACAAAACTTTCAGGCTCACGTGTCGAGGACAACACATCCAAACTTTCTCCACCATTCAAAATGAAAAAGGACTACTTTAAAACCGTCAAATCTCTTCTAAGTTGACTTAAAGTTGACATGAATTGTGAACGTCTAAACTTACCATGAATAGGGAATAGAATCCCAACGTTTACACCGAAAAAATCAGTCTTTCTTGATATGAACTTTCTCTTCCATGCCCCGCCATTAGCGACCGATGACGACTTCACCCTGGGTACCCCCCACGGGCCTGTAGCGTACGACGACTTCGGCTATTCGGCTCACGGAAAAGTGCACCACATACATGCGGCGGATGCGGCGCACATCAGGCCATCACGTGACTGGAGTTTCATACCTTGTGTAAATATACACATTTGCTGCGGGCGCGTCCCGCAGGAGGTACACAGGGATCCCAACATTATATGTTACTCAACACAGGGAACCCAACATATAAATGCGCGCGCGCGCGCGCTCTACCACAGGAAACCCATAAAAAAAGACGCAAATATCATTTTATTTCATTATTTAGTAGCCTCAAAAGGAATGGTTGGGCTGCCTGTGCCTCAGCCAGGCATATACCAGAAGGCAAGGATCACTTGCCTTGATATAACGACGGCTCCTGATTTACAAGAATGATATATTGCGAGTGAAAACAAATTAATGGCCAAATCACTGATCAGATTCATATTGTAAGAATAACTTCCATGTTTTTACACTGGCTTCGCAGGAATATAATGTATAATTACATAGTATTAGCATCCATCATGTTTTGTTACAGAGGTTGATAAAGGTATAAGGTAAAGAATGAATCCGAACTCGTTCATATAACTTAAGCTTATAAGCTTATGGTTTCATTTATATATCAGATATGACCTCACGAGTGATCACGAGTAGTAGACTGCAAAACAGCTCCTACTTCTTCGCGAAACTCCGCGTGGTGAGAACAGTTGAAGTTCGTTCGAGTCGTTGGGGTCACAAGACTAAGAGAATGATTCGTTTTCTCGCGGCCCCAACGACTCGATCAAACTTCAACTTTTCTCGAAGGTCTACACGAGTAGTCAACTGGTCTTACCTCGCAATCGAAGTGTAATTCCTTGTTCCTCGCTTCAGGTTTTGGCCGTAATCATATCCTAACACATACATGAACTGTTCCATAACAATTCCAGGACATTTCATAGTAGAAATGGTCGATTATTTTACTAACAAGACGCTCAATGAGCGTACACTCGGGCTTATGAAAAGGACAATGTCAGTTGCGTGAGGAGAGACCTGACAATGACTGACAGTTGCGTGACGAGGGAGACTATATGTCTGCTAGATGAAGGGCTATACGATCTCGATTTACGAACATTGACCTTACTTGCCTTAAATGCTTTGATGTAGTTTTGAAGTACGATTTTTACGATTCCTTTTCCTTCTGAATTTTTCAAACGTGGAATAAAATAAACATCCATCATGAGTTACTGAAAATAACTCGACTGGCTCGACTGTTTGCATGACTTCTGTACATATAGCTTTCTGTCAATAGATGGAGTTATACATGACCGTTGTACGGCGTTGGTCGTGAGTTTAATTATAACAAGAGTCCGCCGGAGATCTTTATCTATGAGTCAGACACAAGTCTCCCTCGTCATTGAGCGTCTTCTTCTGTAATAGATCCCTAAAATCTAAGGACGTTTTGATTTCGATTGTATTTTTGCCGTTCACTGACCTGTTTTGAGCGTGGAAATTCGGTTTTAAATCAACGGTTCTAAAATTAGGTCGCGTAATAGATGTATGACTCAGATAAGGATCACTTTACAACTGTCATCTCACTGAAAAGAACACGGATTTTCGAACATTGACCTTGCTCGATCGCCTTTGTCTCAATTCATTTTTGGATATGAGTTCGAGTTCGTGGAAAGGCGTTATAGAACAGCCGATAAAACACGGGCTTTAAACAGGCTCATTTCACAGACAAAAGCATACGGCTATTCGTGTGGGCCCACTCTGAAAGATGTCGTTTCATTTATAACAAAAGCAAACTCGCCTTAGCTTCATCGTGGAATGATCAACTACAATCCTGAACTTAATAGCTTGAAGATCTATGATGAGAAATCTTGAAACTCGATAGGATCAAATACATCGCATTCTTCGCATTTTTTCTTCATTCCATCACCTGAAAAAATAAAAAAAATAAAAAAAAGAAAGTGTATTTTCTAACTCGGGCTTCCTTCGGAAGGGCCCGAGTAATAAAGTCACTTACTCTGTCTTGCAACGTTCAACGTGAAATAGAATGGCGGTATGAATCATTGCCCGCCTAAAATTAGACATTGCTAGCCAATCACAGTGAAGCTCTACACGACAGCTTTCCAAATAAGGTAAACCTTTAATCCTTTAATCCAGACATCGCAGCGTGAACCATGGTGACTCGAATCATCATGAACAATATTTCCTGCATTCTGGGCATTCAATCAGTGATTTAACTTACAACTGAACCGATTTCAAAACGCAGCAATATATAAAGATCTATCAGTGTTATAAGCTTACCACAACACACAATTACAGCGGTACAAAGTATAGAAGACATTGACTTCGTTTAGATTTCAATCTTGTGTCAGCTGTGCGGTCATTTGAGCGATATTTGAGTTGTTTTGAGCAATATTTGTTTGTAACGTCTCGTGTTGATCAGAGCCTTCGGTAATGCTCCTCGCGGCCGGCACAGGGCGCATATGCGAAAATATCGAACGTTTTAAAAAGTCTATTCAGGGTTGATAATCTCACGGAAATTCCAAATAGAGGAGTCCAAATAAATTCCATTAGTATATTGACCATTAATATTGGTACTTTTAAATGTAACACATTGATTCTTGGTTGAAATATAATCACTTCACTATTGGTCATAGTAACCAATAAGAATGGGTATGTTAAATATACCATTTCTCAATAATTGGTTTTAAATAGTTGGACCATTTGATATTGGTACTTTTAACCCGTTGATCTTGGTTGAAATATTAACCACTTCACTATTGGTCATAATGACCAATAAGAATGGGTATGTTAAATATACCATTTAATAATTGGTTATACAGTTAGACCATTTTATTTTGGTAATTTTAACCAATGTCAATTGAGTTAAAATTATAACCTATTGATTATTGGTCATAGTAACCAATAAGAACGGGTACGCTAATACACCATTTAATAATTGGTCATTTGGGCCATTTAATATTGGTACATTTAACCAATGTCAATTGGGTTAAAATATAACCCATTAATTATTGGTAGTAATAACCAATACTCAATGGTTAATATATTAATATATATTATTAATATATTATAACAATTTAATATTGGTTGATTTGACCATTGTAGTTTGGTTAGTTTAACCATAAAAAGATTGGTTAACATTTAACCAATTTAGAATTGGTAGTAATAACCAATTCCCAATGGTTATAACCATTTTAATTGGTTGTTTCAACCAAACCATTTTTGCAGTGTGTATGTCGACTTATAACTCGACTTGTAACTCGACTTGTAACCTGAAATAAAAATTGTGTCATGGCCCTTCGAGGGCTCCGTACATTCGCGTACGTGTTGTACAAGATCTACAATCGATTATACAATAACACGGCCGCTCATGTAGTAAATATCAACTCGTTTAACTACTTTAACCACTACTCACCCGATATCTTATGAGGATCGAAATAAAAAGTAAACCCACCAAGATACAGACTATAATCACAATGTCGCCTTCGCAGAACTGGCGTACATCCCCGCGTTCCCTGTTTTCAACGCTGCAACTAGTAACAGTAAAGAAGTCAAATGCTCCATATAATAATAGCCAACCGAATCCTGCTATGATTAAGATTGCTTGTATAGCAATTACACATTTGATTTTACATTTTGGTACACCACATCCACACATGGTCCAATGGCTGCTTCAGACCGGAAATAAATGTACATATATCTCTGTGTATTGAATGAAAGCGAAAGCGTCTCAGACACGTTTTTTCCAAATTGATAGGTGGAAGTGGTCACGTGACCTCAAGATGAGGAAAATAGGAATTTGGAAATGGGGTGACGGTTTTCATTCATTCCAAAAATATTTTGATGTGAACTTGTCACGTATAACGTGCTTAACAAGACTGCGTTTGGAATGGACGACTTTCTTAAAATTAGCAAAACAGGTCACGTGACCAAGTCAAGTATTTCCATATTTTCGTTTTTCTTGTGAAAACAAAACGAAGGACATCCATTCCAAACGTAGTCTTGTTAAGCAAGTAATACATGAAAATTTCACATCAAACGATTTTTGGAATGAATGAAAACCGTCACCCCATTTCCAAATTTCTATTTTCCTCAACTTGAGGTCACGTAACCACTAAAAGTCAATATTTTAAAGCTTGAAATGTTTCAAAAAAGATTTAAAAAATTAAGAACATGACATATGACGAGTTAGAATAGCCTTAGATGGGTAGTTGAAGTTGTTGTCGTGAAGATACGAATGAACAGACATTCGGTATATTACTTGGAAGATCAACGACTGCCATACCCGGTTGGAAGCACGGCGAGTACATCTCGTCTCTTGAGATAACTAATAATTGCTTCTTCTTGAATTGGTTTTAATTATATTCATCGACGTTTGAGAAGCTCTCTAATATTAAGCGAAATTTATGGCTTTCCTGAAAGGCGCACGAAGACGCGATGGCATGTTTTTCAAGATGTTGACCGCTTCTCAGTGGTTTTGATTTCAGAAACCGGTTTTGGTGAGACGAACGAATTTGCTTGTTCTGGCCAATCACAACAGCCTCTTCGCAATTGTCCAATGAAATTACGAGTACAGAATCTGTACTCATGAAAGTGAGATTCGTTATTCGTTACACCAGAGACCCTCCCCCTTTTCTCTCTTCCAGTCCTCCTCGGCTCCTAGGGCCTCTGGAACCCAGGGTATACGTAGGGCACGAGTAACAAATGCAAATGAAAGTATAGTTGAGCATGCGAAGAAGAACTTACTGGAGAATTGTGGGAAAACTTTATTAGTTCGGCACATCGGAAGAGCGCCGTCTGACTCAGTTGCCGCTCTAATGGCGCATAGTGCGACAGGCCCTGCCGAATTTATTCCGCTGTCGAACCAAATAGAATCTGCATGCAGACGCCGCTCTTTTGTAGAACTTAATTCAACAATTATAGGTACGGCACATGACAGGTTCGACGTTTGACCTATCGAGCCTAATTGACCCTGAATCTTAAAATTACTCGAAATTCAGCTTAGGCTCACTTCCAAGATACAAAACAAAAGGAAAAATTAAAATAACAAAGCCTGAAACTACTCCTGAATGCGAGGCTAAGTTCAATGTTTTGTATTTTTAAGATAGGTCAATACAGCTGTATACTGAAAGTTGTGTTGTGGATGATGTTCAAATAAAGTCTACGATGGTTTGTTGTCTTTGTTCACATCAATTAACCTTTTATAATAGCTACATTAGGAATGTATGCGATTATTTTAATTACTCTAAATGCCATCATCTAGGATTGCTACCAAATTATCTATATTCCAGTGACCATTTTCCAAGGAATACCTTAGATGAAAATATATCACTTTATAACCTACCGTATATGTAGGTACCGAAGGAAGAGGGGGGGGGAGCGAAATCTACGAAGGGGGACAAAGGAGGGGGGCGAGATCTCCGGAGAATGGGTGGCGAAATCCCCGTGACACCGGGAGTCGCCCATCGTATTATATGCCCAGAAAAGAGAAACTTCTCATATTGAAAACTGTATCATGTGGCACTCATCAGAGGCGCTTAACAATTCCTAACAAAAAAGTTTGGAGGGTTTGAATCGATAAACTAAAATACTTCCTTGAAAATCATGAAATATTTCTCGACTGCCATTTTGAAGATCGGTGTCGCGAGAGTCTTTCGTATTCTATGCCCAGAAAAGAGATACTTTTCAAATGAAAACTATGACGCTCATCAGAAGCGCTTAACAATTCTTAACAAACTTAGGTGAGGGTTTGAATTCAATAATCGAAGATGAAATTCCTTGAAAATCATGAAATATTTTGACTGCCGGCCATTTAGTATCTTCAAGTCCTTGGCCGGCTGCCGGCCATTTAGACACAGCGTACTTGCAAAAATGTTGATTTTAAACCCTAGCTGTTTCAGTGGAAAAAAATGTCGATTTTCATTGCAAATTGCCAAATTTGCTACAATGTACCGTGAACCCCAAGGAGCCGGCAGCACAGTCATAGCGTACAATATACCGGTATATGGGGTACCCCCTTGTGTACAACCTTATCCACAGTAGCCCCTCCCTTTGAAGATACATTGTAAATGATTTTCATTCAAGGAAGGGGAGAGCTAGGATGGATCCGGAACAGCTGCTTGCATTTCCCTGTACATTGTATTACTGACGACTCTAGATCTTCAGACTGGTACGTCATTCAAGATTGTGGAATCCAGTGGAAATTTATTTCAAAATTAACATACAAGAATGAACAAATACAGACATAATGAGCTTCAATTCTGATTTTAAAATATAAAATAAACATAATAATTATATATTATATAATTTTATTGATTTCTCTAAATAATTGTATTTATTTTTAAATAAAATACCTATTTAATTGATAAAGAACTATGATAAGTAAACATGTATACATTTTGTCTGCGCATGCGTTAGGATTCAGATTTCAAAGTACCTATTTGCATAATCGATACTTCAGCTTTTGTCATTCAGTATGCCAACGATGTGCCAACCAGAGATCGATTGGCTGTTGAAACAAAACGTGTGAAAAGCTTTTGTGGAAATGGTTGGCACATTTACATCACAATGTTAATGTTTGTAAACATGAAGTATCGCTATTGTTTTGCCAAGTGCACTGCTGTGGACGCCTTTAGTGAGCGATCTTCGTCACTAGAATGAAGTTTAAGAAAATCATTGAAAGGAAATCAATAGTCCGCCTACTTTTGTGGTGCTGTGGATATTTTTTCCGTATAAAGGAACAAAATCCGCCAAAACACGGCAACATTCCTACGGAGAAGTCGGGTGAATGAGTGATACTTGGACACTTCAAATCCACCGCAAAGCAAGAGGGACAATTTTTCAACTCCAACAAACAAGACCTTACGAAACTAGCATGAGTGAAGCAATAAATCACGGAAGAAAATTGCTGGGGGGTGAGCTACTAAGAAAGGTTTTCTTATAATTTAGTTTGACACGTCACCAATTCAGATAAACGATTCGCAAACACAATGCTGAATAAAATCTCAATGTGAATCAAACTTATATCAAACGGTTTACAGCTGATTCTAAGAAGTCCAAAAAAATGAAGAATTAAGCTATCCTTTACAATAAACTTCAACACATAGAGTGTTTGTAATATGGTATACACCAGCGATGAAAATCAGTCCTAATCATAACAAATAGAGTGTACTGATACCATAGTACCTAAATAATACGATCTCACATTGAGGGACAATTTTTCTGCTTAAAATAAGTTCTCGAATGCAAAAATTAGCTTAGAAGAAGTCAATTTGTGCTATTTTCGGCTGGGGGGCGAGTTAATAAGTATTGTTCTTTAGGTAGGAATGTTAGGAAATACGTGCAAAAATGATAAATACCCAACTGAACCGAGCAAAATACTTTAAGAATACTGAATGTACAAAACTCAAATTCACAGAATGTGACCTTCAATGTGTCAGTACTAACTTTCACTGTGAGGTATCTCTTGAAATCATCTTCGATGAGAATAAACCCAAAGGACAATGTAGCTGGTTTTAGGATAATTCCTTGTTTCGGCGGATTTTGTTCCTTGATATTTTATCATCTACGACCCTTATTCGGAAAAAAATCATCTACAGCAAAACAAAAGTAGGCAGACTATTGATTTCCTTTCAAATACTTTCTTGAACATCATTCTAGAGACGAAGATCGCTCACTAAATCTGGGGCTTTCTCCCACCGCAGTGCAATTTGCAAAGAAAATGGCGGCAAATCACTTTCAAATCTGAATTCTAACGCATGCGCAGACAAAATGTATACATGTTTGATAAGTATAGAAATGGAAACTTATGAGGAATATACAGAACAAATGTTCGGAAAAAATCAGACGCCTCGAGCGGGATTCGAACCCACGACACCCCGATTTCATGACAGGTGCTCTACCCACTGAGCTACCGAGGCAACTACAGTGACCAGTACCTATTTAATTATTCATTATATTACTGTAATTTCAGTATCACTAATTAATTTACGAGTCAAGTGACTTGTGATCAAAATACTAATTCTCCTTCGAAAATCAAATAACATTATATACACCTATTATAAATAGATATCCCCTGTAATTTATTTATTTATTTTACCACCCTATGTCTAATGTCTGTCTTGCAGTTATGGGTATCCCCCTTTGCAGGACCCCCTAATGTAGATTGATGTACATGGAGAACATGGAGAATCTGATTAGTTACGTTTTGATCACAGATCACTTAATTAAGCTGTTATTGCATGGATCATCATCACCTAGCTGTCTCCGCTTTACTACAATGTGCATATATTACTTGTTACATAGTATATGTTGATGAAGATTTTTTGATGAAAAAAAATATTATCCAGCTACAGTTTTCCAACCTCTTCAAAGTAAGCAGCAAGTAATTTATGCTGTAAAAAAAGGATCAGGTTATTAGTAATATATTTATGGTGAATAGACTGAATACCATTAGCATGTAATCAGAATGATTGAGCAAGAGCACTTCCATTTGCCCTATTGAATAAATATGAATTATAAATAAATAAAATTATATAATAATACAGTTGAATCTCCACTAACAGACACCTAGTAATAGGACACCTCCCGTAAGATGTCACCTCTCATAATAGGACACCTCCTGTAAGCACATGGCCACCTTCCATAAGTGGACAGTCATGCATCCTGTAAGTGGCCACTTTCCATAAGTGAACAGTAATCCTGTAAGTGGCCACCTTCCATAAGTGGACAGTCATCCTGTAAGTGGCCACCTTCCATAAGTGGACAGCCATCTTATAAGTGGCCACCTTCCATAAGTGGACAGCCATCTTATAATTGTTACCTTCCATAAGTGGACAGTGATCCTGTAAGTGGACACCTTCCATAAGTGGACATTATCCTGTATGTGGCCACCTTCCATAAGTGGACAGTGATCCTGTAACTGGCCACCCTCCCATAAGTGGACAGTCATTCTGTAAGTGGCCACCTTCCATAAGTGGACAGCCATCCTGTAAGTGGCCACCTTCCATAAGTGGACAGTCATCCTGTAAGTGGCCACCTTCCATAAGTGGACAGTCATCCTGTAAGTGGCCACCTTCCATAAGTGGACAGCCATCTTATAAGTGGCCACCTTCCATAAGTGGACAGTCATCCTGTAAGTGGCCACCTTCCATAAGTGGACAGTGATCCTGTAAGTGGCCACCTTCCATAAGTGGACAGTCATCCTGTAAGTGGCCACCTTCCATAAGTGGACAGTGATCCTGTAAGTGGACACCTTCCATAAGTGGACATTATCCTGTATGTGGCCACCTTCCATAAGTGGACAGTGATCCTGTAACTTGCCACCTTCCATAAGTGGACAGTCATCCTGTAAGTGGCCACCTTCCATAAGTGGACAGTAATCCTGTAACTGGCCACCCTCCCATAAGTGGACAGTCATTCTGTAAGTGGCCACCTTCCATAAGTGGACAGCCATCCTGTAAGTGGCCACCTTCCATAAGTGGACAGTCATCCTGTAAGTGGCCACCTTCCATAAGTGGACAGTCATCCTGTAAGTGGCCACCTTCCATAAGTGGACAGCCATCTTATAAGTGGCCACCTTCCATAAGTGGACAGCCATCTTATAATTGTTACCTTCCATAAGTGGACAGTCATCCTGTAAGTGGCCACCTTCCATAAGTGGACAGTCATCCTGTAAGTGGCCACCTTCCAAAAGTGGACAGTCATCCTGTAAGTGGCCACCTCCCATAAGTGGACAGCCATCTTATAAGTGGCCACCTTCCATAAGTGGACAGCCATCTTATAATTGTTACCTTCCATAAGTGGACAGTCATCCTGTAAGTGGCCACCTTCCATAAGTGGACAGTCATCCTGTAAGTGGCCACCTTCCATAAGTGGACAGTCATCCAGTAAGAGGCCACCTTCCATAAGTGGACAGCCATCTTATAAGTGGCCACCTTCCATAAGTGGACAGCCATCTTATAAGTAGCCACCTTCCATAAGCACATTAGCAGACACCAATACTTCATTCTAAAGGTTCCATGTTTGCCTTAATACAGTTTTTGATCAACTTGCCTCATTGCATTGATGTAATTAGAACAATTGATCAACTTACCCCATTAATGTACTTAGAATGGTTGATCAACTTACCCCATTGATGTAATTAGAACGATTGATCAACTTACCCCATTAATGTACTTAGAATGGTTGATCAACTTACCCCATTGATGTAATTAGAACGATTGATCAACTTACCCCGGCCCATTGATGTAATAAGAACGATTGATCAACTTACCCCATTAATGTACTTAGAATCAATGGTTGATCAACTTGCCCCATTGATGTAATTAGAACGATTGATCAACTTACCCCGGCCCATTGATGTAATTAGAACGATTGATCAACTTACCCCATTAATGTAATTAGAATGGTTGATCAACTTACCCCATTGATGTAATTAGAATGGTTGATCAACTTACCCCATTGATGTAATTAGAACGATTGATCAACTTACCCCATTAATGTACTTAGAATGGTTGATCAACTTACCCCATTGATGTAATTAGAACGATTGATCAACTTACCCCGGCCCATTGATGTAATAAGAACGATTGATCAACTTACCCCATTAATGTAATTAGAATGGTTGATCAACTTACCGTACCCCATTGATGTAATTAGAACGATTGATCAACTTACCCCATTAATGTAATTAGAATGGTTGATCAACTTACCGTACCCCATTGATGTAATTAGAACGATTGATCAACTTACCCCATTGATGTAATTAGAACGATTGATCAACTTACCCCATTGATGTAATTAGAACGATTGATCAACTTACCCCATTAATGTAATTAGAATGGTTGATCAACTTACCCCGTTGATGTAATTAGAACGATTGATCAACTTACCCCATTGATGTAATTAGAATGGTTGATCAACTTACCCCATTGATGTAATTAGAACGATTGATCAACTTACCCCATTGATGTAATTAGAACGATTGATCTTCTCGTTCTGTGAGTGAGCTCCATCATCACATGCACCAACTGGAAGCAGCATAATATTTTTACCAGTAGCTTCTTGAAAAGTCAAAGTCACAGGAATGCTACAGCCATCCCGAGTCATGTCTGGTTCTATTCCAAAAACTATGCAATAAAAAAATGAAAAAACATAATGAACCAAATTATTCAAAGTAAACAAGACGCTCAATGAGCGTACACTCGGGCATTATGACAATGACAGTTGCGTGACTAGGGAGACTAGCTAGAACGATGAGTTAGCACTTCTATTCCCCCAAAACCATACATTCTCAGTACACTCGGGCTTATGACAAGGACAATGTCAGTTGCGTGAGGAGGGACATGACAATGACTGACAGTTGCGTGACGAGGGAGACTATGTATCAGTATGTGTCGGTGAGTAGATAAAAATCTCCGAATCGTACTTCCGTAGCATGTACTTGGAACGTCCAGTTGAGGTTCATATTCATGGTCAGACGGTTCTGATAACATCTTTGGTTTCTTCGTTATCGCAGAGGAAAGTTGAACTTCGTATCTTTTAAACATCCAATTGACCAGTTCAGACTACGGTATGATGTGACAAAGCTCGACCAATCTGCTGTCTCTGCCTATACATTGAAAGATCTTGTTCGATTTATCTCGAAATCAGAAAGGAATTATCGATTAAAAATCAAACGCTGCTTCTGTTAGATTTAAGATGTGACCTCAAGTGACCTCAAATACGTTTAAAGACGTACGACAGCGTACCTTAAGAGTCGGAGATCTTTATCTATGAGTCACCGACACAAATATTCTCCCTTGTCACTGAGCGTCTTCTTCTGTAATAGATCCCTAAAATCTAAGGACGTTTTGATTTCGATTGTATTTTTGCCGTTCACTGACCTGTTTTGAGCGTGGAAATTCTGTTCTAACAAGGATCACACAACTGTAATCGTACTGAATTTTTCAAACGTGGAATAAAATAAACATCCATCGTGAGTTACTGAAAATATTAAACTCGACTGGCTCGATTGTTTGCATGACTTCTGTACATATAGCTTTCTGTCAATAGATGTAGTTACATCGCTGGTCGTGAGTTTAATTATAAATACTCAAGGACATACGACTGGACTCTCAGTTTCTTTGCGATTGCTGAAAATAAAACACCAAGAGAAAGATATATTTGCTCAGTAAGTATTGTCGCGACCTAATTTTAGAACTGCCGCCTAGCGCTATTTAAAACAGAATTTCCACGCTCAAAACAGGTCAGTGAACGGCAAAAAATATAATCGAAATCAAAACGTCCTTAGATTTTAGGGATCTCTTACAGAAGAAGAAGCTGAATAGTCGGGTATTATGAATCACACTTCTGAATCAGTACATCTGGCTTCAAGTTGTGATATACATGCTTGGCTAGGCAGTACTCAGTTGAGTTCACATTTAAGTCAACATTAGAGTTCATTTGTATTATAGTTCTCGAGTTCATTTGATTTGCTTTTGAGCTTGAGTTCAATTGTTTACCTTTTGACTTTGAGTTCAATTGATTTGCTTTTGATGATGTAGTTACATCGCTCAGTGGTCGTGAGTTTGATTATAACTAGAATCCTGACCTTTCAATATCTTGAAGATCTCAAACTGCTTTCAAATAATCTAAGATTAAATAACTACTTGAGTCCTGTGTGTCGTTTGTTTAGCGATTAGAGCGGTTTTCCGCGAATTCAGGGACCGGAGAGTAGCTTGCTCCCTTATCTGCTGAGTTATCTTGAAACTCGATACGATCAAATACTTGGCATTTTGTGTCCGACGAAAAATAAAAAAAAGAAAGTGTATTTTCTAACTCGGGCTTCCTCCGGAAGTGCCCGAGTAATTAAGAATTCAACATATGAGGATTTATTCGTTGTGTAGAATCTCGATTAACTGGATGCATGAACAAAACAAAAACAAAACAACAGTACATACGTGTAGGAATCCCTAAAACATGTTATCCATACAATACATGTACATATATGACATACACTATGAGATATGTGTAGCTACCAATACACTATGAGGTAAATCCAGTACCTGTTCTGATGGCTTTTCTCCCAGCCATGTAGTGTGGATGATTGAAGTCACTCACCCAAGGTTTTGCAGAATGGTGACAACTTGCTCTGTAATACATTTCAAAATAAAGTAGTTTGTTCTGACATGTTGCATTGTGTTGTGTTGAGTAAGTTGTTGTGTTCTGTTGAGTAAGTTGTGTTGCGTTGAGTGAGTTGTGTTGTGTTGAGTAAGTTGTGTTGTGTGTTGAGTAAGTTGTGTTGTGTTAAGTAAGTTGTGTTGTGTTGAGTAAGTTGTGTTGTGTTGAGTAAGTTGTGTTGTGTGTTGAGTAAGTTGTGTTGTGTTGAGTAAGTTGTGTTGTGTTGAGTAAGTTGTGTTGTGTTGAGTAAGTTGTGTTGTGTTCAGTACGTTGTTGTGTTCTGTTGAGTAAGTTGTAAGTTGTGTTGCGTTGAGTGAGTTGTGTTGTGTTGAGTAAGTCGTGTTGTGTGTTGAGTAAGTTGTTGTGTTCTGTTGAGTAAGTTGTGTTGTGTTGAGTAAGTTGTGTTGTGTGTTGAGTAAGTTGTGTTGTGTTAAGTAAGTTGTGTTTTGTTGAGTAAGTTGTGTTGTGTTGAGTAAGTTGTGTTGTGTGTTGAGTAAGTTGTGTTGTGTTGAGTAAGTTGTGTTGTGTTGAGTAAGTTGTGTTGTGTTGAGTAAGTTGTGTTGTGTTGAGTACGTTGTGTTGTGTTGAGTGTGTTTAGTGTTGTGTGTTGTGTTGAGTAAGTTGTGTTGTGTGTTGAGTAAGTTGTGTTGTGTTGAGTACGTTGTGTTGTGTTGAGTAAGTTGTGTTGTGTTGAGTAAGTTGTGTTGTGTTGAGTAAGTTGTGTTGTGTTGAGTACGTGGTGTTGTGTTGAGTGTGTAGTGTTGTGTTGAGTAAGTCGTGTTGTGAGTTGAGTAAGTTGTGTTGTGTTGAGTAAGTTGTGTTGTGTTGAGTAAGTTGTGTTGTGTTGAGTAAGTTGTGTTGTGTTGAGTAAGTTGTGTTGTGTTGAGTAAGTTGTGTTGTGTTGAGTACGTTGTGTTGTGTTGAGTGTGTAGTGTTGTGTTGTGTGTTGTGTTGAGTGAGTTGTATTGTGTTGAGTAAGTTGTGTTGTGTGTTGAGTAAGTTGTGTTGTGTTGAGTAAGTTGTGTTGTGTTGAGTGTGTAGTGTTGTGTTGTGTTGAGTGAGTTGTGTTGTGTTGAGTAAGTTGTGTTGTGTGTTGAGTAAGTTGTGTTGTGTTGAGTAAGCTGTGTTGTGTTGAGTAAGTTGTGTTGTGTTGAGTAAGTTGTGTTGTGTTGAGTAAGTTGTGTTGTGTTGAGTACGTTGTGTAGTGTTGTGTTGAGTGTGTAGTGTTGAGTAAGTTGTGTTGTGTGTTGAGTAAGTTGTGTTGTGTGTTGAGTAAGTTGTGTTGTGTTGAGTAAGTTGTGTTGTGTTGAGTACGTTGTGTTGTGTTGAGTGTGTAGTGTTGTGTTGAGTAAGTTGTGTTGTGTTGAGTGTGTAGTGTTGTGTTGTGTGTTGTGTTGAGTAAGTTGTGTTGTGTGTTGAGTAAGTTGTGTTGTGTTGAGTACGTTGTGTTGTGTGTTGAGTAAGTTGTGTTGTGTGTTGAGTAAGTTGTGTTGTGTTGAGTACGTTGTGTTGTGTTGAGTGTGTAGTGTTGTGTTGTGTTGAGTAAGTTGTGTTGTGTTGAGTAAGTCGTGTTGTGAGTTGAGTAAGTTGTGTTGTGTTGAGTACGTTGTGTTGTGTTGAGTTCGTAGTGTTGTGTTGAGTGTGTAGTGTTGTGTTGTGTGTTGTGTTGAGTAAGTTGTGTTGTGTGTTGAGTAAGTTGTGTTGTGTTGAGTGCGTTGTGTTGTGTTGAGTAAGTTGTGTTGAGTTGAGTAAGTTGTGTTGTGTTGAGTAAGTTGTGTTGTGTTGAGTAAGTTGTGTTGTGATGCAATGCAATGCACATGAAGAGAAGGTAATCTAGTTTATGCTTTGCACTTACTTCATGTCGTTAGGACTTCCACTTTCAGCATGCTTCTTGTTCAAATAATCAACCACAAGATTTTCAATCTCTTTCGGATTTTGATTTGGAACAAGACGCACAGAAAACTTGCCAATGACCTGAAAAGCACCAAAAACAGAACACTTTAGATGAAGACTTTAACTTCAGTTAACGACGAACAGTGTGACACTTTATGTACAAGTTAGAATAATATTTTGAATTTATAAATTATCAATTTATCAATTTGTTAAATTTTCCAACAACTTCGTGGAGCTTTCAGTTAGCGTCAGTACATCTAGAACTTTCAATCCGCCAGGGTTCTCATCAGGATGGAAGTGCCGGTTTGCCTTTGGTGTTTTGTGTTATATCAACACAAGTAGATTTGCATAGGTATGTGAGTCTAAATTTTAAATAGGAATGTAGTCTTTGGGGAGTTGGTGTGTCACGCTTGCCATAATAATATTAGAATAATATTAGACCCACTCTCACAGCCACTGTCTACACCTCTTAATTTATGGCAGTAGATTTGAAATACTAATATTATTATAAGGACAACAAACCAGCCAGTACCTTGCGAGGAATGACTGTCTTCGCACCAGGCTCATAAAATGCTCCTTCAATTCCTAAGAGAAATTATCATGACAACAGATTGTAAACATTATTACTATAATTATACAGACAGTATGATCTTGATTTCAAGTGTACGTTTCATTATGTGAAGTGAGAAGTGATCAAGTTGTTGTGCTACTAAAAGCTGCAACATACTTGTATACCAGTATTGATCAGTGTTTTCAAAACAAGCTGTCAGTAATCTAATCACATCTAATGTAACCTGAGTATCAGGCTCTTAGTAGGGAAGGGGAACTGTCTTACCTCTTCTTCCCTCCTCTCCTCCCGAGTCATCCTCCCCCTCCCCTCCCCAATAGGACCTCAGATACTCAGGTTACAGCTAATGCACAGCCTACAACTATCCACTCCATTCCTTGCAGCCAACTTCAACCAGTGAATAATTACTTACTACCACTAGCAATAACTACAGTAAGGGTAAAGAAACACCAGGGATGGTTAGTGTTACCATGACTACCACTAGCAATAACTACAGTAAGGGTAAAGAAACACCAGGGATGTTAGTGTTACCATGACTACCACTAACAATAACTACAGTAAGGGTAAAGAAACACCAGGGATGGTGAGTGTTACCATGACTACCACTAGCAATAACTACAGTAAGGGTAAAGAAACACCAGGGATGGTTAGTGTTACCATGACTACCACTAACAATAACTACAGTAAGGGTAAAGAAACACCAGGGATGGTTAGTGTTACCATGACTACCGCTAACAATAACTACAGTAAGTGTAAAGAAACACCAGGGATGGTTAGTGTTACCATGACTACCACTAGCAATAACTACAGTAAGGGTAAAGAAACACCAGGGATGGTGAGTGTTACCATGACTACCACTAGCAATAACTACAGTAAGGGTAAAGAATCACCAAGGATGGTTAGTGTTACCATGACTACCACTAGCAGTAACTACAGTAAGGGTAAAGAAACACCAGGGATGGTTAGTGTTACCATGACTACCACTAACAATAACTACAGTAAGGGTAAAGAAACACCAGGGATGGTGAGTGTTACCATGACTACCACTAACAATAACTACAGTAAGGGTAAAGAAACACCAGGGATGGTTAGTGTTACCATGACTACCACTAACAATAACTACAGTAAGGGTAAAGAAACACCAGGGATGGTGAGTGTTACCATGACTACCACTAGCAATAACTACAGTAAGGGTAAAGAATCACCAAGGATGGTTAGTGTTACCATGACTACCACTAGCAGTAACTACAGTAAGGGTAAAGAATCACCAAGGATGGTTAGTGTTACCATGACTACCACTAGCAATAACTACAGTAAGGGTAAATAATCACCAAGGATGGTTAGTGTTACCATGACTACCACTAACTACAGTAAGGGTAAAGAATCACCAAGGATGGTTAGTGTTACCATGACTACCACTAGCAGTAACTACAGTAAGGGTAAAGAAACACCAGGGATGGTTAGTGTTACCATGTCTACCACTAACAATAACTACAGTAAGGGTAAAGAAACACCAGGGATGGTGAGTGTTACCATGACTACCACTAACAATAACTACAGTAAGGGTAAAGAAACACCAGGGATGGTTAGTGTTACCATGACTACCACTAACAATAACTACAGTAAGGGTAAAGAAACACCAGGGATGGTGAGTGTTACCATGACTACCACTAGCAATAACTACAGTAAGGGTAAAGAATCACCAAGGATGGTTAGTGTTACCATGACTACCACTAGCAGTAACTACAGTAAGGGTAAAGAATCACCAAGGATGGTTAGTGTTACCATGACTACCACTAGCAATAACTACAGTAAGGGTAAATAATCACCAAGGATGGTTAGTGTTACCATGACTACCACTAACTACAGTAAGGGTAAAGAATCACCAAGGATGGTTAGTGTTACCATGACTACCACTAGCAGTAACTACAGTAAGGGTAAAGAAACACCAGGGATGGTTAGTGTTACCATGACTACCAGTAACAATAACTACTGTAAGGGTAAAGAAACACCAGGGATGGTGAGTGTTACCATGACTACCACTAACAATAACTACAGTAAGGGTAAAGAAACACCAGGGATGGTGAGTGTTACCATGACTACCACTAGCAATAACTACAGTAAGGGTAAAGAAACACCAGGGATGGTTAGTGTTACCATGACTACCACTAGCAATATAACTACAGTAAGGGTAAAGAAACACCAGGGATGGTTAGTGTTACCATGACTACCACTAGCAATAACTACAGTAAGGGTAAAGAAACACCAGGGATGGTTAGTGTTACCATGACTACCACTAGCAATAACTACAGTAAGGGTAAATTTGGAGTCAAGAAATTTAGAATAAAACAAAATAACAAGTATTATCATTCGACTCATTTCTATCCGCAGTTCTGATTGGCTGAAAGACCTGCAAATAACTGCGTACAAATAACGGTCTGAGCATGCGCAGTGAAGATTAAGCAATGTCCGCTGCAAATAACGGTCTGAGCATGCGCACTTAATTGATTCACATTCACAGTGTAAACATGGCAGCTCGTTTTACAATATTCTTTCTTGATGTTTATATATTGATAGAAATGAGTCGAATGATAAAACAATTATTGAACTCAGTTATCGCAAAATATCGTGATTTGTCAGTTCAACCTTGTCCAATAATTGCTTATTGTGTGACATACCATGGATGGACAGTGATGGGTAACGCCATCTGTGCATAAGAAGATCAGGCTTGTTGTCATGTAATAACTTATTGTGGCCTATGTCTGCGCGGTAATCTTCCTGTTAGAAAACAATAATAATTTAGACAGAACTAGACGCTCTACTAACGTGAAGTCGGGCTTCTAACTATCTTAGTGAGATCAAAACAGTGTTTGGTCGCTCGTTGCGTGACTCGGTAGAACATGCTTTCCTTGCAATTTACTGCGAATTCACAAACTCAGCGAATCATGACATCAATGTGACCAACAACATGGAAACAAGACAGTCATAAAAATATACAATCATCATCATCATGGTAACCAATGTACTTACCATATCAAAGTCAATGTCGTCATACAAGGCCTTTTCTTTCACTGTTAATTCAGCTACTGAATCATAGACACCAGGAACAAGGATTTTACCTTTGACATCAACTAGAGTACTTAGAAGACCAACAAGATCTCTCATAGCTTCATGGCTGAAACATGCAATTACATGAAGGGTGTTATGGAAATAATATACAACATAGTGCTCCTTATAGACCCCGCTCAGCAAATGCAAAGGAGATATGTTTCATCCAGGTATGTCCTCAGCTACTATTAACTAGTGCATTAGGCTACAAAAGGAGGTAAGCATGGTCGAGTGGTCAGAGCGTCGGTCTCGGAATCCGGTGACCCCGAGTTCGAGTCCCGCTCTGTCCACTATCTGCGACTGTATTTGTTCTGGGCAATCCCTAGTTCAAATTCAGTTTCTCGACCATGCTTGTAAATAGCCAACTGGTTCGCCTCCTTGCCAGTTGGGTTTCTTAAAAAATATTTATTTCATTTCAGGAGGACCAGATTGGAAAAAAACATAGCTTTATCTCAGTGTTACATCCTCATTAAATAAAGTGTTATTATTATTATTATTATTAAGTGTATGGAGTCGTAATTGGTCAATACTCCACCCCCTACACCCCCATAATCCATACAGTTATAACGATTGCACAGGAGGGTAAACACAACGGTGTGAGGGCCAAAGGAAACCTTGTACAATGTAGGGGGAACAATACAGTCATGTACTTACACTGAGCCACCAAACACTCCAGAATGCAAATCTTTTGAAGCACATGCCACCTCTAAAGAGAAATAGCAAATTCCTCTGAAGAAATAGAATGAGAAATAGAATGAGAAATAGAATGAGAAATAGAATGAGAAATGGAATGAGAAATGGAATGAGAAATGGAATGAGAAATGGAATGAGAAATGGAATGAGAAATAGAATGAGAAATGGAATGAGAAATGGAATGAGAAATGGAATGAGAAATAGAATGAGAAATGGAATGAGAAATAGAATGAGAAATGGAATGAGAAATGGAATGAGAAATGGAATGAGAAATGGAATGAGAAATGGAATGAGAAATGGAATGAGAAATGGAATGAAAAATGGAATGAGAAATTGAATTGGAATGCAATCAATCTTTATAGCTTATCAAATTATTATTCAAAAAGTGAGCCCTTTTCGTGTGATATATGGCCCATATATAATATATATATATAATATGGTAATTAAAATGTCCAACCTTAAAGGAGAACTCCACTATTTTACGATCTTTTTATATATGATAGGTATTATGACACTTAACTTGTTTGCAAAGTTTCATTGTCCTACCTTGCAATTAAGTCGAGAAATAATTCTTGGAAGTAACGATAAATCGCTGACATGGAGGCCGCCATCTTGAACACTCTTCTGAATCTGCAAGCAGTCAGCGGTTATCTATCGTGACGTCACTGCGCGCTCGGTGCCTGGAGCATTAGCGAGATTTAAAAGCAAGATGCCGCATTGCATGGTCCCTGGATTTATAAACCAAAGAAGTACGATAAGAAAGCGACTACAGCTATTTTTTTCGTATTTCGCGCTAATGCCCCAGGCACCGAGCGCGCAGTGACGTCACGATAGATAACCGCTGACTGCTTGCAGATTCAGAAGAGTGTTCAAGATGGCGGCCTCCATGTCAGCGATTTATCGTTACTTCCAAGAATTATTTCTCGACTTTATTGCAAGGTAGGACAATGAAACTTTGCAAACAAGTTAAGTGTCATAATACCTATCATATATAAAAAGATCGTAAAATAGTGGAGTTCTCCTTTAAGCCATAGGTTATACAAGGTGTTTCTTTTCCAAGCCAATAGTTGTCTGATATACATACATAGTCTACAGACTAAGAACAACGTAGGATAGAATAGCATGGATGAGAAGATAAGATGTAGGGGTTCAAATTCAAATTAGAGGGAAGTCACTTAATCAATAGACCTCTTTAGCTTTGTATGTAAATTGCTCATTTCAAACCATGTGATGTAAACATGGTGTTCTCTGGATAATTAGTCCTTTCAATATGAACGAATAAATTTCAGAAATATAAAGGAACAATTCTCCAGAGAATATCATGTTTACATCACATATGGTTTGAAATGGGCAATTTGCATACAAGCTAAAGTAAAAGAGGTCTATTAAGATTAAAGGCCCCTCAGAATTGATTGATCTGCATGACACATAGACCGAATAATGCAATAATGGAGTCCAATTTCAATTGCCGTTGTTCTGGACTGACTAGCCTCATGTTCATGTGGAAGCACAAAAGCATTTTTTCCTGTATGAGAGGTTAGTCAGTCCAGAACAATGGCAATTGAAATTGGACGCCATTATTGCATTCGGTCTATAGCTATCATATTCAATATTAGGACAAACACATTTTTAATACTATTAAATAATAATAATAATAATAATAATAATAATAATAATAATAATAATAATAACAATAATAATAATAATAATAATAATAATAATAATAATAATAATAATAATAATAACAATAATAATAATAATAATAATAACAATAATAATAACAATAATAACAATAATAATAATAATAAAAAAATTCAAAGTTTGGTTGTTACGTAGGATTGATTACATATAAACAGGTTTCTTCTAAGCTCGTGCTCTACATGTATGTTGTTGGTTTTCTTATGTTTTATGCAGTTTGAAACATTGTTACCATCATATAAAATAATAATAATAATATGGTAAATCTACTAATGAGAGGACTTCTAAGTATGCATAAAATAAAGGTTGTCACCCATAATATACTGCAGTACTTGTAACCTTAAAAAATGTGTCCTTTCTTTGGAATATTAACTCATCCAGACCTTCACTTCCAGACTCTTCCATGCCCTCAAAACAGAACTGAAATTGAAAAGTAATTAGACATCTTGTGTTTAACCAGATTGCGGGACGCACACAGGGAGCCCAACATCATACATTTCTATGCACAGGGAACCCAACTTATCGCGCGCACGCTCTACCACAGGAAACCCATCAAAAAAAGACACGCAAATATAATTAATAAATGTATTTACATGTATATTTATTATTTTAAAAATAGCCTCAAAAGCAATGGTTGGGCTGCCTGTGGAAAGACTTGGTAAACAGTATCTCCCATGATTCTCTGGGGTCACACCAATTGAATTAGATGTATGCATGTCATGAACTCTTAAATAAGACTATACCTTAATGTTGATAGGCAACTCACATCCAGTTTCCTTGTAAGCCTCTATCACGTGCAACCAGCATAACACTGGACCCTAACATAGAGAATGCAAATACCTCTCACAATTAGAATTGACAGTTGATACATATACACTGTACAATATTACTAAGGGTATGTGTAAGTGGACATTATTCTAGTACCTTGTCATCAGTAGACCCCCTTCCATACAGCTTGCCATCTATTTCTTGTAATACAAATGGATCAGTATCCCAGCCATCTTCCTAATAATCCCACAACAAATACAATTCATTGTACACAGAATTGATAATAGTAAGGGAAGATATGGAAGAACAAGTAAAGGATGGGAAGGGAAAAGGAAAACAAATATATGGAAAGACATTGAAAAGGGAAATAAAAAATGGAAAAGAGAGGTAATCAAAAAAATCAAAGACACTCATTAGTGAACTCATGAACTCCTATATGTGACTGATGAGGAACGTAGGAACATGATGAGGAACTAAATGATAAGACTTTTAAAGTGCTACTTAGACGAAAATCGATCGAAGTTTAATTTAGCTGAAACTTCATTGAATAATTCTTCAAGGGTCTAATAATATCTAGTTAAAATCTTTTTTCGATATTCCAGAGGGAAGTACTATATTTTCATGAATCTTTAGAGGAGTCAGTGACGTCATCTACTCAACCCAACATTCAGCTCCATACATTTCTTTGAATTTTGTGAGTCAAAATATCTCAATGTTTTGCTCAGATAACAGCTCTGCATTGAAGACAACTGGTCAGACAATCAATCCTAAGTACAAATAATGTAAGAAAACTCCTTCATCCAAACTTTTAGCTTCATAGAAATAAAATAATTCAAGAAACTAAACACAAAGAAATGTATGGAGCGAAGCTGTGTTGATTGTTAGGGTTCAGTAGATGACCTCACTGACACTTCTAAAGATTCATAAAAATGTAATACTTCCCATAGGAATTTTGAGAAAACACATTAACCAGTAATTGTATGGCTCTTTGAGATTATTTCAGTGAAGTTTCAGCTAAATTAAACTTCGATCGATTTTCGTCTAAGTAGCACTTTAAGGTTTATTTTTAAATTATTGTAAGAGCGCTGAGACCCAGTGTGGCACTCCTAAAGCCATTTATTAAAGCCATTTATTATTAACGTATGCCTTGAAGATGACGTGAGGGCATGTTTCAGCCATTGACGTCGTTGTGTTTTTCAGAATTTGTGATCAATGCCGTATGTTTTATATTTTGCTCTTAGAGCAAAAATATTGTTCCATTATTGATTAAGTAAAATGTATTCAACAAGTAAAGTTCAATGATTGATTAACATATGTGTTGTGTCGATTTTTCATCAAGATTTCGAAATAAAGTGTGCAATCCATGAGTGAAAGATTTTAGGAAAAGGAAGTCCTGAATCAAACATATTTAAAAATAAAAATATGGAAATATTTAGAACAAAAGAAAGGAAAGAAAGAGGAAGAAGGAAGTGTTTCTTAATACCTTTAAGGCAGGTTGAACATCCAGGTGACCATAAATACATACCTACAATTTAAATGATTTTATATTTCAATTGAATGTACATCACATAATAATCACGCCGGGCTAGAACAGTACTGAAATCCGCGTTTTTAAGCGTGATTTTGAATAACTTTTCACAGTATATTCCGATGAACTTCAAATTTCAAATGTAATGAGTACTCGCCAAACGAAAAAAAATGTTCTTTTTAGTTTTGTCAATGTTACGATTTTTGGCGGGAAAATGACGTCACCAATTTAGTGTGAAATCGAAAATGAGGAAGATGGCGAATTTTAATACGCGGGTTTGAAAGAACTTATAGAGATATGTTCAAAACCGTAGAGATATTTGAAAAAGACGTTTGCAGTAGAAAGATATGATTTTTTGAATATTGCATTTTTTAGCAAAGGTACTGGAATTTCCAAATTTTGAAAAATCATATCTTTTGACTGCATTTAAGTGATAAAAGGTTAAATTAACCATTGGAAAAATCTCATAATTTTCAAAATTCTGCGACAGTCGTAGCCAAAAAAGCTAAAAAAATGGTGTACCTTGAAACAATTTTACCGAAGTGGGGTAGTGTGGGGAAGGTAATTGACTTTAAAATGGCGGAAAATGTAAAAGCATTGTTGGTTTGCAATGGACCTCCGGTTTCCACCAAGAAAGTGTTCAAAACAAGTCATGGTTGGACAAAGAAATCAAAAAGCTTATTAAATTAAAACCAAACCAAGCAAGTAGTACATGATTTTGTAGTGTCGCGAGCTAAAAGTTGTAGCTGTGTAAATGGTGCGTAAGTCAAGTTGTAAGCAAGTTGTGTGCGACAGTTGTAGGCAAAAGTCCAGTCAGACTTAATAATCATAGGTCAAATTAACATGTCAGTATCTATGCACCTATCAATGTTAGAGGGGGGGGGGGGGAGGGGGGGGGGGGGGGGGGGGGGGGGCATACACGGGCATTTGACTCGAATTCTCAGCCCGTGGGAAGGGGTTTTGATTTTAATTGACAACCAGGGAGCACCCCAAGGTCGGGCGATTTGACATTACTGGTTCCCAGTCTCCAATCTGTTTTAGCAAAGTGTCGATCGATGAGAGAGTTCGACCGCATGGTGAGTGGCTTTTCAATATTTTATGCTGCTTTTTTTGATGCAAATGCACGATACTTGCTTGTCAAACATCCAGTTAGCTAATTAGGTGGCGATGTTTGGCGTGTGAAATCTAGAGAACGTTTTAGCCACAAATATTTTATGTCTTTAGCTGCCTTTTAATTTTAAAACTTTTATCAAGTCTGGGTCCCAAGTCTGTTTCCAAATCAGCTAAAATCTTGATAAAGAAATGTTTTCTAATTTTATTGCGAAAACTCCACACATGAAGCCACAAAATGTTCCCATTTTGCAAACAAAACTCCCCAAAACTCCTAGACAGGGCTCGTCAAACTTTGACATATCACACGCCAAACGTCTACGTTTCGATCAGATATAAACTATTCGTTTGAAACTTGTAAAAACAGCATGGTATTAAAAAAACAGACAAAAAAAGTCACGTTGAACGGTTGCTTGCAAATGGTAGTATACATTGTTGAGCTTTTGTTCACTTTTTAATCACATCTTTGTTTGATTCGTCTTCTACGATCGTCATTTCACAGTGACTTTATAAACTGTTTCAAACGAAGTGTCAGACAAAGTCAACGGAGAAAGATGGCAGAACTCGAGTGGATTTGGTGGGGGGATTTGACAAAGATTGATCACCGTGTGGTGCTCCACTGTGGGGACTATTGACCCAAAAAATAAAATAATGTCAAATGCCCGGGGGTATGCCCACCCTCCCCCCCCCCCCCCCCCCCCCCCCCCCCCTCGGGCTTAACATTGATAGGTGCACTAGACCTATTGCAATGGTTGGGTTACCTGTGTTACAATACCTTATTTGGGTACTAAATATTGAGTCATGCTTAATACAAACATGCATGGCTGATCTTACAACAGTGCCTGCAGTACTTGATTGTAGCAGCAGCAAGTCGTCATTGAGTTGGCTAGTGCATGTGTGTATACATACAACCTTCCCAAGACTGATCAGGTTCAAAGTTTGACTCTTTGAAACATATGTGTATGTAATGTCCAGGGGTGTAGCCAGGATTTTCCATTGGGATGTCACACTCCATATCGTTCACCACCAAATCCCCACCTCCCCTCCTCAAACATATAAATTTAAAGAGTAGACCCAGAGGAAGGGGGGTCACAGGCATCCTGCATTGGGATCAGCCCATGCACTGCCTACGCCCCTGATGTCTCTGGGTCTCATCTATATATTATAACTTGTCCTAAACCCTTGCCTTGTAATCCTGCTAGGCTATCTTTATTTTTACTATACTAGTATTAATATCCCACTATGCACTTCATATATATGTTATCGATTTTCAAAAGAAAAACATTTGGGCACTTTAAAAGATACAAGAGAAACTTTGTGTACACACACCTCTGCAACATGGTTCACCATCTTGACAACCTCTCCTCTTGTATCTGGCCAAGCTGACACACTTTTGATAGCAACAGTATCTGCCAGACGCTTGATATACAGCTCCTAAAGGACATACATGTATATATATAGTCAAATGATCGTGTCAGTATTAATCATAGTGGCCATATGTCATCTGTCCACTCGTCCCTTTTGATCATCGCGGGTCAAATACCAAGCTAAGCGAGTAGATAGCAAACCAATCATAGCAGATCTACTGAGAGTCAGTAGGTCAGGCCAGAACTAGACCTGGCCGGGGGTCAATTCAATAAAACTTGTTAGATGTGAAATCACAAGTGTATATACATGTAGCTGTTGTTTTAGTTGCCAAGAACTGTCAATAGCTAATTCTAAAAGTTTTATTGAATTGACCCCCAGTACTCTATCAACTGAGCCAACCTGACGGCGGTTTATATATAGTCCCCTGCAGTCCCTTGGCAGAATAGCTGCAAGGAACCGCCCCTGATCATAAGCTCACTCCAGGGTTTAATGATTTCCTTAGAAATTTTTGTTGTTGTTGATACACAGTTATTTCAACCAAATGCTATTGAGTAGAAGTACAAATTGAGACCCATGTAAAATATGCCATTAAATATGAAATTGAAAATGAAAATGAAAGTAAATGGTCAGCTACATGACGTCATGTGATTTAAACACTGTAAATAAATTATTTACTGGTACATATATTAAAGCTATATACTTTCCATTAAATCGTACATAACAGCCAAACATATACATAACATAGTAAAGGAATGCTATTTCCCTACGATATCGTCCCCTCGGTGCGTCTATATATACATCTATTTGTTGTATAAGTAATGGTAATAGAACTGAGTGGAGTGCAATTTGGACTGAAATCATACGAGTGATTACAAAATTGCACGACCGCGTAGCGGGAGTGCAATTTGTTATCACGAGTATGATTTCAGACCAAAATTGCACGACACGAAGTTCAATTACCTATTAATCATATTCATTTTGAAATCTTTTCAAATACACTCGTTATATTTAGGTGGTAAGTTGCAATAATAAGAATAATTTTGATGCCTAAAATACAACTCTTTCATTCTAAATTACAAATTACTTTTTATGAAGAATCGTTTGAATTTAATAAAATTAGAGTTTCTGTGCGAAAATAAAAAAAATAAAAAAATTGGTGCAATTAATGATCCAAAATAGTGCAATTAATGATTTAATCGCACCATTTTTAGCCAATCAGATTGCAGGATTTACTAGTGATTTCAAAATGAATATGATTAACTAATAAAGTTCATTCAGTCTGCACGCGGGATGTCACGACCGAGTTCGCCAGAAATTATTAATCAATTTTGATTCCTTACCTCATTTTTTAGCAAGTAGCTGTTGAAATACAAATGCTTAAGAGATATATCCTCGAGAATTGTCAATATGAAGAACTTACGCGAAGATTTCTTGGAGAGTTTTGGAAGCCATTGTGAACGTCGTCCCATGCAACATGTGTGGGTACCCTGTGTATTATTGCACCGGTCGAACCCAGGACTTTCCACCGGTCGGAACACAGGCAGCCCAACCATTGCTTGAAATTTTCTTCTGAGGCTACTAATTTTAACCTGAGTTTCAGGCCCAAAGGGGGGATAGGAGGGGGAGAGCCTCTCCTATCCTTTCCCCTCCTCCTCTCCCTCCCCTTTGATCCTGAAACTCAGGTTACTAAAGATTAAAAAAATAAAATGATATTTCTCTGCTCTGATATTTCTTTTGCTGAGACCCCAAAGGACTTTGTAAATGTCAAAGTATATTAGACGAGGTTCTATACCTTCATTTCATTCCTTTACGCACTTTATTTACTTAGCGAAAACTAGTTTCGTTTTCTCTGATATATATTTTGCTGAGACCCCGCCGATGAAGGACTTTGTAAATGTCATAGTATACAAGGTTCTATACCTTCATTTGACTCCTTTACGCACTTACGTTTTATTTATTTAGCGAAAACTAGTTTCGTTTTTATAACCTCTTCAGTTCGCTAAAGATCTAATCTAAACTTGTTTCAATATGCACTCTCTGCGGGCGTCTTGCGGGACGTACAGGGAAAAACTGTGCCCTCGGTCTTGAAAGTGCTGAGCCAGATTTGGCGTCTTCGGCGCTGGAGTCGCTTGTGACAGTTGTGTATTCCCTTTCCTCGGCACCATGATGCACAAGCTACTCGCTTTACCGATTCATCATAGACATAGACTTTATTTTAGTACCAGTAGTTTACATACAATTTAGTTTATAAGTTAAGTTAATAGATGAAGAAAAGTTATGTTTTGCGGGTTAAGTAATATAACTGGATTATTAGGTACAAGCTATCTATAATAACGCTAGGTTAACCGAGATAGATAGCTGAGAATATAATTTATTTTGAAAATATAATTTGGTCAGTCAATGAAGAACAAGAGAAAAAAATACAAATACACACATACAATAATATAATAATAATACAGTATAAGTATAAGCTTACCTGACTATGTATCATGTAAACTTATATTTAAAGTGAACAGATAAGATAAAGATAAAGTAATATGAAATCATTAGTTACATGGATCAAGAAAATACATAAATATTTGATATATAATAAACAAATAATGTAATCGATAAATACAATATATATTAGATGATAGAATATAAAATGAATCATGTGGAGTAAGATTTCAATAATTGATCATTCATTTTTTCTTTAAATTTAACTCTATTTAAACTTTTCATAGACTCATCGATTTCATTCCAGATTTTAGCACCAGCAAATTTGATGTTAAATTTCCCATAGTTTGTCCTTGCCTTTGGTAGAGAATACGAGGATTTAGAAGCCAATCTAGTCAGGCTTACTTTGAGGTGGATTGCTCAGTTCTTTAATTTACTTTTATAACTTATAAAAGTAAATTAAAAAGCCTGATGGGCTTGAATGAGGAGCTCGCTTCTCTGTCTTGTCTGCCTGTCTCAGCGTGCGACAAAATACTCATTTTCACATGGTTGACGTTTTTATTTAAAGTCAACCTTATGAAGCTAATTTTTTTATTTTGAAAATCGATTACATATGAAGTGAATAGTGGGATGTTACGAGTTATAAAGGTTTGAAATCGTGATATGGTAATTCAGTGACGTCAAAGGAGGTTTTTTTTCTATTTCAGAAAAGAGCAATACTTGAAAAAATATAAATAAGTTACAGCAAAAGCCTTCTTTGACGTCACCGAATTAGCATATCACGATTTCAACCCTTTCAGTAACTCGCAAATGCGAAGCTCAAATCACAAAATACTGAAACATCCCACTATTCACTTCATATGTAATCGATTTTCAAAAGAAACAAATAAGCTTCATAAGCACTTTAACAGTAAGCTTAAGTTCAATTGATTATATTTTCAAACTGTACTTGCCATGCCAGCCCATACTAGTTCGATTCATCTTGAACGAGTCAAAATGGCGGCGGACGGCTGGAGGAGGTTTGCAGTGACGTCACGGTCTACAGGGCGCACCACCAAGAAGCTTGGGGACGAGACGAGACTACTGTCCTGATCGAAAATGCAGAATCATATATAAATTTTCCGGCTGGCGGTACATGCCCCCGGCCTCCCTAGAGGAACCTCCTTTTCAAATTCCTGGATCCGCCACGGGTCATGTCATGGTTGATATAATATCGCAGTCGAAGGTGTCATCAGTTAAAACTATGAATAGAACTGACTTTCAGCAACGTACTCTCGAAACAATTCATATCATACAGTCATCACATCACATCGATCGATCAGGAACTCTTGACTCTCTGATCTTTGCAACTGGTTTTTGCGAACAGAGGCAAAACAAGGGCAGCAACGGCCGTCGTCATAAATAAATGGAGCTGGATCCTCTTGAATCTTTTCTAGTTTTCTGGCAAGAATAGAAAACCTCTTTTTATTTGTTTTAGCAAGAAAACAAAATAGATTGACTCCATTAAGCCAATGGTGCTGACAGGTTTTGGACTCGAGAGCATCATGTAGTTCTTTCAGCAGCGTTTGGAAACATTCTTCGATGTTCTCGTCGACCCAAAAGTTTTCTGGTTTCTTTTCAAGAGTGTTAAGGAAGATGGTCTTGACGTGGTAGGATGATAATTTAGGTATAACAGGTTGAAGGTGGTCCTTCAGTATGACTTTGAGAGCCAAGAAGCATTTCCTAGCGGTGTTGGAAACAAGTTTCGAGAGCTCAACTTCTGCCACGGAGAAGGAGAACCTCCAGGCTGGATGACGATCTCCATGCCATTGCGGGTAGGAAAATGGCTTTGCTATCACATGAAAGCCGTGTGAGGTTATCCTTCTAACATCCTCCAAACTTGGCCATAACCGTTTGTTTCTGGTGGGCCAGTCACTTAATGAAGCCGGCCATTCCAAACACTTGATACAAAGTGTAATGTCACTATCAAAATGGGGCCTTCTCCTCACCTTAATCGGAATGACCACAACCTTAACACAGGGACCTTTGATATATGCTTGTATATGCCGAGTAATTGATAATCCCAAAAAAGCATTTACAGGAAGATGTGATGCTTTGGAAGATAGAACAGCTTTAAGGACGTTTTTAATGAACTTGTCTGGATCAAGTAACTGGTCTCCCGAACTCAGTTCGGAAGACCAGTTGGGAACAAGGGTTTTCAGTTGGGCATATACAGGGAGAATTAAGGCGTTTTCAGTAATGTGAAGGTGTTCCACGAAAATGTTCCCCTGACGAGTGAACGAAGCATTGTAGGATTCGCAGCAGAACATGACATCACAATCTGCATATAATGCATCTAACTGCGATGGGATATCTTTTTTGTTAGAACAAGGAACGCCGTATCTCTCCTCTATGCTTCCTGCGAAGATGCATTCAAACGTGGTTGTGGTTATTCTCTTTTGCAACTCTTCCTTGACATCATTCAGGAAGAGCAGAACTTCGTCTTTCAATTGCTGCACTCGTGCCAAGGATGGCAAACCGCTGTCAATGGAAAGAAGGATTGTTCGGAGTGGCCTGGAACTAGTTCCAGTAAAGATGAGTTTCCTGTGTCCGCAAGTGATTGGAAACAACCTTGCCTAGAAAAATGGATGAATGATCTGATTAAAATATATAGTTTTAATGAGGGTTTATCATGTAATTTCAAAACTCATAGGACAAAAAAATGATTATTATAGCTGGAAAGAGCTCGTTGAAATTAGTAAAAAAGTGATGTTTGAAAAAGATCGCTTCACAAATTGCGAAGATAGGGATTTTATATGAGGCGGGCTTCATCAGTGGAATGGAATGTGTAATGATTGAGGCCGTTAGTGATGTAAGGACATGTTGCACAGTTTTCTTGAAAATTTCATATTCATAAATCCATAAGGTGTGTCATTTTGAAGAGTAAGTGACTCGCTACGTTTCTTTAGTGTTTAGTATAGTTATCATGATCATTCTGTATTCATGTATAAATCTAGCTGCTGAGCGAATCCAAATAACTGTCGATTTATTGGATTATGATATAATATGTGAATAGTATTTGAAGATTAAATTAAGATTGTTTTATAATATCTTTTGTATATAGTTTAGTACACGTTATATATTAGAGTGCAAATATTATATCCGTGAAATAAGCGATAACATTTAGTACTAAAATTAACATTTTACTAGTTTTACTACTGAGTAGACAACAATGATAAAGCATTTGGTGTTATTTATTAGTACTATTTAGTTAGTTAACTATTTCATGGATATAATATTTGCACTCTGACTAGTATATTCTCTAAGTTAGTCATTAATATTCCCTATATAGAGAATACTAATAAGGCTTTGTAACAAAAGAAAACAAAAAGCTTTATTAGTATTCTCTATATAGAGAATACTAATGAGTCCATTGTTGAAGCCCTATTAGTTACTTTATGAGATATAGAGCGCACAAATGCTGGGCGCTGATTGGTCGAATGAGTATGACTATATTCTAAGCATCTTTAGAAGTATCAGTGAGGTCATCTACTCAACCCAAACAGTTTTCTTACATTATTTGTGCTTAGGATTGATTGTCTGACCAGTTTTGTTCAATGCAGAGCTGTTATCTGAACAAAACATTGAGATATTTTGATCACAAAACTACAAAGAAATGTATAGAGCTGAATGTTGGGTTGAGTAGTCTGGAATATCGAAAAAAGATTCAGTTCAACTCTTTAACTAGTGATTATATTAGACCCTTGAAGAATTATTCAATGAAGTTTCAGATAAATTAAATTTCGTTCGATTTTCGTCAGAGTCCCCCTTTACCAGAATATAAACAATTTCACAGAATACGGTATATAACTTCAAATTGAAATTTAGGACAGATTCAGTGTGGAACAAGTTACAGTCGTTAATTGTGAATATTTCTTGTTCCAAATATTGAAATTAGTAGATATGAAATGGGGGTTCTGGCCCCGGTACGTACCGGTACCACCGGTACAATTCCCCTAGGAGGTGACGTCATGCCAGTACGGAGCCTGAAGCCATTGGAGCCTATTGTTCTGAAGTATACCTTTTGTTTACAATCTATTTTTAGTCACCAACTCGAGGATAATTATTATTTTTATTTATTTATAATAATTATTATGTTTCTTGTTCTGAAGAAACCTATTGTTTTTGGCTGACTCCATCTTTTGTGTCGTAATTTCCGGTACGGACAGCCTATTGTTTTCTAACAGATCTTTTGTTTACACACATGTCTATTTTAGAACGACCGTTTTGGTCTTGTTTTTGTTTTTCCCGATTGTGTTTTTTTCTTTCTGCGTTCCAATGTTATTATTCTAAATACTAAAAACGTTTTAACTTTAAAAAAGGGATAAAAGATCAAATATGACTAAAATAATCTATTACCCGAAGCATTTGTTCCGTCCGGCTGAAGTTCGTGACACATGCAAACAAGTGGCGTCATCGAAGGTCTTATTACGCTCTGTTGATCTTTTATTGTTTAGTGGTTTGTTAACCCGCTTTGAATATGAATACTAATTTGGTACAATTTAGAAAACTTCCGAAAGAAGTGGCCCACCAACTACCCTATTTGTCAGTTGGGTAAGTGAAAGTTTTACTCCGGTAGTGTTTTCAACATGTAACTATTGTATATAGATATCAGTCAAGCACCTCTCATTTTATCGATTAGAATTTGAATAGCGCTGATGCAAGACAACGTAAACACTGGGTTTTTCGACAATTTTATTTAATGTTTTACATGGTTTTACATTGTTCTTAATACTTCTGCCAGTTAGGTATTGATTTAATCACGGCTCTTAATCGTTCTGAACGTCGAGGAGGTGTCACTACATCGTCGTATTTATGGGCATCCCGATAAGGTATCCACTTGATGGGTTTTTCTTTACTTGGTGGAGGAGTGGGTGGAAATATGGGTGGACCAGATGGAGTGTTTGGTGTGTTGAACAAGGAGGTTGGTTGCCCCATTTCTGAATGGGTTCTTATTGGAGTAGAAGGAACCTCAACTGAAGTCGATGGTCTCGAAGTAGATGTTATTCTAATTTTAGAGGTGAGGCGTTGTAACATGGAAGGACGTGGTTTAGATGTAACAAAACCACTATCACGAGTTAGACTTGTTGAAGGAACATTCTCTGGAGTTGTAAAAGCCGGCAGATGACTTTCATCAGCCAACGGTGGTAGGACTGCTTCTTGCCTGGGTCTGACCACCACACTGTTCGGAAGTTGTTGTTCGAGGTGGAGGTAGCGATTAAACAGTGAAGTGTATTCTTTCACTTTCACCTCTGGAGGAACACTGGGGTCTTTTAAAATGTGGTCCATCTGCTCTTCTAGATTCTGCATGGCTTTTAAGACGGGTGACTGTAAGTACCCTTGACGTTGAAAAAAGTTACCGATGGTTTTCATCGCGTCCAATTGACCCCCAGTCTGTGGGGGATCGTTGGGAAGAACATTAGTACGCAGTCGACACTCCTCTGGAGTGTTGGGTTTGAGATCTACAAAGAGGTAGCCGTAAGGTCGTTCGACAGCCGCTTCATACTTATGAAGAAACTGGTCGGTCTTGCCGGGGTACATCTGTTTTCCCAACGTTGTTATTTGTAGTTTGTCTCTTGGGTTTTTAAACAGAACTAGGTACGCGGCATTCAGACTCAACGTGCGCATGATTTTGCCTTGAAAGTAGACATTCTGACAGAGGAAAATGACACTGAGGTTTCAGTGATGAGATCCTTTGGTGAATAAATTCATAATTCTTTTGTCGTTGGAGGTCTCGGCCATTTGGTCGTCAATGACCATCAGATTGTTGACTTTGGGATCAATATACCAATCCTCTTCCAGGTCGTGAGGGATGCCTTTGACAAACTCGATCCCTGGTAGAGTCTGCTGCATTTGCTCATAGGCCGGTTGCCATTGTGAATAGCTCCATACAATACGTTGAGGGGGAGGTTGAATGACTCTACTTGCGTGTTGAAGTAAGTTCTGAACCCAGACCGTTTTTCCAGACCCAGTCATTCCCGCCACGATAGCCGTGAAGGGGTGGAGTAACTGAAAGGTTGTACAAGATGAAGCAATCTCTGATTTTGGAGATTTCTGGAATTTGTGTTTGTTATTAATGTGTCTTTTAAGATTATCATTTCTCGAAAATTCTTTACCACACTCTGGACAATTCATGTTTACTGCACAGAAGCAATCGGTAGAATGAGTAGAAACAATATATACACTCTTTTTTATAGTTTATTTTTTCAAAATCGCAATTCTCATTGGTAACTATCCTCCTCCTCCTCCTCCTCCTCCTCCTCCTCCTCCTCCTCCTCCTCCTCCTCCTCCTCCTCTCCTCCTCCTCCTCCTCCTCCTCCTCTCTCCTCCTCCTCCTCCTCCTCCTCCTCCTCCTCCTCCTCCTCCTCATTCACTCCTCCTCCTCCTCATTCACTCCTCCTCATTCACTCCTCCTCCTCCTCATTTACTCCTCCTCCTCATTCACTCCTCCTCCTCCTCATTCACTCCTCCTCATTCACTCCTCCTCATTCACTCCTCCTCCTCCTCATTCACTCCTCCTCATTCACTCCTCCTCCTCCTCATTCACTCCTCCTCCTCCTCATTCACTCCTCCTCATTCACTCCTCCTCCTCCTCCTCCTCCTCCTCCTCCTCCTCATTCACTCCTCCTCCTCCTCATTCACTCCTCCTCCTACTCATTCACTCCTCCTCCTACTCATTCACTCCTCCTCCTACTCATTCACTGACTCCTCCTCTTCCTCATTCCCTTCTTTCCCCTAGCTAAACTATCAGATAACTCAATAAATAGCATAGTGTCTCTAAATAAGGTTCATTTGAATACATCTTCCATAGAGACAACATGAGTCAACTACTATGTCAAAATGTTGGTTATTTGCATCATTTAGCACATTGTCCTCCCCATCAAAGAGATTTATTACTGGCCTCCGCTAGTCCAGAACAGGTTCACGTCATTTGTGAAGTGTGTTTGAATTTGTGTATGGGCACTCTTCCGGTTACGGTTGGGCAAAAAGAAAGACTTAAACCACATGTGGATGTCATACGAGAATTAGCGGACTCCTCAATTCCTTTCAAAACCAAGAAACGAACTCTAGCTCAACACGGTGGGGGGTTTGTGTCCGATGTCATGTCACCGCTGATGTCAACTTTGAGCCTGTTTTTGTTATAAATAATGTCATCTTGAAAGAAAACCTTCATTTTACCTTGACTACCTGAGGAAGCAACATGAAGAGATCAAGAGTCGATTCTACTAGCTCTGAAGAAAGTTCAGTTTATTCTGAAAAGAGTTCCTCGGAATTGGACATTTTTGACGATGATGATATTGAAGAAGTTATGCAGGATCTCTCCCAGAGTACTATCCCGAAAGATAAGGCTCTAGCTTTTCTTCACAGTCTTGCTGCTTCAAAAAGTATTTTATACTGGAATTCTCATGGTGAGATGACTTATCATCAACGAAGAATTCCCCTGGCCAATATAGTAGAACTCATTGAATATGCCATGTTACCTTACAACCTCGATGTCAGAACCCCGAGAGGACTCAAAACATTCACGAACGGGTTGTCGGAAGTCGGAATTGACAAAGCACTTATACGAAACAAGCGCTTGCTGGCGGATCTGGTTGCTAGGCAACCCGAAGAAGAGGATACTGACGATGAGAGTGAGAGTGGAGAAGAAGAAACGGATGAATCTGAGGCAGAAAGCACATCAACAGAATCTGACAGTGGCAAGTCGGAAAGTTCAGAATCGGATGATGAACCTAGGGAGTGTCACGTGTGTCGTGACTTCAAACCGTTCTACTCGATACCTATAGTACAATGTCCTAGATGTCTGTGGCGAGAAGGTTACTACTGCCGTCAGAATCAACTTGTCGAGTGCGACATATGTGCGCATATGTTTCCAGTGGATGTCAAAACCACAAAAACAACCTTTTGCCGTTGTAGAGACTGTGATGCTGTTCATGAACTGTCGTTAAAATTCAATAAACTGAAACTCATTGACGAGGAACAGGAATCTGAAGAAGATTAATCCAGTTGAATTTTGTCGTGCAAACCCCAAATAAAACTATCTAAATCAATTTGAGTGGTAGTGTTGTGATTTTATAAACACGTTGTACTCATTCCTCTGCTCTCATTTCAACATGGAGTGTCTTGGTATAAAGTCATTTCAACAAGATGATGTGAGGCACAATGAAATGTTAGCTCGTTATGTATGTCAGTCTTGGAAACAAGAAAATATAGGAATGGTGGATGTGCAAATGATTCATCAGATCATACAAAATGGAGCTGTTGATGGTGTTAGTTTACACTATAGAGATACCGTGGGATTTATTGAAGCTTATAATCACTTACATCAACTGAGTAAAGACCGCGATGCCGGTGGATTACTAGAAAACAATCTAATATGCGAAGCCTACAAGATACTCATGAATCATCGTAAACATATGTGTACAATAGGAGAACATAGTGGTCGCGATCGATTGGCAGAATTTGAAGGAAACATCCATTATTACACAAGTACTGTTGGAAACGAAATGCAGAGATTGATTGACGAGTACAATAAAAGATGGTTTACTATAAACTGCCAACGCGTGAACGATGGTGTACAAGCTTTGAAAGATTTGATTCATCTTTTAGCTTGGTTGGTGTACACATTTTTAGAAATACACCCCTTTGGTGATGGAAATGGCCGTATCATTCGATTGTTATTCACGTACATCATGGAAGCCTATGGGTTTCCTTTTCCAGTCCCTATAGTCTGGTACAGTCAAGAAGAATTTAGTTTAAAAGACAGTGAAGAAGAGTACCGCAAATGGTGTAAAATTCTACGGAAGGCACGACTAATACGGATGATTTTACAGATTTATAAAATATGTTTGCGCATTCTTTAAAGAAATGTAGTGAAACCTCCTCGACGTTCAGAACGATTAAGAGCTGTGATTAAATCAATACCTAACTGGCAGAAGTATTAAGAATAATGTAAAACCATGTAAAACATTAAATAAATTTGTAGAAAAACCCAGTGTTTACGTTGTCTTGCATCAGCGCTATTCAAATTCTAATCGATAAAATAAGAGGTGCTTGACAACACCTATTTCAAATAACGTTGTCGCGTTCAAAGCGTCAAGCCAAGACCGAAGTGAATGCTGGTTTTGTGTTGGCAATTATTTAAAAAAATCACAATTGTTTCTATAAGGACTATTTACAAAATGTGAACATTTTCACGTGCTTGTTTGCGTATCACAAATCGTTCCATAGAAAATAGGTTTGATTTGAATAACTTCGCTTGACGCTTGTTGCTTTGAACGCGACAACGTTATTTGAAATAGGTGTATATACAATAGTTACATGTTGAAAACACTACCGGAGTAAAACTTTCACTTACCCAACTGACAAATAGGGTAGTTGGTGGGCCACTTCTTTCGGAAGTTTTCTAAATTGTACCAAATTAGTATTCATATTCAAAGCGGGTTAACAAACCACTAAACAATAAAAGATCAACAGAACGTAATAAGACCTTCGATGACGCCACTTGTTTGCATGTGTCACGAACTTCAGCCGGACGGAACAAATGCTTCGGGTAATAGATTATTTTAGTCATATTTGATCTTTTATCCCTTTTTTAAAGTTAAAACGTTTTTAGTATTTAGAATAATAACATTGGAACGCAGAAAAAAAAAAACACAATCGGGAAAAACAAAAACAAGACCAAACGGTCGTTCTAAAATAGACATGTGTGTAAACAAAAGATCTGTTAGAAAACAATAGGCTGTCCGTACCGGAAATTACGACACAAAAGATGGAGTCAGCCAAAAACAATAGGTTTCTTCAGAACAAGAAACATAATAATTATTATAAATAAATAAAAATAATAATTATCCTCGAGTTGGTGACTAAAAATAGATTGTAAACAAAAGGTATACTTCAGAACAATAGGCTCCAATGGCTCCAGGCTCCGTACCGGCATGACGTCACCTCCTAGGGGAATTGTACCGGTGGTACCGGTACGTACCGGGGCCAGAACCCCCATTTCATATCTACTGAAATTATCATGAGTTTATCGGTTGGAACTCAGTTGGGCGCGTTAACTTACTTGTGAAAGCAATATCCTATCCCAGACCAAAAAGGCACCCTATGGGCAGACGAAAATTAAGTGCAAAATTGAAAAACCATATCCTATCCCGCAGCACATACACGGGTATGTGCTAGTCTCCCTCGCATCCCGTACGTAGACTAGATCTTTAGTTCCGGTGTAATATGCGTAACTGTCCCCCATGACAAACTGTCCCCCGGGGTCAATTAGTTAGCATAGATAGGTAACATGATAAACTGTCCCCCATGATAAACTGTCTCCCCGTGTATATATATACATTTCGAACAGTCCGAAATGTTTAATTGCCAAAATTATATATAACATTGTATGACATTTATTAGTCGATAAGAAGGATGATAAATACAATTGATACTAATCACTTGCAGCACAGGGAGTTCTAACTTGATATTTGTGGTCATTTTAGAAGCTCGTACGATCGATCAGTAATCAAACTCGCCCTCGTGCTTGATATTTGTGGCCATAGTCTGTATACAAATCGCTCGTACGAGGCTAAATGGGATACCTCAACTCATTAATATAAAACAATAGAACGATGCAGTAACACAATAGATTCGTTCTATTGTTTGATCGGCCAAGGGCGGTTTGGGTTATGGAAACAAGCCTTTACCCAGTTTGTATTGCCGATTCCACAGGACGACAGCGAATACAAACTGATCGATCGTACGAGCGATTTGTATACAGACTATGGCCACAAATATCAAGCACGAGGGCGAGTTTGATTACTGATCGATCGTACGAGCTTCTAAAATGACCACAAATATCAAGTTAGAACTCCCTGTGCTTGCAGCAATAAAACATCAGGATATAACTGATGAGAGACATGATAGAAAACTTCATGATCATACGATGACAAAATTAAATCTTCCCATCCAAGTATACACTTTGCTTGGCTTGTTGTGCTGTAGTTTACGTACGTGACATTTCAGTTGAGTGTGGACTGATTATAATTATTTTTTGTCCAAACAAAACAATACCTAGCTCATTATTATTTTCATCCTGTTTGCGGGTGTTTGAAAAAAGCTTATCTACAAAAAAAATGTTTGAGCCTATAATCTAAATATACGTTTTTCCTGTGCATTTCGGCCGTTCCTTTCACAGACTTTAAAACTTCCTGTTCTGTGGTTTTAAAACTCTTTATTCTGTGCTTCACAGCGGGGGCATTTTATCATGGCTTGGTTCACGGCAATGATATCTTGTCCCCCTCTTGTAATATAGGAGGGGACATTTTATCATGGCTTGGTTCACGGCTACGATATCTTGTCCCCCTCTTGTAATATAGGAGGGGACATTTTATCATGGCTTGGTTTACGGCTACGATATCTTGTCCCCCTCTTGTAATATAGGAGGGGACATTTTATCATGGCTTGGTTCACGGCTATGATATCTTGTCCCCCTCTTGTAATATAGGAGGGGACATTTTATCATGGCTTGGTTCACGGCGCGGCTATGATATCTTGTCCCCCTCTTGTAATATAGGCGGGGACATTTTATCATGGCTTGGTTCACGGCTATGATATCTTGTCTCCCTCTTGTAATATAGGGGGGGGGGGGGGCATTTTATCATGGCTTGGTTCACGGCTATGATATCTTGTCCCCCTCTTGTAATATAGGGGGGGGGGGGGCATTTTATCATGGCTTGGTTCACGGCTATGATAGCTTGTCCACCTCTTGTAATATATGGGGGGATCATTTTATCATGGCTTGGTTCACGGCTATGATATCTTGTCTCCCTCTTGTAATATAGAGGGGGGACATTTTATCATGGCTTGGTTCATGGCTATGATACTATGATATCTTGTCCCCCTCTTGTAATATAGGGGGGGCATTTTATCATGGCTTGGTTCACGGCTATGATATGTCTCCCCTCAGTATATTACAAGAGGGAGACAAGTTATCATAGCCGTGAACCAAGCCATGATAAAATGTCCCCCCTATGTATTACAAGAGGGAGACAAGCATGGTTTCTTGGAAGTGCGTATATATAAGCTACTGTGGAAGTTCTCCTTGCGACCGCTCTCGTAAGCGACTAGCTCTTGTTATATGACCAGTATGGTGAAACCCGTGTTTTTATTAAACTCATACTGAGCTCTTAGGCGACCGCTTTTGTGAATGGCCGACTGGTGTTTTTCGTAAACGACACTCAAAAATTCCGATTCATATTGATCATCACTTTAGTCAAAGTAGTGACACTTAATTCTTTAAGAAAAATTAATATAACATATTTACATATCCCTATTCTTTCATCGCGTGATCGCTTGTAAGGGACGCACCATTAGAAATGTGAAAGGGGGGGGGGGGGGGGGGTAGGAGGAGGAGGATGCGGGGACATGCTCCCCGAAAGATTTTGAGGTATAAGGTCTCCAAAATAGCATTTTATAATGGCATTCTTTTTATAATGTATTCTCTTACTCCATCTTTACTCCATCCACAATGCATGATTTTTTTTTTTTTCTGGTAACATTGACATGCATGATATTTTTTTAGATATATTTCTTTGCAGGATTTTTTTTGGGGTTTTAGGACTACCCCTCTACGCCCCCCCCCCCCCCCCCCCCTCCCCCCCTTCACATTTCTAATGGTGCGTCCCTAAGCGACCAGCTCTATTGACGATCAACCAATGCAGTTTTAGAAATGTCACGTACTTTAGAATTCTATTTTCATGTATTTTTTATAATTCATATATATTATCATTATGACCTCTTATTTGGTTTCTACGGCTCTGAAGTAACTTTCCCTTTAACGATGAAGTAATTGCCTTCTTGATAGGACTTATGTGCATGGGAGACTTAAGGACGTCTTTTGGTTTATTTCGATTTTATAAAATCACTGATCATGGAATTATGCACACTAAAGAACGTACTCCTATAACCGCATTTATTTTTTAAATCTCGATGAGTACCGTTTGCATTCTGTTCTCATTAATTTGTATCTTTTGAATTACTTGTTTCACACCATTATATATTTTGGGGGGTTAAAGTTTTGTGTGTTGGATTTTAATCTGAATATATTTTGTTGACCCCGTCGTGACAGAGATATGGTTGCTATAAACAGCCGAAAATTAACTCATTTCCATCGTTAGTTTATTTGAGGAAACTTTAAATATCACATTAAAAACAATCAAGCGTTTTCTTTCTTGTTAATTATTCTCTTGATTTTCGAAGATTTGGTTCAACTTTGCTGTTAGGAATTGTGTTTTTTAATCGATTTATTTCATGTGCTCGAGACACCGTGTGAGGGAAGTCGAAATGCCGTTCACGCTAAAGACAAACTGACGAATTCTTGTTTTGCGAATTTTCGCTTTATCGACTTTGACTTTGACTCACTTTCGCTTCAGCCACTTTGCCTCTACTCACTTTTGCTCACTTCAGTTCGCTTTATCGACTTTGGCTTTACTCACTTTCGCTTCAGTTTATAACATTCGCGTCCGTGTTGTATATTAAGATCTACAATCATACAACACGGCCGCTCATGTTGTAAATATCACGTACAACTCGTTTAACTACTACTTAATACCCGATATCTACAATCATTATACAACACGGTCGCTCATGTTGTAAATGTACAACTCGTTTAACTACTACTTACCCGATATCTTATGACGATCGAAATCAAAAGTGAATCCACCAAGATACAGGCTACAATCACAATTACGTCTTTGCAGAACTGTTCACTGGCGCTGCAACTAGCAAGAGCAAGGAAGTTAACGGTTTCATATAAATATAGTACACTCAATCCTGCTATGAGTAAGATTGCATGTGTAGCTATTACATATTTGATTTTACATTTAGGTACACCACATCCACACATGGTCCAATGGCTGCTTCAAACCGGAAATAAATACATGTATCTGTGTATTGATTGAAAGCGAAAGCGTCTGAGCCTGGCGGGGTACACTGGAGCCTTCAAGGTAATTAAAACACCCGGCCTATCTAATCGAACGAAATCGAACAAAAAATCAATCGAACTCAATCGAACTCAATCGAACGATTGCCAATCGAACATAATCGAACATATAATTTTTCGGTGAGTTCGATTATAGAACCAATCGAACTCACCACAGGTAGCCCAAGCTGTGGACTTGTGGCGAGATTTACAGTAAATGTATGGAGCTTCACAGCGAACTTTAATTGAAAACCGTCTAAATAAAATTCTACAAACCCTCAAAGTAGTCCTACTTGTTTATTGTGTATCAATCGGAATGGCTCCAAACCTCACACAATTCCAAAGGACAACACAATAAACAAGTAGGACTACTTTGAGGGTTTGTAGAATTTTATTTAGACGGTTTTCAAACTTCGCTGTGAAGCTCCATACATTTACTGTAAATCTCGCCACAAGTCCACAGCTTGGGCTGACCTGTGAACTCACTCGAACTATATGGTCAATCGAACTCAATCGAACTATATGGTCAATCGAACTCACTCGAACTATATGGTCAATCGAACTCAATCGAACTATATGGTCAATCGAACTCACTCGAACTATATGGTCAATCGAACTCAATCGAACTATATGGTCAATCGAACTCAATCGAACTATATGGTCAATCGAACTCACTCGAACTATATGGTCAATCGAACTCAATCGAACTATATGGTCAATCGAACTCAATCGAACTATATGGTCAATCGAACTCAATCGAACTATAGCTATATGGTCAATCGAACTCAATCGAACTCACTCGAACTATATGGTCAATCGAACTGACACTCGAACTATATGGTCAATCGAACTCAATCGAACTATATGGTCAATCGAACTCACTCGAACTATATGGTCAATCGAACTCACTCGAACTATATGGTCAATCGAACTCAATCGAACTATATGGTCAATCGAACTCAATCGAACTATATGGTCAATCGAACTCACTCGAACTATATGGTCAATCGAACTCAATCGAACTATATGGTCAATCGAACTCAATCGAACTATATGGTCAATCGAACTCACTCGAACTATATCGTCAATCGAACTCAATCGAACTATATGGTCAATCGAACTCAATCGACTGAACTATATGGTCAATCGAACTCACTCGAACTATATGGTCAATCGTAATCGAATTAGTCCGATTTTGTTCGATTACTGATATGTTCGGTATTCTTTCAGCCCGGATGATTAAATAATGCTAAGAAAAGTGCAAACATTTTATTGGTACACAATGAAGAAATATTACATCGGTTCGACCCAGGATTAGATTTAGTCTCACTGATGAACGATCGAGCTCTTTCTCCGGCCTCTTTCTAAAGATGGCCCAGTTGACTCCTGTGCCAATTTAAACTTTGAATGCTTTACCCTTTCACCATTTTTTTAATAGCGACTTTAACTATGCGTTTGAAGCTGATTGCTTCCACAGTTCAGTTGTCCGAGTGTACATGAGTAGAACACGTACCGGGAACACGCGCGTAGTACGAGATGTACGTCAACTCAAACTCAAGTGCATGTGAACATCATGCAGCCTTTGTCAGTCTGATCGTCGTTCACAGATTTGACCTAAAGGCCACAAAGTGAAACTCGTAGTGGAACCGTTTCGGGAACATCGCTGATGCAAATCCCAGGAAAAATGAAACTCGGATATCTACGGTGGCCCATAGGGGACACGCTGCAAATAAGACAAGTTGCTGCAAATAAGACGAGTTGCTGCAAATAAAAAACGAGTTGCTGCAAATAAAACAAGTTGCTGCAAATAAAACAAGTTGCTGCAAATAAAACGAGTTGCTGCAAATAAAACGAGTTGCTGCAAATAAGACGAGTTGCTGCAAATAAAACGAGTTGCTGCAAATAAAACGAATCGCTGCAAATAAAACGAGTTGCTGCAAATAAGGACATAAAACACTGCGCGCGCAGGGTGCGAGCGAAGGCTGGGTTCGACGACTCGTGCTTGGTAGCCTAGCCATCCACTTTTCCTCTCTTCGAATTATGTTTTGTACTGGATGTGGAGGAAATATTACTCTCTTAGATGCAAACTTTTGTCCTTCCTGTGGAACAAGTCAACAAAGATTCGAATAAAAGTCTTTTGGGAGCACAGAAACACCCAAGTTACGTTGAATTTAAGAAACGAAAAGAAGTTGACAGAACGTCAAATTAAAGTTCAAGAACAAGAAATCAATAAGCTTACTTGATATCATCGTGCAAGACGTTACCATACAAGTTGGAATGATGGCCTCGAGAGATGGCGATTTAAAGATTCAACGAGGTAGCAGTCTTCCTATTAAAGTGTCGCCATGTGTCAGCTATGAGACAATACATTTCTTGAAATCTGAGACAAACTTAACAATATAATTTTCAGGGATTTGGTACTTTGTAAATATAGTGAAGGATGTAACTTACATTTTGTTGTACATTGTGCATGTACATATAACTTTGTTAAAGATCTAGAGTTATTTAATATTATAAGTTAAGCCTGGTTCATACTAGGTGACATAAATGCAAAATACACCTTTGCATTAGGTTTTATGTTATCATTGTGGACATCACAGCGTAATGGCATAACAGGATTAGTGACATAATATATTTTAAAGCATAACAACATAAAACATCTACATAAGTTTATATAATTATTGCTATTGTGAACCAGCTTTATTGTCCAGTTCCAGTTTAACTGGAATATTGTAAAAATGTTTTATAAAGAACACATTCTTTGTTCCTATTTGTATGGCAAAATCAACACAATAGTACATTATCCCTCCCGCTGACTCATTAGCATTAAGGTATGGGATGAGACTCCCTGTCGAGCAATACGACAAAGGGCACATAAGTGCTAATTTTGTCAACAAGAGGGTGGGTTGGGTGGGTCGACTTCCACTCGCCATCTCAATCTTGGTGAACTGACACATTTGCATAATTAATTCTACCTTATATACTGCTTATTACATCATCACACGGGATAATGAATATTCATGAAGTATGAATAGGTTTTTATTGATTACCAATTTACATAATTTACAATAGAAATCCAATATTATTATTTATGAATTGGAATTTTTGAGGCATACCAAATTATTAGCACTATTACTAAATAGTGACATTTCTAGAGTGCAGACAACAAAGGCATGAAAAAGTAGTAAACAATCAGTGCTAAATGGCACTAAACAATAGAAGACAAATAATAACTTTACACCATTTATAGTGCTATTTAGTTAGTCAAATCTGTCAGTTTTTTTTGTCTGCACTATTGTTTTCTATTGTTTAATTGCTGCTATATATTTAGTACTAATTAGTGGAAATAATTACACAAATTGCTCTGGGCAAAGACAAGTATTTCATTTTGCTTGTCTTACATATGATGTAAATTTGTATCAAAATTCAATATTAAAATGTTCAAATTTGTAATAGGTTAAATCTTTGAAAAAGGTCAAATGCATCTCCTTCATCAACTGCCATGTTCCACCTACTACATGTACTTTCTAATATGTGTTCAAAATATTCATGATGCATATCATCCTCTACATCAATCTGACAATCTCCTTCAACTTCCTTTATTTTATCTTGATACTGGGATAGTACAATCCATAGAACCTAATTGTTCTGGTAAAAAATATAAAATATTTGGAACTCCACTGCACTCACTGTATCATGCCTTGACTGCCATATGTAGTGACTGTTCCAGTGATCTCTGACCTTGTCGAGTTCATTTTGAATAATCTTTGAAAAGTGAAATGTGAAATTCATTTCCAAGCTCTAGCACACCTGACAGAACCATATCCTTAAAAAAGTCAATCCACCAGTTAGATCAACTTCTTCTGAAAGTTGCACAACATTTTCTGTCCTATAATCAGATCGGACTATTCTTGGGCATCCGCCACAATTTTGAACATTATCCAAATACAGTGTAGCTGTTATCTTGGGATTGTTGTTGGATTTTACAAGCTCCAACCAAAGTTAATCTTCTGCTATATCCACAAATGCATCCGTGAATAGGGAAGCCATAAGGTTTTAGCTTATTGTAACCTAAAGAAGAAAACACAGTTTATATCATCATCATAAATGAGTTCTTAAAAAAACTAAATAAGTTTTACTATAAAAATACTAAAAATTATAATATATAAATATTGTCAAATTTGATACATAAAAATCATGGTTACAATTCCAATCTTAATACGTGTACACCTATTTCAAATAACGTTGTCGCGTTCAAAGCAACAAGCGTCAAGCCAAGACCAAAGTGAATGCTGGTTATGCCGCTGACAATTATTTAAATCACAATTGTTTCTATGAGGACTAATTACAAAATGTGAACATTTTCACATGTTTGTTTGCATATCACACTTCGTTCTTATAAGTAATACCATGGCACTGAGGGATATTAGTGATTAAATGTCCCTGAAGCCGAGGGAAGTTTAGTGGAAGTCCCGAGCCTCCGGGCGAGGGACTTTTACTAAACTTCCCGAGGCTGAGGGACATTTAATCACTAATATCCCGAAGATGCCATGGTATATATAGTTTGTAATACTATGATCACCGAGGAAATGGACAAAAATACAGGCTTGAGTTAACCGGCGCAAAGGAGAATATATTATAGTGTTTTGTGAAAGAGTCTTGATTAGACTGTACTCTGGGGAATGCTTCATGTTGCACATCCTTATTTCATTTACACAATAAAAGAGTATAAATTAGTTATAGTAAAGAGTACCTGAAGGTAAACAGATCAGAAATGGCGGAAGGTCGGTTTACTTTTATGAGAGATGACGAAGTGGAGCAAGTAAGGGAGAATACGGTTCCTCAAAACACTAAAAAGCACATACAGAAAAAGAGGAAAGTGCCAACTAATATAATATTTCATTGTGTGAACAAATAACAGAAATAGGTCTAATAAAATATCCTTTTGACTTTTGTGCATTTCCTTCTATTGCAAATGCGTTAACGATGTTGTGGATATCAAAATACCACTCTATTTTGAGCTTCACACATCCCACAAGTCTTGAATGCTCGAGTCATCATAAGTAGAGGAGCGATTATAATAAGTACTAATCGGTTTGCTCTTGGGTCCCAATGATTGTGTGTACACCTGGTGTATATGAGGGACTGATCACTTGCATCCTCATGCATAGTAATGAGGGATATTTAGTCTAAATGTCCCTCATGAATATAATCATGAGGGACATTTAGTCTAAATTTCCCTCATGATTATATTCATGAGGGAGATTTAGTCTAAATTTCCCTCATGATTGTATTCATGAGGGAGATTTAGTCTAAATGTCCCTCATTACTATCCATGAGCGATGCTTGACTTAGAGCTTTCGCGAGGGATGTTCGATATTAAATGTCCCTCGTGGAACAATGAAAACCGAGGTGATCATGGTATTACATAGAAAATACGTCTGATTTCAATAAATTTGCCAGCACAAAACCAGCATTCACTTCGGTCTTGGCTTGACGCTTGTTGCTTTGAATGCGACAACGTTAGTTGAAATAGGTGTATACATAACAGTATGTTTCCATATGGCCTCTCTGTCCTGAACAGGGTATATAATTTTATGTGAGTCTGTCCTAAACAGGGTATGATGCACGATTGTCGTCATTAACAGGGCTGACAGGTTGCACGGTTGCGGATCCGCACAATTAGGTCAAACCCGTACAATCCCGCACAATTCCTCAATCCCGCACAATTCCTCATAATCTGCAAAATCCCGCACAATTTGTTGAAAATTTTAATTAAAACAGACATTCCTCTTGATCACTATGGTTTTGGGAAAAATTGATGGATATTTTTAATCCATTTACCTTCGAAAACACGTCCAGAAATCCCTTGTTTTGTTCGAACGGCTCGAGCAGATGTAAAAAAACGACAAGGCGTTCCATTCATAGCTTGCGCAGGCCTGGGCTCTAGTTTGTAAAAAATGCCAAGGCGTTCCATTCGCTTCAACGATCGTTTCGCTCTCGAGCTGAGTGTGAATTTGAGGTTTGTTTTTGGCTCGATTTTGCGAGTTTGAAAGAAATCAATCAAAATAATACCTTCTCTGATATCTGTTCCTTCAAATTAAAGCGATCTGGACATTTTGGGGTCAATTTTCTGGGAGAAATGTGTACCGAAACCTTAAAATATTGCGCAATCCCGCACAATTTCCCGCACAATCGATGTTTTTTCCCGCACAATTGACGTCCAAAATCCCGCACAATTTTACTTTTTTCCCCGCAACCTGTCAGATGCCCTGCATTAAGTATGGTTTTATCCAGTATTTAGCCATCCGAGATCCAAGACGTTTGCCAACGTGTTAAAATTATGTAAAATATAGTGTGTATTTGTACTTTGTCCTAAACAGGGTCCTAAAATATGTTGTCCTAGACCCCTATACCCAAACATGGGTCAAGTACTCCCCCCCCCCCCCCCTTCTGTCAGGTCTGACAAACTTGAAGGGGGACTATATATGTATAGGATGTAAATTGTTCAAAATTTGATTGAGCTGAAACTTCACTGAAATAATCTTGAAGGGTCTTATTCACTAGTTAACATATTTTCTCAATATTCCAGAGGGAAGTACTAATAATACTACATGTATATATTTTTATGAATCTTTAAAGGTAACAGTGGCGTCAACTCAAACCAAACTCAGGGGGTTTCACTTGACTGGTGCATTACTACATGGCAATTTATTGATTATCCACAAGGTGTATAACTTTACATTAATGTATTAAGCTTATATTTTTTTATTATTTTTACTGTAATCAATCATGAAAGATACTGTCTGCGCAACTACTGGCTACTACAACTCACCATCAATATGCCAGCAAAAATTAAGTCCACTTGAAACACAGTTCCTTCGTCTAAGCCATCTCTTTGCCTTCTCTTCTACTCCATTTGGATCGATTTCTTTCATTTAATAGCGTTTGAACCACGCTACGAGGAATATGCATATATGATGTTCTAACTGAGGGGAGAGAGCGTTGCGATCCAGTTACACCATGATGTTTGTTCAGTAAACTAACAATATCTTTGTAGCGATATCCGCGGTGAAAGTACATCTTAATAAACACAGTAATATCTTTGTCATCTTTGTTGACTTGTGTCCCACAGGAAGGACAAAAGTTTGCATCTAAGAGAGTAATATTTCCTCCACATCCAGTACAAAACATAGAGGAAAAGTGGTGGAGGCTAAAAGGGATGCCTCAAAAGGACCTCATTAAATATTCAATTCCACGACGCCACGGATAATGTACGACAATCCCCCGAGCTCATTTCCCGAAGAATCAAATTCAATATGGCGGAACACATGGTGAAATCAAAATGCACAATCGCTGGCCATGCTCTGAGTGTACTGAAAGTTGGTTTCATTTATTATGATGGGGTGACGAGTATCATCGATTATCACTGTATGATAATTTTTATCGGAGAATATTTGTTATCAATGCCAGTTCAGAATCCACAACCTACGATTTCAATCGTATTGATTCCTCTCCAGTAAACTCTATACTATCCATGTCTACACAAGAAAAAACAACTTTTCCTCAACTGAAAAAGTTCGCCCTTGTGTCAGTTCCCAAACAATTGCCTCCAAAAGGGATTTTTTTAAACGGAAACTCTTCAAAGACTTTGCTCGTACACCGTGTCTAGACAGCGTGCGGTATTGTTTTTGTGTCAATTTCTCAACTTGGCAATTACAAAGAGCATTTCATTTCGATTTTTCTCGGTAGTAAATAAAAATCATGCCATGACATCCTAAGAGAAACAAATAAATGTGGCACTCAGTACGTCGTGGCACCCTGAAGGCTGAACCTAAAAGTAACCGGCTTTTACGCCGGTCTTGACTGCAATTTCACGCCAAAACGGATCTTGCAAGTCACCTGCAGAACACTGACAGCCGATTCAAGTACACCTCACCAGGGATACAGGCCGGGACGAGCTCATTCAGTATCGATATCTGCGCTCTTAAGATGTTCTTCAACACTTTTCGGTTGCTCGCTTAAAGCTGAAAATGCCGCCCAGGAACGCGCCTGTAATATCTCTTTTGTTTACCAAAATATTTGCTATAAAACTGAGAAAATCGAGTCGTTGTGATGGTTTCGAACTGCATTAGAGCTTGATATGTTTCTTCTATAGCCAAACTAGTGAGTCGTTCAATTTTTCAAGTAGTCCATAGCGAATCCATGAGCACAGGGATTCAGTTATTTTAAAATTTAAAATATTCCTGCTCTTTCCCGCATTATTATTACCAAAACATTAACGTCCCTGGCTCAATATAATGCAGTTCTCGAAATTCCCGTCGATCAGTCGATAAAAAAAACGAAACCCGAGAACTCTTTCGGAGAACGTCGACTGACGTCATGGAAATGAATATTTAATAAGGTCCTTTTGAGGCATCCCTTTTAGCCTCCACCAGGAAAAGTGGATGGCTAGGCTACCAAGCATTCGTCGAACCCAGTCTTCGCTCGCACCCTGCGCGCGCAGTGTTTTATGTCCTTATTTGCAGCAACTCGTTTTATTTGCAGCGACTCGTTTTATTTGCAGCAACTCGTCTTATTTGCAGCAACTCGTCTTATTTGCAGCAACTCGTCTTATTTGCAGCAACTCGTTTTATTTGCAGCAACTCGTTTTTTATTTGCAGCAACTCGTCTTATTTGCAGCAACTCGTTTTTTATTTGCAGCAACTCGTCTTATTTGCAGCAACCTGTCTTATTTGCAGCAACCTGTCTTATTTGCAGCGTGTCCCCTATGGGCCACCGTAGATATCAGTTGAGCAATTAAATGAAGAGTTCGATAATCGAACGTTCGATTGTGTTCGATTGGTAACATTTTTAGGTGAGTTCGATTATGTTCGATTGCATGGCGAACTCAATCGAATTCAATCGAACGATTGAATTCGATTAAGTTCGATTAAGTTCGATTAGATAGGCCGGGTAAACAAGACGCTCATTGAGCGTAATTCACTCGTGCCCTGGTCCCGACTAGAAGCAATAAAAATATACTCTGTTCCAGAGTATTATTTCCAGAGCCAAACTGAACGTAAAATACACCCCTGTTCCAGACAGAAACAGTGATTTTTATACCCTGTTCCAGAGTCAGAGAGACAAAAACCATACCCGGCCCGGCCTGTTGAGCGGCACATCCCCGTATAGTCCATATATGGGAGTACCCCCCCCCCCCCCCCCCCCCCCCCCCCCTAGCCTTAGGCTAGAGTCAAACGTCGAACCCGTTATGTGCCGTACGTAATTGCAATGGCCCAAATAATTAAGTACGACAGGTTGAGTCAAACATTATAACATTGCCATGGCTTTTGTGCGTCAAAAACTTGTTTATTTTATTTGATCAATTTACAAATTCTCCTAACCCTGCGTGCGCACGCCAAAAATAGAACACGTTGGAGCCGTTGGTCACTTTGCAAACAAACCACAGGTAGCCCAAGCTATTAATGAGAGGCCTAAGGTCCCATACAAACTCTTATATATAGCTCGATACAAGCCTCTCATTAATAGCTTGCAATTGGGCTACCTGTGAACAAACGAGTGAGAAGCGAGCAGCTAAAAATGCTACAAATACAATTACCATCTGTTTTTCGCCTAAAATTTCGAAGTAGAAATGTTCTACAATGTATTTCGAGTTTAACTGGCATGCAAAGTGTAATCCCAGGAGGGCTGTTGTTCAAGATTAAGGTACTTTATTTCGGTTCGTACGCGGAATTCGAACAGTACATATGGCGCGCCGTTTGTTTCAGAATTAATGTTTCGCTTGATTATGGATTTGTCTACCGTGATGTGGTTAGAATACCGTAATGCTACTGTCACACCTTGACTAAAATGCTTTCTGTCCGGCTTAAAATTTATACTACCGTGATAAATTCACTATACCTTGATAAAGTTTAACAGTACTCCGTAATACACTCACTCTACCTTGATAAACTTTATATTACCGTGATAAAAAAAATTCACCTGGGGGTAGGGGTAGATTATACTACCGTGATTCATTCACTCTACCTTGATAAAGGTTTATACTACCGTGATTCATTCACTCTACCTTGATAAAGGTTTATACTACCGTGATTCATTCACTCTACCTTGATAAAGGTTTATACTACCGTGATTCATTCACTCTACCTTGATAAAGGTTTATACTACCGTGATTCATTCACTCTTACTACCTTGATAAAGGTTTATACTACCGTGATTCATTCACTCTACCTTGATAAAGTGGTATACTACCGTGATACATTCATTGATACTGATACGACCTTGATGCGTTTTCTACCTTGATGTAACATAATACAACCTTGATGCGTTTTCTACCTTGATGTAACATAAATACGACCTTGATGCGTTTTCTACCTTGATGTAACATAAATACGACCTTGATGCGTTTTCTACCTTGATGTAACATAAATACGACCTTGATGCGTTTTCTACCTTGATGTAACATAAATACGACCTTGATGCGTTTTCTACCTTGATGTAACATAAATACGACCTTGATGCGTTTTCTACCTTGATGTAACATAATACGACCTTGATGCGTTTTCTACCTTGATGTAACATAAATACGACCTTGATGTAACATAATACTAGGAACAACAATTTCGTCATATCATTGACTAAAATACGGAGTTTGGAAATGATGTTTGATCACTTTTATTTAACCAATTTCCCTCATCGTCTGCCTGGACATTCTTGGGTAATCGTAGCAGTTATACGGAGTTATATACCTGGTTGAATTTAATAATTGCAAAAGAAAATCCCGTAACCTATCAGCGGAAAAACACATTTCTAAATAATAAGATGACTGAAGTTTCGGTTATTCGATATTTGAAAAATTCAGAAAGAAAAAAATCATACTTCAAAAGGTCTGACATCGACGTGTAACAGGCTTGTTGTATTTGTGGTTTCCGGTGACAAGTCTTATATATAGCTCGATACAAGCCTCTCATTAATAGCTTGGGCTACCTGTGCACACAACAGACGTTCGTAGATCGAAATTACCGGCAGAGTTTTGAAGAAATTCCCATCGATCGTTTTTGAAATTAATAATAACTAGACGCTCTTCTAGCGTGAAGTCGGGCTTCTAAATGAAATGTAGCCTATTTGAACTAAATATAGATATTGTATCTTATAGTGCGATTAAAACAGCGTTTGGTTGCTCGGACCTCGTCGTTGCGTGACTCGAGCTCGATATCTAGAACATGCTTTCCTTCACAAACTCAGCGAATCATGAATGACAATGACATTGTTTATTTGTTACCATAAATATATCCATACAAATACAAATACTGTATACATAAACTAGACATCGCAGAGTGATTAAACAATGTTTGGATGAAGTGTAAATATGGGTTTACAAGTCGACGGTTATCGGTTGGCTGAAAACCTTACAACTGTTCTCTTCACCACCGGCTGCGTGTATCAACTCACTTCGTTCTAAGTTCTGAAGATCTCTAAACCATTTGCAGCACTAGTACTGGATTGATAAATCCATATCTCTATGAATTATTGAGGTTATTTTGAAAACAAGACGACATAAACTTCCTCCAACAAGGTTTGTGAATAAAGACTCGACCAGTCTCGTATTGATAAATCATGTTGTTAGAGCCTTCGGTGATTATCTTAGCGGCCGGCACAGGGCGCATGCGCTGTAGAACCCATTTGGCGGTTTGAAGCCAAAGACGAAGAACGCTCTGCATTTTTAGAGTCGGGTCTTCCACAGGAAGCCCGACTAATAATAACTAGACGCTCTTCTAGCGTGAAGTCGGGCTTCTAAATGAAATGTAACCTATTTGAACTAAATATAGATATCTTATAGTGCGATTGAAACAGTTTTTGGTTGCTCGTCGTTGCGTGACTCGAGCTCGATAGAACATGCTTTCCTTGCAATTTCAGTACTGCGAACTTTACAGTATATCAGTAAAAACGTTATAGCCCCGACTTCACGCTACTAGAGCGTCCTTACCGTCGTGACACAATTAATTAGCATATTACACAGGGATACCATACCGCAGGCATGTTAGTTAAAGGTTATTAACTCAACATTCCGCCCCCGATGGACGATCTATCTGGAACGTTCATCTAATTCTTAATACTAGTGTTCTAAAGTCAAATGTTTCGAAATATTTCGAGTCAAATAAACAGTCTTAAAGTCCAGATTCTTCAGTTGCCTCCAAAAGGCAGATCTTCGTGATCGGTCTCTTCAAGCTTGAATCTTTGCATCTTACTTGAACGCTTCTTACGAGACCATCTGGTCCAACATAAACTTCTGTGACCTTTCCCAGTGGCCATTTATATCTGGGAACATTGTCGTCAGCTACGAGAACAAGACGCTCAATGAGCGTACACTCGGGCTTATGAAAAGGACAATGTCAGTTGCGTGAGGAGAGACCTGACAATGACTGACAGTTGCGTGACGAGGGAGACTATGTATATATGTCTGATGAAGGGCTATGTACGATCTCGATTTACGAACATTGACCTTGCTCGCCTTAAATGCTTTGATGTAGTTTTGAAGTACGATTTTTACGATTCCTTTTCCTTCTGAATTTTTCAAACGTGGAATAAAATAAACATCCATCATGAGTTATACTGAAAATAACTCGACTGGCTCGACTGTTCAGTGCATGACTTCTGTACATATACAGAGCTTTCTGTCAATAGATGGAGTTATACATCGTTGGTCGTGCCGTTTAATTATAAACCTCGACTGTTTGCATGACTTCTGTACATATAGCTTTCTGTCAATAGATGTAGTTATACATCGTTGGTCGTGAGTTTAATTACAAATACTCAAGGACATAACTGTACACGTACTATTACAATTAGCAACAAACATGGCATAGCGAGGTCATGATAGTTTTTGAGTTCATTTCATTTGCTTTTCAGTCTCGACTGGCTCGACTGTTTGCATGACTTCTGTAACGCATATAGCTTTCCACAATAGATGTAGTTACACGGCGCTGCGGGTCGTGAGTTCAATTATAAATACTCAAGGACAGAACTGTACACGTACTATTACAATTAGCAACAAAAGGCCTATTCTGGGGTCCAATGTCGCCTAATAACAAACATGACATAGCGAGGTATGATAGTTTTTGAGTTCATTTCATTTGCTTTTCAGTTCATTTTTTGATGAGTTCGAGTTCGTGGAACGAAGTCGTAGAACAGCCCTTTCGAAAACGCTCGAGGAAGATTTAGAGTATGCGTATCTGGTATGTAGTACGCGTATGCGTTTCGATGGCTTGCTTTTCAGTCTCGACTGGCTCGACTGTTTGTATGACTTCTGTACATATAGCTTTCCGTAATAGATGTAGTTACATCACTGGTCGTGAGTTCAATTATAACAAGAACATAACTGTACACGTACTATTACAATTAGCCGCAACAAACATGACATAGCGAGGTCATGATAGTTTTTGAGTTCATTTCATTTGCTTTTCAGTCTCGACTGTTTGCATGACTTCTGTACATATAGCTTTCTGTCAATAGATGTAGTTACATCGCTGGTCGTGAGCTTAATTCAGTAACACGATGACTTGTTCTCTCTCGATCCAGCACGAGCTTCTAGTCCTTCTACCACTTCTAGTCGTCGAACGATCAACTAGAATCCTGACCTTTAATAGCTTGAAGATCTACAAAAGCTTTCAAAACTAAGATTCAAGTCTACTTGAGTCCTGTGTGGTTTGTTTTCCCTTATCTGCTGAAAAATCTTGAAACTCGATACGATCAAATACATCGCATTCTTTCTTCATTCTTCGCATTTTTTCTTCATTCCGTGACCATGAGAAAAATAATAATTAAAAAAACAAGAAAGTCCATTTTATAACTCGGGCTTCCTTCGGAAGGGCCCGAGTAACAAGATCATTAACTTGAATGTTTCTTTGTGGCTGTGTCCACTTTGATCTTTCCTGTAAAGATGGGACATACTCCTTGAGCCATCTCTTCCAATAATGGTCCGATAGTAGCTGAGCCTGTCGCCATTTTCTTTTGCTGTACTTGTCTGTCTCATCGTAAACTTCCGTAGGCATGTTAGCAGTAGGTCTTATGTTCAAAAAATGGTTTGGGGTGAGTGGATCATCATCGTTTGGTGACAAAGGGTTTCTTGTCAGAGGCCAGTCTAGAGTTTGCTATTCGTTCTGCTTCAGTGAAGACAGTGCTCAGGACTTCATCGTTCATGGGACTGTTGCCCAGGATAGCTTTCAGGCTTCGTTTGACTGTGCGCACTAACCTCTCCCAAACTCCTGACATATGTGATGCCCCAGGAGGGTGGAAAACCCAGTTGCATCCTCTTTTGATCAATTCTCGTCCGAGCTTGTCATGATCCATCTTTTTGATTGACTCGGTTATCTCTCTCTCAGCCCCAACGAAGTTTGTGCCATTATCTGATCTGAGCTCCTTCACGTGTCCTCGTCTATTCAGGAATCGCATCAAAACTAGAATGAAATCGTCTGTTTCCAAAGATTTCGCCACCTCAAGGTGGACAGCTCTAGTGTTCATGCAAACAAAGATTGCACCCCATCGTTTTTCCATGACTCTTCCTCTTCCACGTTTGACCCACAATGGACCGAAATAATCCACGCCCGCATAGGTGAATGAGGGTTCGTATGGTGTTAGTCGAATCTTGGGAAGGCTTGCCATTTCTTGTTGTGCCTTGGGTGCCATCCGCTTTCTGCACTGAATACACTTTCCGAGTACTTTCTTGATCGCCACTCTTGCTTTCACCACCCAGAACTGTTCTCTCAATATGCACAACGTCTGCTCAACTCCACAATGTCCATTACGCTGGTGGATGTGACGAATCACTATTGTCGTGATGTGGTGTTCCTTGGGTAGTATCATTGGATTCATGGCGTCTTCAGAAATTGGAGCCATCGATATTCTTCCGCCTACTCTTACAACTCTGTCTCCTTTCATGACTGGCTTTAGTCTCACAATTTCGCTAGAAGCTTTCACACGTTTTCCTTCGCTCAGGTACTTTACCTCGTCTGGGTAGGTCTTTCTCTGTACGATAGCTGCAACTCTCTTCTTGGCTCTCTCAATATCATCTTGGCAGATCATCTTCTGTACTTCAGGAGCTTTTTCAACATTTTTCTGCAAGGATCGGTTCTTGATCCAGTCTACAAATTTCAGAAGCCATGCAACCTTACGCAGAGTACCTATCCAACTGGAGGAGCGATTGATAAGTTCATCAATTGCTGACGCTGGTTCAAGTTTGGTGGCATAGATCTCCTTCTTCACCTCGAGTTGTTCAACTGGAATTTCTTGGAAACTTGTTTCAGGCCAGTGTTCTTCAGTCTTTAATACAAAATCAGGACCGTTAAACCATCGTTTTTGCTGAACAAACGAAGATATATCCATGCCACGACTTGCGTCATCTGCTGGGTTGATCTTCCCTGGACAGTGCCTCCACTGGCGTGGTTCAGAATGTTCTCTGATTTCGGTGATCCTATTCGCTACATACGTTTGAAATCGTCGTGTTTAATTTCTAATATAATTCAGAGTTATCATAGAATCAGCCCAGAAGATTACTTGTGCGATGTCCAGTTCAAGTTCTTTTCTGATAGTTTGGTCGATACGCGTTGCCAAAACTGCACTCTGTAGCTCTAGTCTTGGGATGCTAACAGTCTTGATGGGAGTGTTCCTAGACTTTCCCATCACAAATGAGGTTTCGATTCTTCCACTTTCATACACAATTCGTAGATACAACGCGGTCCCGTAGCCAATTTCAGATGCGTCACAAAATGATGTAAACCAATGCAAATCACTTCTTCTTGTGGTGGTGTGAAGTAACATCTTGGTATAGCGACGAGTGACGGCAACGACAAGTTTGCTTTCCACTTCAACCATTTCTGCAGAATTTCACCTTCAAGAGGTTGATCCCACGCAAGTTTCTTTCGCCATAATTCTTGAATTATTTGTTTCCCTGTCAGTATAACAGGACAAACAAAGTTCAAAGGATCGAAGACTGCACTTATTGTTGATAAGACACCCCTCATTGTGTTAGGTTTATTGATGTCGGCCAATGAGAAACCAAACGCGTCAGACTCAATGTTCCACTTTACACCTAACGCTCTCTCCGTAGGAAATTCTTCAAAGTCCAAATTAACAAATTTAGATGCTCTTCTTTCTTCAGGTATCTTTGCAAGTACCTCGCGGTCGTTACTTGTAAATTTTGTCAGTTTGAAGCCGCCTTTTCCACAAAGCTCCATTAGTTGTCTTGCCATACTTATAGCAGATTCTGAGTTGGGTAAAGATTTCAGAACGTCGTCGACATCATCCGCTGTCTTGCGTAGAGTAGAATTCGCAGCACATGGCGAATCCGTCGCTCCAAAAACGTGAACATTCATTGTGTATTCGTCTGGGGGTTCATGAATAGAGTCACTCCACCACAGGAATCTCAAAGAATCCTAGTCTTCACGTCTCACTTTAATCTGATGAAACATTCCTTCGATGTCCGCTACCAGTGCAACGCGTTCTTGCCGGAACCGCATGAGAACACCAATGATATTGTTGGTGCGGTCTGGACCTTGTAGTAGGTTTTTATTCAATGACGTACCATTGACTTCAGCGGCTGCGTCAAACACTATTCTCACTTTTCCAGGCTTGTGTTCATTTGTCACTCCAAAATGAGGGAGATACCAAGTACGTGGACCTTGAGTAGAAACTTCTTCCTTGGAGAGTTTACGTGCGTGTCCTTTCTGTATGTATCCATCCATCGTAGAACGATAAAGATCTTCATAGCTAGTGTCCTTCTTGAACTTTCTCTTTAGATTCATCAGGCGTTTCTCGGCCTGTTCTCGGTTGTTAGGCAGATTAGTGTCATCTCTTTTCCAGAGAAGTCCAGTTTCATAATGTCCATAGTCCGTAAGTCTTGTGGTTTTGTCCAAGATTTCAACAGCTCGAACGTCTTCTCTCGACAAACTTTCAGGTTGCAATTCTTCTACTTCGTTTCTTGTTCCGTATGTTTCGATTTTCCAGAACTTCTCAATTTGTTCTCTCAAGTTTTTGTTTTCAATGTCAGTAAAATTCACATTCAGGCAGTTCGGTGGCCTTGATCACCACTAAGAGTTCCAGTGATGACCCAGCCAAGGGGTCCAAGTTGTCCTTGCAGTTTACTTGTAGGTTGTGTAGGCAGTCGTACTTCTAGAACTTCATGTGCTTCGTCGACATCTTTTCCAATAACAACCGACACACGAGGAATGTCAACAATAGGAATCACAATGTCTGCTAGATGAGGGTGTTCATTTTTGTTAATGTTCTCTGGTAGACTTTCATTGATGTTGAATTTCTGAGAGATGAGACCCTCTTCAACTGTTATCTTTTCTCCGTCTCCTGTTGCAGATTGTAACACAAACTTAACGACTTCGAGTTCCTCTTCTTTACGCTCCAGTAACGTGCTCACATAGACAGTCTCCTTTCTTCCTCGTAGTTGTAGTTGCTTGGCAACGTCCGCACTAATCACAGTAGCTCTAGAACCATTATCCAATAATCCATACGTTGTTAAAGACTTTCCATCCATAGCCAAGATCTTTACTGGTACGACGTGTAGAAGTATTGTCTTCGCACTAGATTCAACAGTAGTGGTTGTAGTGTATTGCGTAGTTGCTCTCTGCGCTGACGTTCCTGGTTCCTTTTGTTCTGGTCTCCGATCTTTTGTTTGCTGCTGTGCAGTTGGTTTCTGGGAGATGTGTAGTAAGCTGTTGTGTTGTCGTTCATTTCCGCATCGACAATAATCAGTAGCCTTGCATTGTGCGCGAAGATGTCCATGTCTCAAACATATGTGACATAGTTTATTTTGCTTAACAACGTTCCATCTTTCAGGAAGATCTTTCTTTGGAAATTCTGTGCATCGTAGAAGCTCGCGAGACCCCTTGCAGCAAGGGCAACGTTCTTGTTTCGTAGTACTCATATTCGTTGAGTTTTCAGAAGTAGTGTTGTCACTACTTACACGTGTATTTGTGGCAAAAGTTGCAGTTTGTTTAATGGGGTTAGGGAATCCCCCAACTCTAGAAATAGCATTCGTTGGTTTTCCTTTCAATTGTCTAGTGTCAATGTTCGTTGATGAAGTAACAAATGCAACAAATCCTGGGTCATTCTTTATTGCAGCTTGTTTCTTTACAAATTCGGCAAGATCTTTCAGTTTCGGAGATCTTCCTTTTTCTCGTATGTTATACAGGGCGTCGCCCCACTTCATAATTAGGTAACCGGGTAATCGTATCACAATTTGCTTGAGGTTCGATGTTGTACTCGCTTCAACTTCATACTCTCCCTGTAACTTTCTAGATGTTGTTTCCAGTTCCTCTGCAAAGTTCCTCAGGCCTTTATTATCTCCAGCAGCAAGTTTTGGTCGAGTGAATAGCTTTTCTATACATGCGTTGGCCACTGCCGCTGGGTGACCATATCGATTTTCTAAGATGTTAACAATGTCTTTGTATGAACACCCAGAGGCTCTTTCAATAACTTCATATGCTTCACCAGATACAAACTTTGGTAAGAACTCCACTTTTTGACTGTCCGTCAAGAGTCCATCCTCCAGGTTGTCCCTTAGACGGTTCTTAAAGTTTGGGAACTCAGCACAATTTCCACTGAACTTTATTGGTTGCATTGCTTGTAACATACTTATCTTCAGCATCACCGCCTGGTGGTCCTTAGGTGTTTCTGGATGATTATTTTTGCCCTTCGTGCTATCACACTCTTTTTTAGGTGAACTAGTGCAAGCAATGTTCACGCCCTTTATTACGTGTTGACCAGCTGATCTTTCATTCAGTTTCCTATTGCTGACATCAGGTTTCGTTAACGACGCACGACTACACTGATCAGAGAGTTCATCATTACCACTGGGTGTGGTCATTAGCCATGCGGCAGTCTGGTCTTGCTTAGGCAATGAAGGTTTTAGGTCAGCATATTCGTTGACTTTCGCGATTTGCTTCAAGCTGTTAGCACTAGAGTGTGATGAATTGGAATCTAGCAGCTCAAGCTCTCTCTGTTTTAGTTTTGCTTCCAATATTAATTGTAGTTGCATTAGTTCCGTTTCGTTTCTGTATTTCAATGTCTATTTTCTTTTTCTCCATTTCGGCTTCGTATTTCATAGTTTCTTCTGCTTGTTCAGCTAGTATTTTGGCGATTTCAGCGCCTCTCATGGTTTCTGTTCGTTTTGAACTTGATGATCTTGCAGATTTCATCGATTTCGGTTTCGTAGATTTTCTTTGATTGGAGATCATACTCGTGATCTCATCGTTTTCTTCGAGACATATTGAAGTCGTTCGTCGTCCACGAAGCGACTGTAAATAACTCAGTCGTTCATGCGCCAATCGAGTGCAAGTACTATAATCGCTGTGTGCTTTGGAATATATTTCTTCCACACGGCGAAATTCATTGTCAGTTAGTGTCATAAAATGTAAGGATGTTTTTCGATTGTATTTTTGCTGTTTATATACCCATTCTGAGCTGGTATTGTCGACTGTGGAAAAGCTCTTGGCTAGAGATATATAATTTCGTCATGAAACGTCTACATTATACTTATATAACTAATTTCATGACGAAATTATATATCTCTGCGAAGTTATGAACGATTTAAATTCTGAAAAAACATCAAAACGAGACTTGCAACTCATGACGGCAAAATCCCATACTAAAGTCTATAAATGTCATCCCCGATAACTTTTTGAGATTTTATCCTTGTCTTTCAGACAAACTCTTTCAGATCATATAGGCTGTTTGCACCAGAAAGAAACCAGTTTGCTGATCTTAAAAATCAGTACGCGTGAGAAGAGTGAATGGGTAGACACAGTTGATCTAACCACGTCCAAGAACATTTTCTTCGCGCGCCTTAATAGGCCGACAGCAGCAGTAAAGGGAATACCTGTACTATTTCAAAGCATTGAATTCAACTTCTTAAACTTCAAAGGAATGAGTTCACATGTCAGTATCATGGAAGCGAAGTCAGACTTCCATCATCAGTTGATTAAGCTTTGACTTTTAAAATAAAACTATTTTTAGAGTGAATAGTTGTACTATGATTATATTCTTTTCTCTGTTCAATATTTGGAATATCAGAAATTTATCCCTGTTTCGTTTCGGTGTTTCGTTTCTGGTTTCGTTTCGCTGTTTCGCTGTTTAGTACAGCCCATTTCACAGGCTATACTGAATAATTTCAATCGCTGCCCATTCTTACGCAACAATGATCTACGCCGTTCATTATCTTATCAAGATCAGATTCCGATAAAGATTCAAATCTTGCCACCGACGTGGCAGCGCTTGTATCCCTGATACAAAATCGTCCTCATTTCACGGCATCAACGTTTTAAAGTTGGATTTTCTCAGCCAAATCTTGGAAAATCTTGGAAATTTTACCCCCGGGGGGTACTCTGGGTATTTTCGGGTAAGGATGTGCTACGGAGAGTCGGAGACCTCAAAACCCTGACCCTATTCCAGAACTACAAGAGCGATTTTCCATAATTAAACAGTCCGTCAGTATAAAACGTTGTATCTGCGGCTGTTTTATTTGGTGAACTGTAAGTTGTAACAGACTATGATAATTAACGCTGGTGTAGCGTTATTGTGGAAACCATACCCTATCCCAGACCAAAAGTCACCCTATCGCAGACTATATAAAAGTGCAAAATCGATACCCTAATCCAGACCTAAGGAGCTCAAAAACCATACCCTATCCCGCGGCACATACCCGTATAATAAATATAGGGAAGTATCCCCCAATTAACCCCCCCCCCCAAAAAAAAACCCCCCCCCCCCCCCCACCCTCCCGGGATTTTACTGTAAAATGAGGTTAAGCTAGACGTCTCACAGATAAGTAGTCAGTTATGTTTATAATATTCGCGTCAGTGTTGTATAAGATCTACAATCATTATACAACACGGCCGCTCATGTAGTAAATATCACGTACAACTCGTTTAACTATACTACTCACCCGATATCTTATGAGGATCGAAATAAAAAGTGAACCCACCAAGATACACAAGTCACACAGGCCATAATCACAATTTCTTCTTTGCAGAATCGTCCATCTGATTCATCGCTGCAACTAGACCAACTAGCAACGAAGCTAAATGCTTCATATAATAATAGTACACTCAATACTGCTATGATTAAGATTGCATGTATAGCTATTACATATTTGATTTTACAGTTAACGTTTGGTACACCACATCCACACATGGTCCAATGGCTGCTTCAAACCGGAAATAAATGTACTTATAACCCATCGATAAATTTTCGCGCGCGCCCATTGGTCAAAACGGGTCACGTGGTAAAGATAATATCCCCCAGTTTTGAGATGATATCCCCCAGTTTGGAGAAAAATGAAATGATCTGAACTTTTTTAAGACTGTAATGTATTTTTAATAGGTAAATTAGCTTGTAAAACATACATGTGGTTTACTTGTTCCTTTTGGGGGATTTTAACGTCGATACTCGACAGGTATTTGAGGTATTTTTATAATTTTTCGATCCTTGAACTACGAACGAACGTCACAATCGGCGCCCAAAAATTCACTCAAATAAAACCCAAAATATCAAGAAAACCACTCAAAAAGCTTCAAAAACTATCAATCTTTTATTTTTGAATACGTTTTTAGAAGTTTACACATGAAAAGATATCAAACGGAACGGATATTTGAACTCGATGAAACTTGTTTTCTTCATCCGTCATTTTGTTTCGGTTTCTTCAACATTCAAATCGACGTAGAAAATTTATCGAAGGGTAAAAAAATAAATAAACCCCTTTCTGGCTTACTGGTATATCGGCTGATAATGTCCTTGGCTTAGAGATGGTCCTCAAAATATCACAGTTGCCCTCGAAGCTTCGCTTCTCGGCCAACTGTTCATTTTTCGTACCATCTCTCAGCCGCGGACATTATCAGCCGATATACCAGCCGCCAGAAGGGGTTTATTTACTAAATATATCTGTGTATTGAATGAAAGCGAAAGCGTCTCAGACACGTTTTAAATTTCCAAATTGATAGGTCATGTGGGGTCCAGGAGCCTTCAAGGTAATGTACAGCAGCTACACTCAAACGGTTTTCTTCACTATCTTCATTTTCCAATTATTTCCTTCAAGTTTTAACCCATGAATGTTTTAATTACCACATGAATTTGATGTTTGGAGATAAAGTGACAAATGGGGTACCCTGGTTCCAGAGGCTTTGTTAAGCTCTAAGCTCGCGGGATACATCGTATTATAGAGCTTAACAAAGCCTCTGGAACCAGGGTACAAATGGGGAATTTTGAATTTTGAATTTTGGAGGTCACGTATAACGTGCTTAACGTATTCTATGCCCAGAGAAGAGATATTTTTCAAATTGAAAACTGTGACGCTCATCAGAAGCGCTTAACAATTCTTAACAAACTTAGGTGAGGGTTTGATTCATAAGATGATTCCTTGAAAATCATGAAATATTTTGATTGCCGGCCATTTAGTAATTTCAAGTCCTTGGCCGGCTGCCGGCCATTTAATTTAGACACAGCGTAATAAGAAACCGGCCGACACTTCTAAACTTTCAGTACTTGCAAAAATGTTGATTTTAAACCCTCAGTGTTTCAGTGGAAAAAAGTGTCGCTTTTTTCATTGCAAATTTGCTACAATGTACCATGGACCCCAAGGAGCAGCACAGTCATAGCGCACAATATATCGGTATATGGGGTCCCCCCTTGTGTACAACCTTATTCACAGTAGTCCCTCCCTTTGAAGATACATTGTAAATGATTTTCATTCAAGGGAGGGGAGAGCTAGCATGGATCCGGAACAGCTGCTTGCATTTCCCTGTACATTGTATTACGACTCTAGATCTTCAGACTGGAACGTCATTCAAGATTGTGGATTCCAGTGGAAATTTATTTCAAAATTAACACACAAGAATGAACAAATACAGACATAATGAGCTTCAATTCTGATTTTAAAATATAAAATAAACATAATAATTATATATTATATAATTGTATTGATTTCTCTAAATAATTGTATTTATTTTTAAATACAATACCTATTTAATTTTTCATTATATTACTGTAATTTCAGTATCACTAACTAATTTACGAGTCAAGTGACTTGTGATCAAAATACTAATTCTCCTTCGAAATTCAAATAACATTATATATCTATTATAAATAGATATCCCCTGTGATTTATTTATTTATTTTATCCCCCTATGTCTAGTGTCTGTCTTGCTGGGATGGATCCCCCTTTGCAGGACCCCCCTAATGTAGATTGATGTACATGGAGAACATGGAGAATCTGATTAGTTACGTTTTGATCACAGATCACTTAATTAAGCTGTTATTGCATGGATCATCATCACCTAGCTGTCCCCGCGTTACTACAATGTATATATATTACTTGTTACATAGTATATGTTGATGAAGATTTTTTGATGATAACAAATATTATCCAGCTACAGTTTTCCAACCTCTTCAAAGTAAGCAGCAAGTAATTTATGCTGTAAAAAAGGATCAGGTTATTAGTAATATATTGATGGTGAATAGACTGAATACCATTAGCGTGTAATCAGAATGATTGAGCAAGAAAACTTCCATTTGCCCTGTTGAATAAATGTGAATTATAAATAAATAAAATTATATAATAATACAGTTGAATCTCCACTAGCAGACACCTAGTAATAGGACACCTCCCATAGGATGTCACCTCTCATAATAGGACACCTCCCATAACAGGACACCTCCTGTAAGCACATGGCCTCCTTCCATAAGTGGACAGTCATGCATCCTGTAAGTGGCTACCTTCCATAAGTGGACAGTCATCCTGTAAGTGGCCACCTTCCATAAGTGGACAGTCATCCAGTAAGAGGCCACCTTCCATAAGTGGACAGTGATCCTGTAAGTGGCCACCTTCCATAAGTGGACAGTCATCCAGTAAGAGGCCACCTTCCATAAGTGGACAGTGATCCTGTAAGTGGCCACCTTCCATAAGTGGACAGTGATCCTGTAAGTGGCCACCTTCCAGAAGTGGACAGTGATCCTGTAAGTGGCCACCTTCCATAAGTGGACAGTGATCCTGTAAGTGGCCACCTTCCATAAGTGGACAGTCATGCATCCTGTAAGTGGCCACCTTCCATAAGTGGACAGTGATCCTGTAAGTGGCCACCTTCCATAAGTGGACAGTGATCCTGTAAGTGGCCACCTTCCATAAGTGGACAGTGATCCTGTAAGTGGCCACCTTCCATAAGTGGACAGTGATCCTGTAAGTGGCCACCTTCCATAAGTGGACAGTCATGCATCCTGTAAGTGGCCACCTTCCATAAGTGGACAGTGATCCTGTAAGTGGCCACCTTCCATAAGTGGACAGTGATCCTGTAAGTGGCCACCTTCCATAAGTGGACAGTCATGCATCCTGTAAGTGGCCACCTTCCATAAGTGGACAGTGATCCTGTAAGTGGCCACCTTCCATAAGTGGACAGTGATCCTGTAAGTGGCCACCTTCCATAAGTGGACAGTGATCCTGTAAGTGGCCACCTTCCATAAGTGGACAGTGATCCTGTAAGTGGCCACCTTCCATAAGTGGACAGTCATGCATCCTGTAAGTGGCCACCTTCCATAAGTGGACAGTGATCCTGTAAGTGGCCACCTTCCATAAGTGGACAGTCATCCTGTAAGTGGCCACCTTCCATAAGTGGCCAGTGATCCTGTAAGTGGCCACCTTCCATAAGTGGACAGTCATCCAGTAAGAGGCCACCTTCCATAAGTGGACAGTCATCCTGTAAGTGGCCACCTTCCATAAGTGGACAGTCATCCTGTAAGTGGCCATCTCCCATAAGTGGACATTATCCTGTATGTGGCCACCTTCCATAAGTGGACAGTGATCCTGTAACTTGCCACCTTCCATAAGTGGACAGTCATCCTGTAAGTGGCCACCTTCCATAAGTGGACAGTCATCCTGTAAGTGGCCACCTTCCATAAGTGGACAGTCATCCTGTAAGTGGCCACCTTCCATAAGTGGACAGTCATCCCATAAATGGCCACCTTCCATAAGTGGACAGTCATCCTGTAAGTGGACACCTTCCATAAGTGGACAGTCATCCTGTAAGTGGCCACCTTCCATAAATGGACAGTCATCCTGTAAGTGGCCACCTTCCATAAGTGGACAGTCATCCTGTAAGTGGCCACCTTCCATAAGTGGACAGTCATCCCATAAATGGCCACCTTCCATAAGTGGACAGTCATCCTGTAAGTGGACACCTTCCATAAGTGGACAGTCATCCTGTAAGTGGCCACCTCCCATAAGTGGACAGTCATCCCATAAATGGCCACCTTCCATAAGTGGACAGTCATCCTGTAAGTGGACACCTTCCATAAGTGGACAGTCATCCTGTAAGTGGCGACCTTCCATAAGTGGACTGTCATCCTGTAAGTGGCCACCTTCCAAAAGTGGACAGTCATCCTGTAAGTGGCCACCTCCCATAAGTGGACAGCCATCTTATAAGTGGCCACCTTCCATAAGTGGACAGCCATCTTATAAGTGGCCACCTTCCATAAGTGAACATTCATCCTGTAAGTGGCCACCTTCCATAAGTGGACAGTCATCCCATAAGTGGCCACCTTCCATAAGTGGACAGCCATCTTATAAGTGGCCACCTTCCATAAGTGGACAGTCATCCTGTAAGTGGCCACCTTCCATAAGTGGACAGTCATCCTGTAAGTGGCCACCTTCCATAAGTGGACAGTCATCCAGTAAGAGTCCACCTTCCATAAGTGGACAGCCATCTTATAAGTGGCCACCTTCCATAAGTGGACAGCCATCTTATAAGTGGCCACCTTCCATAAGAGAACATTCATCCTGTAAGTGGCCACCTTCCATAAGTGGACACAGTCATCCTGTAAGTGGCCACCTTCCATAAGTGGACAGTCATCCAGTAAGAGGCCACCTTCCATAAGTGGACAGTGATCCTGTAAGTGGCCACCTTCCATAAGTGGACAGTCATCCAGTAAGAGGCCACCTTCCATAAGTGGACAGTGATCCTGTAAGTGGCCACCTTCCATAAGTGGACAGTCATCCTGTAAGTGGCCACCTTCCATAAGTGGACAGTCATCCAGTAAGTGGCCACCTTCCATAAGTGGACAGTGATCCTGTAAGTGGCCACCTTCCATAAGTGGACAGTGATTCTGTAAGTGGACACCTTCCATAAGTGGACAGTGATCCTGTAAGTGGCCACCTTCCATAAGTGGACAGTGATCCTGTAAGTGGCCACCTTCCAGAAGTGGACAGTGATCCTGTAAGTGGCCACCTTCCATAAGTGGACAGTCATGCATCCTGTAAGTGGCCACCTTCCATAAGTGGACAGTGATCCTGTAAGTGGCCACCTTCCATAAGTGGACAGTGATCCTGTAAGTGGCCACCTTCCATAAGTGGACAGTCATGCATCCTGTAAGTGGCCACCTTCCATAAGTGGACAGTGATCCTGTAAGTGGCCACCTTCCATAAGTGGACAGTGATCCTGTAAGTGGCCACCTTCCATAAGTGGACAGTGATCCTGTAAGTGGCCACCTTCCATAAGTGGACAGTGATCCTGTAAGTGGCCACCTTCCATAAGTGGACAGTCATGCATCCTGTAAGTGGCCACCTTCCATAAGTGGACAGTGATCCTGTAAGTGGCCACCTTCCATAAGTGGACAGTGATCCTGTAAGTGGCCACCTTCCATAAGTGGACAGTGATCCTGTAAGTGGCCACCTTCCATAAGTGGACAGTGATCCTGTAAGTGGCCACCTTCCATAAGTGGACAGTCATGCATCCTGTAAGTGGCCACCTTCCATAAGTGGACAGTGATCCTGTAAGTGGCCACCTTCCATAAGTGGACAGTGATCCTGTAAGTGGCCACCTTCCATAAGTGGACAGTGATCCTGTAAGTGGCCACCTTCCATAAGTGGACAGTGATCCTGTAAGTGGCCACCTTCCATAAGTGGACAGTCATGCATCCTGTAAGTGGCCACCTTCCATAAGTGGACAGTCATCCTGTACGTGGCCACCTTCCATAAGTGGACAGTCATCCTGTAAGTGGCCACCTTCCATAAGTGGACAGTGATCCTGTAAGTGGCCACCTTCCATAAGTGGACAGTGATCCTGTAAGTGGCCACCTTCCATAAGTGGACAGTGATCCTGTAAGTGGCCACCTTCCATAAGTGGACAGTGATCCTGTAAGTGGCCACCTTCCATAAGTGGACAGTGATCCTGTAAGTGGCCACCTTCCATAAGTGGACAGTCATGCATCCTGTAAGTGGCCACCTTCCATAAGTGGACAGTGATCCTGTAAGTGGCCACCTTCCATAAGTGGACAGTGATCCTGTAAGTGGCCACCTTCCATAAGTGGACAGTGATCCTGTAAGTGGCCACCTTCCATAAGTGGACAGTCATCCAGTAAGAGGCCACCTTCCATAAGTGGACAGTCATCCTGTAAGTGGCCACCTTCCATAAGTGGACAGTCATCCTGTAAGTGGCCATCTCCCCTAAGTGGACATTATCCTGTATGTGGCCACCTTCCATAAGTGGACAGTGATCCTGTAACTTGCCACCTTCCATAAGTGGACAGTCATCCTGTAAGTGGCCACCTTCCATAAGTGGACAGTCATCCTGTAAGTGGCCACCTTCCATAAGTGGACAGTCATCCTGTAAGTGGCCACCTTCCATAAGTGGACAGTCATCCCATAAATGGCCACCTTCCATAAGTGGACAGTCATCCTGTAAGTGGACACCTTCCATAAGTGGACAGTCATCCTGTAAGTGGCCACCTTCCATAAATGGACAGTCATCCTGTAAGTGGCCACCTTCCATAAGTGGACAGTCATCCTGTAAGTGGCCACCTTCCATAAGTGGACAGTCATCCCATAAATGGCCACCTTCCATAAGTGGACAGTCATCCTGTAAGTGGACACCTTCCATAAGTGGACAGTCATCCTGTAAGTGGCCACCTCCCATAAGTGGACAGTCATCCCATAAATGGCCACCTTCCATACGTGGACAGTCATCCTGTAAGTGGACACCTTCCATAAGTGGACAGTCATCCTGTAAGTGGCGACCTTCCATAAGTGGACTGTCATCCTGTAAGTGGCCACCTTCCAAAAGTGGACAGTCATCCTGTAAGTGGCCACCTCCCATAAGTGGACAGCCATCTTATAAGTGGCCACCTTCCATAAGTGGACAGCCATCTTATAAGTGGCCACCTTCCATAAGTGAACATTCATCCTGTAAGTGGCCACCTTCCATAAGTGGACAGTCATCCAGTAAGTGGCCACCTTCCATAAGTGGACAGTGATCCTGTAAGTGGCCACCTTCCATAAGTGGACAGTGATTCTGTAAGTGGACACCTTCCATAAGTGGACAGTGATCCTGTAAGTGGCCACCTTCCATAAGTGGACAGTGATCCTGTAAGTGGCCACCTTCCAGAAGTGGACAGTGATCCTGTAAGTGGCCACCTTCCATAAGTGGACAGTCATGCATCCTGTAAGTGGCCACCTTCCATAAGTGGACAGTCATGCATCCTGTAAGTGGCCACCTTCCATAAGTGGACAGTGATCCTGTAAGTGGCCACCTTCCATAAGTGGACAGTGATCCTGTAAGTGGCCACCTTCCATAAGTGGACAGTGATCCTGTAAGTGGCCACCTTCCATAAGTGGACAGTGATCCTGTAAGTGGCCACCTTCCATAAGTGGACAGTCATGCATCCTGTAAGTGGCCACCTTCCATAAGTGGACAGTGATCCTGTAAGTGGCCACCTTCCATAAGTGGACAGTGATCCTGTAAGTGGCCACCTTCCATAAGTGGACAGTGATCCTGTAAGTGGCCACCTTCCATAAGTGGACAGTGATCCTGTAAGTGGCCACCTTCCATAAGTGGACAGTCATGCATCCTGTAAGTGGCCACCTTCCATAAGTGGACAGTGATCCTGTAAGTGGCCACCTTCCATAAGTGGACAGTGATCCTGTAAGTGGCCACCTTCCATAAGTGGACAGTGATCCTGTAAGTGGCCACCTTCCATAAGTGGACAGTGATCCTGTAAGTGGCCACCTTCCATAAGTGGACAGTCATCCCATAAATGGCCACCTTCCATACGTGGACAGTCATCCTGTAAGTGGACACCTTCCATAAGTGGACAGTCATCCTGTAAGTGGCGACCTTCCATAAGTGGACTGTCATCCTGTAAGTGGCCACCTTCCAAAAGTGGACAGTCATCCTGTAAGTGGCCACCTCCCATAAGTGGACAGCCATCTTATAAGTGGCCACCTTCCATAAGTGGACAGCCATCTTATAAGTGGCCACCTTCCATAAGTGAACATTCATCCTGTAAGTGGCCACCTTCCATAAGTGGACAGTCATCCAGTAAGTGGCCACCTTCCATAAGTGGACAGTGATCCTGTAAGTGGCCACCTTCCATAAGTGGACAGTGATTCTGTAAGTGGACACCTTCCATAAGTGGACAGTGATCCTGTAAGTGGCCACCTTCCATAAGTGGACAGTGATCCTGTAAGTGGCCACCTTCCAGAAGTGGACAGTGATCCTGTAAGTGGCCACCTTCCATAAGTGGACAGTCATGCATCCTGTAAGTGGCCACCTTCCATAAGTGGACAGTCATGCATCCTGTAAGTGGCCACCTTCCATAAGTGGACAGTGATCCTGTAAGTGGCCACCTTCCATAAGTGGACAGTGATCCTGTAAGTGGCCACCTTCCATAAGTGGACAGTGATCCTGTAAGTGGCCACCTTCCATAAGTGGACAGTGATCCTGTAAGTGGCCACCTTCCATAAGTGGACAGTCATGCATCCTGTAAGTGGCCACCTTCCATAAGTGGACAGTGATCCTGTAAGTGGCCACCTTCCATAAGTGGACAGTGATCCTGTAAGTGGCCACCTTCCATAAGTGGACAGTGATCCTGTAAGTGGCCACCTTCCATAAGTGGACAGTGATCCTGTAAGTGGCCACCTTCCATAAGTGGACAGTCATGCATCCTGTAAGTGGCCACCTTCCATAAGTGGACAGTGATCCTGTAAGTGGCCACCTTCCATAAGTGGACAGTGATCCTGTAAGTGGCCACCTTCCATAAGTGGACAGTGATCCTGTAAGTGGCCACCTTCCATAAGTGGACAGTGATCCTGTAAGTGGCCACCTTCCATAAGTGGACAGTCATGCATCCTGTAAGTGGCCACCTTCCATAAGTGGACAGTCATCCTGTACGTGGCCACCTTCCATAAGTGGACAGTCATCCTGTAAGTGGCCACCTTCCATAAGTGGACAGTGATCCTGTAAGTGGCCACCTTCCATAAGTGGACAGTGATCCTGTAAGTGGCCACCTTCCATAAGTGGACAGTGATCCTGTAAGTGGCCACCTTCCATAAGTGGACAGTGATCCTGTAAGTGGCCACCTTCCATAAGTGGACAGTGATCCTGTAAGTGGCCACCTTCCATAAGTGGACAGTGATCCTGTAAGTGGCCACCTTCCATAAGTGGACAGTCATGCATCCTGTAAGTGTCCACCTTCCATAAGTGGACAGTGATCCTGTAAGTGGCCACCTTCCATAAGTGGACAGTGATCCTGTAAGTGGCCACCTTCCATAAGTGGACAGTGATCCTGTAAGTGGCCACCTTCCATAAGTGGACAGTCATCCAGTAAGAGGCCACCTTCCATAAGTGGACAGTCATCCTGTAAGTGGCCACCTTCCATAAGTGGACAGTCATCCTGTAAGTGGCCATCTCCCCTAAGTGGACATTATCCTGTATGTGGCCACCTTCCATAAGTGGACAGTGATCCTGTAACTTGCCACCTTCCATAAGTGGACAGTCATCCTGTAAGTGGCCACCTTCCATAAGTGGACAGTCATCCTGTAAGTGGCCACCTTCCATAAGTGGACAGTCATCCTGTAAGTGGCCACCTTCCATAAGTGGACAGTCATCCCATAAATGGACACCTTCCATAAGTGGACAGTCATCCTGTAAGTGGACACCTTCCATAAGTGGACAGTCATCCTGTAAGTGGCCACCTTCCATAAATGGACAGTCATCCTGTAAGTGGCCACCTTCCATAAGTGGACAGTCATCCTGTAAGTGGCCACCTTCCATAAGTGGACAGTCATCCCATAAATGGCCACCTTCCATAAGTGGACAGTCATCCTGTAAGTGGACACCTTCCATAAGTGGACAGTGATCCTGTAAGTGGCCACCTTCCATAAGTGGACAGTGATCCTGTAAGTGGCCACCTTCCAGAAGTGGACATGTGATCCTGTAAGTGGCCACCTTCCATAAGTGGACAGTCATGCATCCTGTAAGTGGCCACCTTCCATAAGTGGACAGTCATGCATCCTGTAAGTGGCCACCTTCCATAAGTGGACAGTGATCCTGTAAGTGGCCACCTTCCATAAGTGGACAGTGATCCTGTAAGTGGCCACCTTCCATAAGTGGACAGTGATCCTGTAAGTGGCCACCTTCCATAAGTGGACAGTGATCCTGTAAGTGGCCACCTTCCATAAGTGGACAGTCATGCATCCTGTAAGTGGCCACCTTCCATAAGTGGACAGTGATCCTGTAAGTGGCCACCTTCCATAAGTGGACAGTGATCCTGTAAGTGGCCACCTTCCATAAGTGGACAGTGATCCTGTAAGTGGCCACCTTCCATAAGTGGACAGTGATCCTGTAAGTGGCCACCTTCCATAAGTGGACAGTCATGCATCCTGTAAGTGGCCACCTTCCATAAGTGGACAGTGATCCTGTAAGTGGCCACCTTCCATAAGTGGACAGTGATCCTGTAAGTGGCCACCTTCCATAAGTGGACAGTGATCCTGTAAGTGGCCACCTTCCATAAGTGGACAGTGATCCTGTAAGTGGCCACCTTCCATAAGTGGACAGTCATCCCATAAATGGCCACCTTCCATACGTGGACAGTCATCCTGTAAGTGGACACCTTCCATAAGTGGACAGTCATCCTGTAAGTGGCGACCTTCCATAAGTGGACTGTCATCCTGTAAGTGGCCACCTTCCAAAAGTGGACAGTCATCCTGTAAGTGGCCACCTCCCATAAGTGGACAGCCATCTTATAAGTGGCCACCTTCCATAAGTGGACAGCCATCTTATAAGTGGCCACCTTCCATAAGTGAACATTCATCCTGTAAGTGGCCACCTTCCATAAGTGGACAGTCATCCAGTAAGTGGCCACCTTCCATAAGTGGACAGTGATCCTGTAAGTGGCCACCTTCCATAAGTGGACAGTGATTCTGTAAGTGGACACCTTCCATAAGTGGACAGTGATCCTGTAAGTGGCCACCTTCCATAAGTGGACAGTGATCCTGTAAGTGGCCACCTTCCAGAAGTGGACAGTGATCCTGTAAGTGGCCACCTTCCATAAGTGGACAGTCATGCATCCTGTAAGTGGCCACCTTCCATAAGTGGACAGTCATGCATCCTGTAAGTGGCCACCTTCCATAAGTGGACAGTGATCCTGTAAGTGGCCACCTTCCATAAGTGGACAGTGATCCTGTAAGTGGCCACCTTCCATAAGTGGACAGTGATCCTGTAAGTGGCCACCTTCCATAAGTGGACAGTGATCCTGTAAGTGGCCACCTTCCATAAGTGGACAGTCATGCATCCTGTAAGTGGCCACCTTCCATAAGTGGACAGTGATCCTGTAAGTGGCCACCTTCCATAAGTGGACAGTGATCCTGTAAGTGGCCACCTTCCATAAGTGGACAGTGATCCTGTAAGTGGCCACCTTCCATAAGTGGACAGTGATCCTGTAAGTGGCCACCTTCCATAAGTGGACAGTCATGCATCCTGTTAGTGGCCACCTTCCATAAGTGGACAGTGATCCTGTAAGTGGCCACCTTCCATAAGTGGACAGTGATCCTGTAAGTGGCCACCTTCCATAAGTGGACAGTGATCCTGTAAGTGGCCACCTTCCATAAGTGGACAGTGATCCTGTAAGTGGCCACCTTCCATAAGTGGACAGTCATGCATCCTGTAAGTGGCCACCTTCCATAAGTGGACAGTCATCCTGTACGTGGCCACCTTCCATAAGTGGACAGTCATCCTGTAAGTGGCCACCTTCCATAAGTGGACAGTGATCCTGTAAGTGGCCACCTTCCATAAGTGGACAGTGATCCTGTAAGTGGCCACCTTCCATAAGTGGACAGTGATCCTGTAAGTGGCCACCTTCCATAAGTGGACAGTGATCCTGTAAGTGGCCACCTTCCATAAGTGGACAGTGATCCTGTAAGTGGCCACCTTCCATAAGTGGACAGTCATGCATCCTGTAAGTGTCCACCTTCCATAAGTGGACAGTGATCCTGTAAGTGGCCACCTTCCATAAGTGGACAGTGATCCTGTAAGTGGCCACCTTCCATAAGTGGACAGTGATCCTGTAAGTGGCCACCTTCCATAAGTGGACAGTCATCCAGTAAGAGGCCACCTTCCATAAGTGGACAGTCATCCTGTAAGTGGCCACCTTCCATAAGTGGACAGTCATCCTGTAAGTGGCCATCTCCCCTAAGTGGACATTATCCTGTATGTGGCCACCTTCCATAAGTGGACAGTGATCCTGTAACTTGCCACCTTCCATAAGTGGACAGTCATCCTGTAAGTGGCCACCTTCCATAAGTGGACAGTCATCCTGTAAGTGGCCACCTTCCATAAGTGGACAGTCATCCTGTAAGTGGCCACCTTCCATAAGTGGACAGTCATCCCATAAATGGACACCTTCCATAAGTGGACAGTCATCCTGTAAGTGGACACCTTCCATAAGTGGACAGTCATCCTGTAAGTGGCCACCTTCCATAAATGGACAGTCATCCTGTAAGTGGCCACCTTCCATAAGTGGACAGTCATCCTGTAAGTGGCCACCTTCCATAAGTGGACAGTCATCCCATAAATGGCCACCTTCCATAAGTGGACAGTCATCCTGTAAGTGGACACCTTCCATAAGTGGACAGTCATCCTGTAAGTGGCCACCTCCCATAAGTGGACAGTCATCCCATAAATGGCCACCTTCCATACGTGGACAGTCATCCTGTAAGTGGACACCTTCCATAAGTGGACAGTCATCCTGTAAGTGGCGACCTTCCATAAGTGGACTGTCATCCTGTAAGTGGCCACCTTCCAAAAGTGGACAGTCATCCTGTAAGTGGCCACCTCCCATAAGTGGACAGCCATCTTATAAGTGGCCACCTTCCATAAGTGGACAGCCATCTTATAAGTGGCCACCTTCCATAAGTGAACATTCATCCTGTAAGTGGCCACCTTCCATAAGTGGACAGTCATCCCATAAGTGGCCACCTTCCATAAGTGGACAGCCATCTTATAAGTGGCCACCTTCCATAAGTGGACAGTCATCCTGTAAGTGGCCACCTTCCATAAGTGGACAGTCATCCTGTAAGTGGCCACCTTCCATAAGTGGACAGTCATCCAGTAAGAGGCCACCTTCCATAAGTGGACAGCCATCTTATAAGTGGCCACCTTCCATAAGTGGACAGCCATCTTATAAGTGGCCACCTTCCATAAGCACATTAGCAAACACAAATACTTCATTCTAAAGGTTCCATGTTTGCCTTAATACAGTTTTTGATCAACTTGCCTCATTGCATTGATGTAATTAGAACAATTGATCAACTTACACCATTGATGTAATTAAAATGGTTGATCAACTTACCCCATTAATGTACTTAGAATCAATGGTTGATCAACTTGCCCCATTGATGTAATTAGAACGATTGATCAACTTACCCCGGCCCATTGATGTAATTAGAACGATTGATCAACTTACCCCATTAATGTAATTAGAATGGTTGATCAACTTACCCCATTGATGTAATTAGAACGATTGATCAACTTACCCCATTAATGTAATTAGAATGGTTGATCAACTTACCCCATTGATGTAATTAGAACGATTGATCAACTTACCCCATTGATGTAATAAGAACGATTGATCAACTTACCCCATTGATGTAATTAGAACGATTGATCAACTTACCCCATTGATGTAATTAGAATGGTTGATCAACTTACCCCATTGATGTAATTAGAACGATTGATCAACTTACCCCATTAATGTAATTAGAATGGTTGATCAAGTTACCCCATTGATGTAATTAGAACGATTGATCAACTTACCCCATTGATGTAATAAGAACGATTGATCAACTTACCCCATTGATGTAATTAGAACGATTGATCAACTTACCCCATTGATGTAATTAGAATGGTTGATCAACTTACCCCATTGATGTAATTAGAACGATTGATCAACTTACCCCATTGATGTAATTAGAACGATTGATCAACTTACCCCATTGATGTAATTAGAATGGTTGATCAACTTACCCCATTGATGTAATTAGAACGATTGATCAACTTACCCCATTGATGTAATTAGAATGGTTGATCAACTTACCCCATTGATGTAATTAGAACGATTGATCAACTTACCCCATTGATGTAATTAGAACGATTGATCTTCTCGTTCTGTGAGTGAGCTCCATCATCACATGCACCAACTGGAAGCAGCATAATATTTTTACCAGTAGCTTCTTGAAAAGTCAAAGTCACAGGAATGCTACAGCCATCCCGAGTCATGTCTGGTTCTATTCCAAAAACTATGCAATAAAAAAATGAAAAAACATAATGAACCAAATTATTCAAAGTAAATAAAGAATTCAACATATGAGGATTTATTCGTTGTGTAGAATCTCGATTAACTGGATGCACGAACAAAACAAAAACAAAACAATAGTACATACGTGTAGGAATCCCTAAAACATGTTATCCATACAATACATGTACATATATGAGGTACGTGTAGCTACCATACACTATGAGATATGTGTAGCTACCAATACACTATGAGGTAAATCCAGTACCTGTTCTGATGGCTTTTCTCCCAGCCATGTAGTGTGGATGATTGAAGTCACTCACCCAAGGTTTTGCAGAATGGTGACAACTTGCTCTGCAGTAATACATTTCAAAATAAAGTAGTTTGTTCTGACATGTTGCATTGTGTTGTGTTGAGTAAGTTGTTGTGTTCTGTTGAGTAAGTTGTGTTGCGTTGAGTGAGTTGTGTTGTGTTGAGTAAGTTGTGTTGTGTGTTGAGTAAGTTGTGTTGTGTTGAGTAAGTTGTGTTGTGTTGAGTAAGTTGTGTTGTGTGTTGAGTAAGTTGTGTTGTGTTGAGTAAGTTGTGTTGTGTTGAGTAAGTTGTGTTGTGTTGTGTTGAGTAAGTTGTGTTGTGTTGAGTAAGTTGTGTTGTGTTGAGTACGTTGTGTTGTGTTGAGTGTGTAGTGTTGTGTTGTGTGTTGTGTTGAGTAAGTTGTGTTGTGTGTTGAGTAAGTTGTGTTGTGTTGAGTACTTTGTGTTGTGTTGAGTAAGTTGTGTTGTGTTGAGTAAGTTGTGTTGTGTTGAGTAAGTTGTGTTGTGTTGAGTACGTGGTGTTGTGTTGAGTGTGTAGTGTTGTGTTGTGTGTTGTGTTGAGTAAGTTGTGTTGTGTGTGAAGTACGTTGTGTTGTGTTGAGTACGTTGTGTTGTGTTGAGTAAGTTGTGTTGTGTGTTGAGTAAGTTGTGTTGTGTTGAGTACGTTGTGTTATGTAAGTTGTGTTGTGTTGAGTGTGTAGTGTTGTGTTGTGTGTTGAGTAAGTTGTGTTGTGTTGAGTAAGTTGTGTTGTGTTGAGTACGTTGTGTTGTGTGTTGAGTAAGTTGTGTTGTGTGTTGAGTAAGTTGTGTTGTGTTGAGTACGTTGTGTTGTGTTGAGTGTGTAGTGTTGTGTGTTGTGTTGAGTAAGTTGTGTTGTGTGTTGAGTAAGTAGTGTTGTGTTGAGTACGTTGTGTTGTGTTGAGTGTGTAGTGTTGTGTTGTGTGTTGTGTTGAGTGAGTTGTGTTGTGTTGAGTAAGTTGTGTTGTGTGTTGAGTAAGTTGTGTTGTGTTGAGTAAGTTGTGTTGTGTTGAGTAAGTTGTGTTGTGTTGAGTGAGTTGTGTTGTGTTGAGTAAGTTGTGTTGTGTGTTGAGTAAGTTGTGTTGAGTAAGTAAGTTGTGTTGTGTTGAGTAAGTTGTGTTGTGTTGAGTAAGTTGTGTTGTGTTGAGTAAGTTGTGTTGTGTTGAGTAAGTCGTGTTGTGTGTTGAGTAAGTTGTGTTGTGTTGAGTAAGTTGTGTGTTGTGTTGAGTAAGTTGTGTTGTGTTGAGTAAGTTGTGTTGTGTTGAGTAAGTTGTGTTGTGTTGAGTACGTTGTGTTGTGTTGAGTGTGTAGTGTTGTGTTGTGTTGTGTGTTGTGTTGAGTGAGTTGTGTTGTGTTGTGTTTAGTAAGTTGTGTTGTGTTGAGTACGTTGTGTTGTGTTGAGTAAGTTGTGTTGTGTTGAGTGTGTAGTGTAGTGTTGGGTTGTGTGTTGAGTAAGTTGTGTTGTGTTGAGTACGTTGTGTTGTGTTGAGTAAGTTGTGTTGTGTTGAGTAAGTTGTGTTGTGTTGAGTACGTTGTGTTGTGTTGAGTGTGTAGTGTTGTGTTGTGTGTTGTGTTGAGTGAGTTGTGTTGTGTTGTGTTGAGTAAGTTGTGTTGTGTTGAGTACGTTGTGTTGTGTTGAGTAAGTTGTGTTGTGTTGAGTGTGTAGTGTAGTGTTGGGTTGTGTGTTGAGTAAGTTGTGTTGTGCTGAGTACGTTGTGTTGTGTTGAGTAAGTTGTGTTGTGTTGAGTAAGTTGTGTTGTGTTGAGTAAGTTGTGTTGTGTTGTGTTGTGTTGAGTACGTTGTGTTGTGTGTTGAGTAAGTTGTGTTGTGTGTTGAGTAAGTTGTGTTGTGTTGAGTACGTTGCGTTGTGTTGAGTGTGTAGTGTTGTGTTGTGTGTTGTGTTGAGTAAGTTGTGTTGTGTGTTGAGTAAGTTGTGTTGTGTTGAGTACGTTGTGTTGTGTTGAGTAAGTTGTGTTGTGTTGAGTGTGTAGTGTTGTGTTGTGTGTTGAGTAAGTTGTGTTGTGTTGAGTAAGTTGTGTTGTGTTGAGTACGTGGTGTTGTGTTGAGTGTGTAGTGTGTTGTGTTGTGTGTTGTGTTGAGTAAGTTGTGTTGTGTGTGAAGTACGTTGTGTTGTGTTGAGTACGTTGTGTTGTGTTGAGTAAGTTGTGTTGTGTTGAGTAAGTTGTGTTGTGTTGAGTACGTTGTGTTGTGTTGAGTAAGTTGTGTTGTGTTGAGTAAGTTGTGTTGTGTTGAGTAAGTTGTGTTGTGTTGAGTACGTTGTGTTGTGTTGACTGTGTAGTGTTGTGTTGTGTTGTGTTGAGTGAGTTGTGTTGTGTTGAGTAAGTTGTGTTGTGTGTTGAGTAAGTTGTGTTGTGTTGAGTAAGTTGTGTTGTGTTGAGTAAGTTGTGTTGTGTTGAGTACGTTGTGTTGTGTTGAGTGTGTAGTGTTGTGTTGTGTGTTGTGTTGAGTGAGTTGTGTTGTGTTGAGTAAGTTGTGTTGAGTAAGTTGTGTTGAGTAAGTTGTGTTGTGTTGAGTAAGTTGTGTTGTGTTGAGTAAGTTGTGTTGTGTTGAGTAAGTTGTGTTGAGTAAGTTGTGTTGTGTTGAGTAAGTCGTGTTGTGTGTTGAGTAAGTTGTGTTGTGTTGAGTAAGTTGTGTTGTGTTGAGTAAGTTGTGTTGTATTGAGTAAGTTGTGTTGTGTTGTGTTGAGTAAGTTGTGTTGTGTTGAGTAAGTTGTGTTGTGTTGAGTACGTTGTGTTGTGTTGAGTGTGTAGTGTTGTGTTGTGTGTTGTGTTGAGTGAGTTGTGTTGTGTTGAGTAAGTTGTGTTGTGTTGAGTACGTTGTGTTGTGTTGAGTAAGTTGTGTTGTGTTGAGTGTGTAGTGTTTGTGTTGTGTGTTGAGTAAGTTGTGTTGTGTTGAGTACGTTGTGTTGCGTTGAGTAAGTTGTGTTGTGTTGAGTAAGTTGTGTTGTGTTGAGTACGTTGTGTTGTGTGTTGAGTAAGTCGTGTTGTGTGTTGAGTAAGTTGTGTTGTGTTGAGTACGTTGTGTTGTGTTGAGTGTGTAGTGTTGTGTTGTGTGTTATGTTGAGTAAGTTGTGTTGTGTGTTGAGTAAGTTGTGTTGTGTTGAGTACGTTGTGTTGTGTTGAGTAAGTTGTGTTGTGTTGAGTAAGTTGTGTTGTGTTGAGTAAGTTGTGTTGTGTGTTGAGTAAGTTGTGTTGTGTTGAGTAAGTTGTGTTGTGTTGAGTAAGTTGTGTTGTGTTGAGTAAGTTGTGTTGTGTTGAGTAAGTTGTGTTGTGTTGAGTACGTTGTGTTGTGTTGAGTGTGTAGTGTTGTGTTGAGTGTGTAGTGTTGAGTAAGTTGTGTTGTGTGTTGAGTAAGTTGTGTTGTGTGTTGAGTAAGTTGTGTTGTGTTGAGTACGTTGTGTTGTGTCGAGTGTGTAGTGTGTTGTGTTGAGTGTGTAGTGTTGTGTTGAGTGTGTAGTGTTGTGTGTTGTGTTGAGTAAGTTGTGTTGTGTGTTGAGTAAGTTGTGTTGTGTTGAGTACGTTGTGTTGTGTGTTGAGTAAGTTGTGTTGTGTGTTGAGTAAGTTGTGTTGTGTTGAGTACGTTGTGTTGTGTTGAGTGTGTAGTGTTGTGTGTTGTGTTGAGTAAGTTGTGTTGTGTGTTGAGTAAGTTGTGTTGTGTTGAGTACGTTGTGTTGTGTGTTGAGTAAGTTGTGTTGTGTGTTGAGTAAGTTGTGTTGTGTTGAGTACGTTGTGTTGTGTTGAGTGTGTAGTGTTGTGTGTTGTGTTGAGTAAGTTGTGTTGTGTGTTGAGTAAGTAGTGTTGTGTTGAGTACGTTGTGTTGTGTTGAGTAAGTTGTGTTGTGTTGAGTGTGTAGTGTTGTGTTGTGTTGTGTGTTGAGTACGTTGTGTTGTGTTGAGTGTGTAGTGTTGTGTTGAGTGTGTTGTGTTGAGTAAGTTGAGTTGTGTTGAGTAAGTTGTGTTGTGTTGAGTACGTTGTGTTGTGTTGAGTGTGTAGTGTTGTGTTGAGTGTGTAGTGTTGAGTAAGTTGTGTTGTGTGTTGAGTAAGTTGTGTTGTGTTGAGTGCGTTGTGTTGTGTTGAGTAAGTTGTGTTGTGTTGAGTAAGTTGTGTTGTGTTGAGTAAGTTTGTGTTGTGTTGAGTAAGTTGTGTTGTGTTGAGTAAGTTGTGTTGTGATGCAATGCAATGCACATGAAGAGAAGGTAATCTAGTTTATGCTTTGCACTTACTTCATGTCGTTAGGACTTCCACTTTCAGCATGCTTCTTGTTCAAATAATCAACCAATAAGTTGTGTTGTGTTGAGTACGTTGTGTTGTGTTGAGTGTGTAGTGTTGTGTGTTGTGTTGAGTAAGTTGTGTTGTGTGTTGAGTAAGTTGTGTTGTGTTGAGTACGTTGTGTTGTGTTGAGTACGTTGTGTTGTGTGTGTGTGTGTAGTGTTGTGTTGAGTGTGTAGTGTTGTGTTGAGTGTGTAGTGTTGTGTTGTGTGTTGTGTTGAGTAAGTTGTGTTGTGTGTTGAGTAAGTTGTGTTGTGTTGAGTACGTTGTGTTGTGTGTTGAGTAAGTTGTGTTGTGTGTTGAGTAAGTTGTGTTGTGTTGAGTACGTTGTGTTGTGTTGAGTGTGTAGTGTTGTGTGTTGTGTTGAGTAAGTTGTGTTGTGTGTTGAGTAAGTTGTGTTGTGTTGAGTACGTTGTGTTGTGTGTTGAGTAAGTTGTGTTGTGTTGAGTAAGTTGTGTTGTGTTGAGTACGTTGTGTTGTGTTGAGTGTGTAGTGTTGTGTTGAGTAAGTTGTGTTGTGTGTTGAGTAAGTAGTGTTGTGTTGAGTACGTGTTGTGTTGTGTTGAGTAAGTTGTGTTGTGTTGAGTGTGTAGTGTTGTGTTGTGTGTTGAGTACGTTGTGTTGTGTTGAGTGTGTAGTGTTTGTGTTGAGTGTGTTGTGTTGAGTAAGTTGTGTTGTGTTGAGTAAGTTGTGTTGTGTTGAGTACGTTGTGTTGTGTTGAGTGTGTAGTGTTGTGTTGAGTGTGTAGTGTTGAGTACGTTGTGTTGTGTTGAGTGCGTTGTGTTGTGTTGAGTAAGTTGTGTGTTGTGTTGAGTAAGTTGTGTTGTGTTGAGTAAGTTGTGTTGTGTTGAGTAAGTTGTGTTGTGTTGAGTAAGTTGTGTTGTGATGCAATGCAATGCACATGAAGAGAAGGTAATCTAGTTTATGCTTTGCACTTACTTCATGTCGTTAGGACTTCCACTTTCAGCATGCTTCTTGTTCAAATAATCAACCACAAGATTTTCAATCTCTTTCGGATTTTGATTTGGAACAAGACGCACAGAAAACTTGCCAATGACCTGAAAAGCACCAAAAACAGAACACTTTAGATGAAGACTTTAACTTCAGTTAACGACGAACAGTGTGACACTTTATGTACAAGTTAGAATAATATTTTGAATTTATAAATTATCAATTTATAAATTTGTTAAATTTTCCAACAACTTCGTGGAGCTTTCAGTTAGCGTCAGTACATCTAGAACTTTCAACCCGCCAGGGTTTCTCATCAGGATGGAAGTGCCGGTTTGCCTTTGGTGTTTTGTGTTATATCAACACTTATAATATTCATTAATAATTCATTAGGCAGCTGTCCAATCTGTGCTCAGCATTCTGGTCACGTGGCTACCTTGTAACTCCCATACAATTTCCAAGAAACTAAAAGCACGGAGAGGGTTTGAATAGTTGGCAGGGAATAGGTGGGGTTGATTAATTACTGCAATTGTTCATAAGTATGATACAGAATAGTAATAAAGCTTATTAGTATTCTGTATCTGATACAGAATACTAATAGACCTTATTAGTATTCTGTATCAGATACAGAATACTAATAAGCTCTATAAGTATTCTGTATCGATCAATGCATTATATGAGAGGAACAATACATTATCCTAAAAGCTAATTAAGAAAAATCAGTACACGTTAGATTTTGTTCCGCAGTTTCTTTAATGTAACTCCCTTCATTGGAGCTTAGCACCTTCACAGTTTTAGCTTACTTACTAATGATACAATCATTGGATTTCTAGCTTTATGCGGCAATACTTTCACAATCTCAAATAAATTATAACAAACTTTGAAAGACACGAGATTACTTCAAAATACTTCGCACAGTTCTCGCTAAATATTGCGTTACTTGCTACGTTATTCTTTTCAAGAACCTCGAATTAGAAGGTGGTAAAGTAATGTTAGTCGAACTAGAACTTCATACGGAATTTATGTGTCAAAAGAAAGTCAATAGACTCTTTCCTTGCTACCATGTTTTTACGAGATATCTGCCAGACTTCAGAAATCCGTCTTTACACTCCACTTCGGTGCTATGGGCACATTCCCTCAACAACTGACTCTCTTGTGATGCACTTTTGGCAGTTTTACGAAAATTGTCAGCCATCGTCTCAAATGCCCGTCTTAGCTCTATGACCTTCTGTGAGAACTGTTCTTGATTTGATTGAAAAGAATCAAAACTCCGTTCGCATTCATAATTAAAGCGCCCTTTGAAAACCAAACAAAATTGTAAATGATATTCTAAATGAAAAAGCATTCATATTACATATTTGCCGTATTTGTTCTTTGTATATGTCTTAATGAGCAATCAACTCTATTAAAAAACTATCAAGTATGAAAAGGAATAAAACATTTATTAAACAATCGACATCTTAACTAAGCTATAATGCGAAACTGCCTTCATTGTTTAGCTAGTGCGGTCAAGCAATCGGAATGAGAATTGAATGCTAAAAGAACAGTTATTTAATTATTATATTCTTTTCATCTCAATCAGATATTGACTACAATTCTGGTTGAAACGCCTACCTGGTTCAAACAATGATTAAACAATATCATAAGTAATTTACAATATTCGTGACAATGTTGTATTACAACATTGCCACTCATATTGTAAATAATACAAGTAGATTTGCATAGGTATGTGAGTCTAAATTTTAAATAGGAATGTAGTCTTTGGGGAGTTGGTGTGTCACGCTTGCCATAATAATATTAGAATAATATTAGACCCACTCTCACAGCCACTGTCTACACCTCTTAATTTATGGCAGTAGATTTGAAATACTAATATTATTATAAGGACAACAAACCAGCCAGTACCTTGCGAGGAATGACTGTCTTCGCACCAGGCTCATAAAATGCTCCTTCAATTCCTAAGAGAAATTACCATGACAACAGACTGTAAACATTATTACTATAATTATACAGACCGTATGATCTTGATTTCAAGTGTACGTTTCATTATGTGAAGTGAGAAGTCATCAAGTTGTTGTGCTACTAAAAGCTGCAACATACTTGTATACCAGTATTGATCAGTGTTTTCAAAACAAGCTGTCAGTAATGTCACATCTAATGTAACCTGAGTATCAGGCTCTTAGTAGGGAAGGGGAACTATCCTCCCTCTTCTTCCCTCCTCTCCTCCCGAGTCCCCCTCCCTCCCCCTCCCCAATAGGGCCTGATACTCAGGTTACATCTAATGCACAACCTACAACTATCTACTCCACTCCTTGCAGCCAACTTCAACCAGTGAATAATTACTTACTACCACTAACAATAACTACAGTAAGGGTAAAGAATCACCAGGGATGGTGAGTGTTACCATGACTACCACTAACAATAACTACAGTAAGGGTAAAGAAACACCAGGGATGGTGAGTGTTACCATGACTACCACTAACAATAACTACAGTAAGGGTAAAGAAACACCAGGGATGGTGAGTGTTACCATGACTACCACTAACAATAACTACAGTAAGGGTAAAGAACCAGGGATGGTGAGTGTTACCATGACTACCACTAACAATAACTACAGTAAGGGTAAAGAAACACCAGGGATGGTGAGTGTTACCATGACTACCACTAACAATAACTACAGTAAGGGTAAAGAAACACAAGGGATGGTGAGTGTTACCATGACTACCACTAACAATAACTACAGTAAGGTTAAAGAAACACCAGGGATGGTGAGTGTTACCATGACTACCACTAACAATAACTACAGTAAGGGTAAAGAAACACCAGGGATGGTGAGTGTTACCATGACTACTACTAACAATAACTACAGTAAGGGTAAAGAAACACCAGGGATGGTGAGTGTTACCATGACTACCACTAGCAATAACTACAGTAAGGGTAAAGAATCACCAAGGATGGTGAGTGTTACCATGACTACCACTAGCAATAACTACAGTAAGGGTAAAGAAACACCAGGGATGGTGAGTGTTACCATGACTACCACTAGCAATAACTACAGTAAGGTTAAAGAAACACCAGGGATGGTGAGTGTTACCATGACTACCACTAGCAATAACTACAGTAAGGGTAAAGAACAAGGGATGGTGAGTGTTACCATGACTACCACTAGCAATAACTACAGTTAGGGTAAAGAACCAGGGATGGTGAGTGTTACCATGACTACCACTAACAATAACTACAGTAAGGGTAAAGAACAAGGGATGGTGAGTGTTACCATGACTACCACTAGCAATAACTACAGTAAGGGTAAAGAATCACCAGGGATGGTTAGTGTTACCATGACTACCACTAACAATAACTACAGTAAGGGTAAAGAACCAGGGATGGTTAGTGTTACCATGACTACCGCTAACAATAACTACAGTAAGGGTAAAGAATCACCAGGGATGGTTAGTGTTACCATGACTACCACTAGCAATAACTACAGTAAGGGTAAAGAATCACCAGGGATGGTTAGTGTTACCATGACTACCACTAACAATAACTACAGTAAGGGTAAAGAACCAGGGATGGTTAGTGTTACCATGACTACCGCTAACAATAACTACAGTAAGGGTAAAGAATCACCAGGGATGGTTAGTGTTACCATGACTACCACTAGCAATAACTACAGTAAGGGTAAAGAAACACCAGGGATGGTTAGTGTTACCATGACTACCACTAGCAATAACTACAGTAAGGGTAAAGAAACACCAGGGATGGTGAGTGTTACCATGACTACCACTAGCAATAACTACAGTAAGGGTAAAGAAACACCAGGGATGGTTAGTGTTACCATGACTACCACTAGCAATAACTACAGTAAGGGTAAAGAAACACCAGGGATGGTGAGTGTTACCATGACTACCACTAGCAATAACTACAGTAAGGGTAAAGAAACACCAGGGATGGTTAGTGTTACCATGACTCCCACTAACAATAACTACAGTAAGGGTAAAGAATCACCAGGGATGGTTAGTGTTACCATGACTACCACTAACAATAACTACAGTAAGGGTAAAGAATCACCAGGGATGGTTAGTGTTACCATGACTACCACTAGCAATAACTACAGTAAGCGTAAAGAAACACCAGGGATGGTGAGTGTTACCATGACTACCACTAGCAATAACTACAGTAAGGGTAAAGAAACACCAGGGATGGTTAGTGTTACCATGACTACCACTAGCAATAACTACAGTAAGGGTAAAGAAACACCAGGGATGGTGAGTGTTACCATGACTACCACTAGCAATAACTACAGTAAGGGTAAAGAAACACCAGGGATGGTTAGTGTTACCATGATTACCACTAGCAATAACTACAGTAAGGGTAAAGAAACACCAGGGATGGTGAGTGTTACCATGACTACCACTAGCAATAACTACAGTAAGGGTAAAGAAACACCAGGGATGGTTAGTGTTACCATGACTCCCACTAACAATAACTACAGTAAGGGTAAAGAATCACCAGGGATGGTTAGTGTTACCATGACTACCACTAACAATAACTACAGTAAGGGTAAAGAATCACCAGGGATGGTTAGTGTTACCATGACTACCACTAGCAATAACTACAGTAAGCGTAAAGAAACACCAGGGATGGTGAGTGTTACCATGACTACCACTAGCAATAACTACAGTAAGGGTAAAGAATCACCAGGGATGGTGAGTGTTACCATGACTACCACTAGCAATAACTACAGTAAGGGTAAAGAACCAGGGATGGTGAGTGTTACCATGACTACCACTAGCAATAACTACAGTAAGGGTAAAGAATCACCAAGGATGGTTAGTGTTACCATGACTACCACTAACAATAACTACAGTAAGGGTAAAGAAACACCAGGGATGGTTAGTGTTACCATGACTACCACTAGCAATAACTACAGTAAGGGTAAAGAAACACCAGGGATGGTGAGTGTTACCATGACTACCACTAGCAATAACTACAGTAAGGGTAAAGAAACACCAGGGATGGTTAGTGTTACCATGACTACCACTAGCAATAACTACAGTAAGGGTAAAGAACCAGGGATGGTGAGTGTTACCATGACTACCACTAGCAATAACTACAGTAAGGGTAAAGAAACACCAGGGATGGTGAGTGTTACCATGACTACCACTAGCAATAACTACAGTAAGGGTAAAGAAACACCAGGGATGGTGAGTGTTACCATGACTACTACTAACAATAACTACAGTAAGGGTAAAGAACCAGGGATGGTTAGTGTTACCATGACTACCACTAGCAATAACTACAGTAAGGGTAAAGAACCAGGGATGGTTAGTGTTACCATGACTACCACTAGCAATAACTACAGTAAGGGTAAAGAAACACCAGGGATGGTTAGTGTTACCATGACTACCACTAGCAATAACTACAGTAAGGGTAAAGAACCAGGGATGGTGAGTGTTACCATGACTACCACTAGCAATAACTACAGTAAGGGTAAATTTGGAGTCAAGAAATTTAGAATAAAACAAAATAACGAGAGGTTATCATTCGACCCATTTATATCCGCAGTTCTGATTGGCTGAAAGACCTGCAAATAACTGTGTACAAATAACGGTCTGAGCATGCGCACTTAATTGATCATTCACAGTGTAAACATGGCAGCTCGTTTTACAATATTTTTCTTGATGTTTATATTCAATAAATTCCTTATTGATAGAAATGAGTCGAATGATAAAACAATTATTGAACTCAGTTATCGTAAAATATCGTGATTTGTCAGTGTCTCGCAGATTAATTATTTGCCTCTGCCTTCGGCATCGGCAAATAATTAATCTGCTCGCCACTGACAAATCACGATATTTTGCTCAACCTTGTCCAATAATTGCTTATTGTGTGACATACCATGGATGGACAGTGATGGGTAACGCCATCTGTGCATAAGAAGATCAGGCTTGTTGTCATGTAATAACTTATTGTGGCCTATGTCTGCGCGGTAATCTTCCTGTTAGAAAACAATAATAATTTAGACAGAACTAGACGCTCTACTAACGTGAAGTCGGGCTTCTAACTATCTTAGTGAGATCAAAACAGTGTATGGTCGCTCGTTGCGTGACTCGGTAGAACATGCTTTCCTTGCAATTTACTGCGAATTCACAAACTCAGCGAATCATGACATCAATGTGACCAACAACATGGAAACAAGACAGTCATAAAAATATACAATCATCATCATCATGGTAACCAATGTACTTACCATATCAAAGTCAATGTCGTCATACAAGGCCTTTTCTTTCACTGTTAATTCAGCTACTGAATCATAGACACCAGGAACAAGGATTTTACCTTTGACATCAACTAGAGTACTTAGAAGACCAACAAGATCTCTCATAGCTTCATGGCTGAAACATGCAATTACATGAAGGGTGTTATGGAAATAATATACATTAATATAGCTACTATTAACTAGTGCATTAGGCTACAAAAGGAGGCAGCATGGTCGAGTGGTCAGAGCGTCGGTCTCGGAATCCGGTGACCCCGAGTTCGAGTCCCGCTCTGTCCACTAGCTGCGACTGTATTTGTTCTGGGCAATCCCTAGTTCAAATTCAGTTTCTCGACCATGCTTGTAAATAGCCAACTGGTTCGCCTCCTTGCCAGTTGGGTTTCTTAAAAAATATTTATTTATTTCATTTCAGGAGGACCAGATTGGAAAAAAACATAGCTTTAATATCTCAGTGTTACATCCTCATTAAATAAAGTGTTATTATTATTATTATTATTAAGTGTATGGAGTCGTAATTGGTCAATACTCCACCCCCTACACCCCCATAATCCATACAGTTATAACGATTGCACAGGAGGGTAAACACAACGGTGCGAGGGCCAAAGGAAACCTTGTACAATGTAGGGGGAACAATACAGTCATGTACTTACACTGAGCCACCAAACACTCCAGAATGCAAATCTTTTGAAGCACATGCCACCTCTAAAGAGAAATAGCAAATTCCTCTGAAGAAATAGAATGAGAAATAGAATGAGAAATGGAATGAGAAATGGAATGAGAAATGGAATGTGAAATGGAATGTGAAATGGAATGTGAAATGGAATGAGAAATGGAATGAGAAATGGCATGAGAAATGGCATGAGAAATGGCATGAGAAATGGCATGAGAAATGGCATGAGAAATGGCATGAGAAATGGCATGAGAAATGGCATGAGAAATGGCATGAGAAATGGCATGAGAAATGGCATGAGAAATGGCATGAGAAATGGCATGAGAAATGGCATGAGAAATGGCATGAGAAATGGCATGAGAAATGGAATGAGAAATGGAATTGGAATGCAATCAATCTTTATAGCTTATCAAATTATTATTCAAAAAGTGAGCCCTTTTCGTGTGATATATAATATATATATATAATATGGTAATTAAAATGTCCAACCTTAAGCCATAGGTTATACAAGGTGTTTCTTTTCCAAGCCAATAGTTGTCTGATATACATACATAGTCTACAGACTAAGAACAACGTAGGATAGAATAGCATGGATGAGAAGATAAGATGTACATGTAGGTTCAAATTCAAATTAGAGGGAAGTCACTTAATCAATAGACCTCTTTAGCTTTGTATGTAAATTGCTCATTTCAATCCATGTGATGTAAACATGGTGTTCTCTGGAGAATTAGTCCTTTCAATATGAACGAATAAATTTCAGAAATATAAAGGAACAATTCTCCAGAGAATATCATGTTTACATCACATATGGTTTGAAATGGGCAATTTGCATACAAGCTAAAGTAAAAGAGGTCTATTAAGATTAAAGGCCCCTCAGAATTGATTGATCTGCATGACACATAGACCGAATAATGCAATAATGGCGTCCAATTTCAATTGCCATTGTTCTGGATTGACTAGCCTCATGTTCATGTTGAAGCACAAAAGCATTTTTTCCTGAATGAGAGGCTATTGTCAGTCCAGAACAATGGCAATTGAAATTGGACGCCATTATTGCATTCGGTCTATAGCTATCATATTCAATATTAGGACAAACACATTTTTAATACTATTAAATAATAATAATAATAATAATAATAATAATAACAATAATAATAAGAATAATAACAATAATAATAAATTTCAAAGTTTGGTTGTTACGTAGGATTGATTACATATAAACAGGTTTCTTCTAAGCTCGTGCTCTACATGTATGTTGTTGGTTTTCTTACGTTTTATGCAGTTTGAAACATTGTTACCATCATATAAAATAATTATAATAATATGGTAAATCTACTAATGAGAGGACTTCTAAGTATGCATAAAATAAAGGTTGTCACCCATAATATACTGCAGTACTTGTAACCTTAAAAAATGTGTCCTTTCTTTGGAATATTAACTCATCCAGACCTTCACTTCCAGACTCTTCCATGCCCTCAAAACAGAACTGAAATTGAAAAGTAATTAGACATCTTGTGTTTAACCAGATTGCGGGACGCGCACAGGGAGCCCAACATCATACATTTCTATGCACAGGGAACCCAACGTATCGCGCGCACGCTCTACCACAGGAAACCCATCAAAAAAAAAGACACGGAAATATAATTAATAAATGTATTTACATGTATATTTATTATTTTAAAAATAGCCTCAAAAGCAATGGTTGGGCTGCCTGTGGAAAGACTTGGTAAACAGTATCTCCCATGATTCTCTGGGGTCACACCAATTGAATTAGATGTATGCATGTCATGAACTCTTAAATAAGACTATACCTTAATGTTGATAGGCAACTCACATCCAGTTTCCTTGTAAGCCTCTATCACGTGCAACCAGCATAACACTGGACCCTTAGGTACAATTAGAATAATCCAAATTATCTTGAAAATCCAACTTTTAAAGAAGCAAGGGTGGTTAATTGTTAAAGGAGTAATTAGGGTGGCTGTTAAGGAAGCAAGGTTTGATTTATTTTTCATCCAGTAGTTGTAAAACGTGCTGAGATTCAAATTTAGTGCGTTCAATAAGAACCATATTATATATACATGCATGAGGATGGTCATTAAGGGAGCTTACATGTAAGTAGAGTTTGTCAATCGCTAAATCGCAAGCCATCAAGCCATTGTAGGGGTGTCAATATGGTCAAGGCGAGACTTTGTGAGACTCCGAGACAAGACATATTTTTGTGAGCCTGAGACGCTTTTTCACCGATTTCCTTTGTTTTCAAAAGGTCTATGCACTGCTTATTAGTATTCTTTATATAAAGAATACTAATATTTAGGGAAGGTCTCATACTGGTGACGTATCATTGACTTCCCAGTTCCATGTACGGGACAACATAAATGTTGTCCGAAAAAAAATTGCTCCTTGGTCACACTTTTGGAACATTGCTCAAATGTGGGATCTTTTTGAGAGTATCAGTAGTATCGGTACGCATGTGTGAGACGTTAGAAGCAACACGATACTGCTAAATGTATGTTTGTGTTTTCCTTGCTGTTGTTTTACTGAAATCATCCGAAAATGTATTATTTTGGAAGATCGTTTTTGAAGCTGTTCAATAAACTTGCAGATTTTGTTTTATTGAGTCTAAAATCACAAGGCGAATATTATTATAGGTAACCCGATAAAACACTCCTGCTCGTTTATTAAACAGTACTTATTAGTCAATGATCTACATGTACTGTACCTTGTCATCAGTAGACCCCCTTCCATACAGCTTTCCATCTATTTCTTGTAATACAAATGGATCAGTGTCCCAGCCATCTTCCTTAAAAGAAATATTAGACACACATACAGTATTTTCATTTGCCAGAATGATGATGAGTACAGATGATGATGATGATGAGTAGATGATGATGATGATGAGTACAGATGATGAAGATGATGAGTACAGATGATGATGATCATGATGAGTACAGATGATGATGATGAGTACAGATGATGATGATGATGAGTACAGATGATGATGATGATGAGTACAGATGATCATGATGATGAGTACAGATGATCATGATCATGATCATGAGTACAGACAGGATGATGATGATGAGTACAGATGATGATGATGATGATGAGTACAGATGATGATGATCATGAGTACAGATGATGATGATGATGATGAGTACAGATGATGATGATCATGAGTACAGATGATGATCATGATGATCATGAGTACAGATGATGATGATGATGAGTACAGATGTTTGATGATGATGATGATGAGTACAGATGATGATGATGAAAACAGATGATGATGATGATGAGTACAGATGATGATGATGAATACAGATGTTGATGATGATGATGATGAGTACAGATGATGATGATGAAAACAGATGATGATGATGATGAGTACAGATGATGATGATGAGTACAGATGATGATGATGATGATGAGTACAGATGATGATGATGAGTACAGATGATGATGATGATGATGAGTACAGATGATGATGATGATGATGATGAGTACAGATCATCATGATGATCATGATGATCATGATGATGAGTAGTTTTGCTATACATGTAAGTCCACCTTACCTTTAGAGCAGGTTGTACATCTAGATGACCATAAATACATACCTACAGACAAGAACATACAACATCATCAACACATTTTAAAACCTGTTTGTTAATTATAAAATATATTTATACAAATTCAACACAGGGTGGGGAGCTCGAGAATGCTGTAGACCATCATTCTAGCTAGCCATGCTATGTGAAGGTTAACAATGGCAGCAACTTAAATCTCCTCACAATTATTTTGCAATTGAGACCATACATGATTGTATAGACTGCAAATCATCAAACTAGACCACAAACAACTACTGAACACATTTATTTAATCATTGTTTTTGTAGATGGAAAAATGAACTAACTGAACGATTCAATAACAAAATAATGTAATCAATCATCATCTAATATTCTTACAGTTTTTTTTTTGGGATCTTCTCCTAAGCTACCCAGAATCACCGGGGGGAGAGGAATTTGGCTACCATCAGATAAAGTTTGTTTACCAACGTCACATAGTTCCACAGTTGCATCAAGTTTTCTTAGTTCCTGTCAAACATACAACAAATTATTAAAATGTGGCCACTGTCTTGCCTGCAGTAACTCTTGTATACAGCATGGATTTTTATGTATAATTTATTTTTATTTAGCTATAGATACAATAAGGAATTTATTGAATATAAACATCAATAAAAAATATTGTAAAACGAGCTGCCATGTTTACACTGTGAATGATCAATTAAGTGCGCATGCTCAGACCGTTATTTGCAGCGAACATTGCTTCATCTTCACTGCGCATGCTCAGACCGTTATTTGTAAGCAGTTATTTGCAGGTCTTTCAGCCAATCAGAACTTCGGATAGAAATGAGTCGAATGATAACAATTATTAATTGTAAAGGTGGGCCGCACACTAGGGGCCATGAAGCAGGGACATGTCCCAGACACATGCAGCAGCAACAAAATCACATTCTGTACAGTCACACAATGTGTAGGGGGGATATGTATCAGGGATATGTAGCAGCAGCATCATTACAACATGTACACATTATATGCACTCAAGAAAATGTATCAGTATCAGGGACGTGTACCAGGGGCATGTAGCAGCGACATGTCCCTCCGTCTGAACTATTGTGTTCCTAGCCATGAAGCACGAGTTTGGCAGATATTCTGTCTCTGCAACATGTCCCATGAAGTTCAACTGGTTGAACTAATAAAGATTGTGATATGGATTTTATAATGTAAGGATTATATAAATACAGTGGAACCTCGATATAACGATGTGCCAAGGGACTGACCAAATTAGATCGTTATATCGCGATATTGTTATAACGAATTCCCGATATAACAATTTTTTAGGAAAAGAGCCAAAAATATTGTTATATTGGGTATCGTTAATAATTGATTTTTCATGTAGTGTCCGTTGTGCCTTTATATAGCTGTACCGGCGATGTAATCCCTATCATAACAAACTGTTGACAGACACGTTACAGTCCTTATGTACTGAGAACTAAATGATTAAGTATTGTCATATCTTTTCAAGTACTTCAAGTGTAATAAGCCTCCTTTTTCATTGCGCGATGATTCATTTTATCGTTATTAATCAGGGTAAATTTTACGTTTGGGCTGCCAGATTGTGATCGTTATATCGGGAATATCGTTATTTCGAGTATCATTAAATCAGGATTTTTCTCCATACATTTACTGCAACATTTGCCGGGCTGTCAAACATCGTTATATCGAGTATCGTTATATCGAGGTTCCACTGTACTGTATACACAACGAAACCGAAACATCGTACATGTACAATGTATATAATATCATTGCCATTCATTATATTTTAATAATAATATCTAATTAATAAATACGGTGAAATGATGGTTGACAAAGTAACCTTGCCTGCATTCAATGGGGGTATTTTGGGGTGGAGGGGAGGGTGGGAGAAGGACGACCGTCTACATAACGTTAAAGGACTATATAGTATGTAAATCGTTCAAAGTTTTATTTAGCTGAAACTTCACTGAAATAATCTCAAAGACCCATACAATCACTGGTTAATTTTTTCCTCAAAAATTCCAATGGAAAGTAATACATTTTTATGAATCTCTAGAGGTGTCAGTGACGTCACTTACTCAACCCAAACGGCTTCGCTCCATACATTTCTTCATGTTTAAAGTTTTGAGTTATTTTATTTCTATGAAGCTAAACGTTTGTGTGAAGGAGTTTTCTTACCTTATACATGTATGTGCTTAGGATTGATTGTTTGACTAGTTTTCTTCAGTGCAGAGCTGTTATCTGAACAAACCGTTCAGATATTTTGATCACAAAATACAAAGAAATGTATGGAGCAGAGTTTGGGTTGAGTAAGTGACGTCATTGAAACCTCTAAAGAATCATAAAAATGTATTACTTTCCATTGGAATTTTTGAGAAAAAAATTAAGCAGTGATTGTATGGGTCTTTGAGATTATTTCAGTGAAGTTTCAGCTCAATCAAATTTTGAACGATTTATGTACTAGTCCCCCTTTAAGAACTGCTTGGATATTTTTTTCTCCCCCCAGTCCCCCTCCTCTCATCCCACTCCCCCTCCCCCCCCCCCCCAAAAAAAAAAATTACTGCTTTAATTATTTTACATATACAGGCCATTGTTCAAGAATGCCCAGGTGTAATAATACCAAGTATAATTATCTATCATTGGACCACGAGGGCACATATAGGGCACAAAGTTCCTGATATGTGTGGTCTGACCTACCATAGAGGGCCACAGTGTCATTGGAGTAAGCTGTCACGTGTCACCCTCTTAAATAAAGTCATTAATTTTATTTTTATTATTATTAATAAAAAGTATAAGTACCTCTGCAACATGGTTCACCATCTTGACAACCTCTCCTCTTGTTTCTGGCCAAGCTGACACACTTTTGATAGCAACAGTATCTGCCAGACGCTTGATATACAGCTCCTACATGTACATGCACATTTATGTGGTTTATAGCTTATAGTAGTGCATTGAAATCTAGGTTGATCACCGGGCCTGCAGGGTTTGATTCCTGGTATGGATGATAATGCAATGACAGTGGTGTCCTCGTGGAAAACATTCACATTCCCTCACTCTACTGGGTACTAGGACATTGGTAGAAGGGGGACTTGCCCCCGACCCCTAAAAGGTACGACCACATATGGCATAAAAGTAATTGTGCTGATATCGTTTAATCAGTGACTGGACAACATCTTTCTTCTGTTCTTTCATGTTTGTTCAATGAAGAAAAGAAAAAACAATTGACCCTAAAACTCAAAAGGTAGGGAGTGATGTTATGTAACTGACTTTTGAGTCGGAACCCCTAAAAGGTACACACAGGAAATATAATCAACCCTAAAAGGACCGCCGATCACCCCTACCACTTGGACAAAGCCGGGTTTTTTTTTCAGCCTAAAAGCGCTGTCTGAGACAATACATGTGTAGCTACTGGTGCTTTTTAAAATGCAGTGAATGGCTACATGTATGTACATTCAACAATTTATTTGATGTTTATGATTGATGGGAAGTTTATGGGCTAAACTTCAGAATACCCCGCAACTAATTTGCATAACAATAGAACCTACAATGACCAATGTATTGTATATATTTTGCGTCGTTTTCAAAGAGTGCCGATATAAGAGCTTGACTAGTTGCGGGGTATTCTAGTTGCTCCGTCGGAATTATTAAGCTTAATTATTATCATTTATCAATGCAAATTTAACAGTTGAAGTTATCTATTAAAAATTTAAGCTTATGCAGATAAGCTTACATTGTACTTCAAAATATGTTTTTAGGACTGTTCATTGAATACGATTCTCGTCATTCTTACCTCATTTTCGAGCAAATATCTACAGGAAAAAAAGAGAACAATATTACCAATAAACAAAATAGTTTGAAGGGTTAAAAAGATAACCAAATCTGCAAAACTTACGAGAAAATTTTAGAAGACATTTTATTGGACGAGATCCAAGTAATGGGAACCCTGTGTACTCTCCCCAGGCTACTCGTAACCAATAGCGCATGCGTAGTAAGCTGAACACGTGGTAAGTTAGTCATTCGGATTGAGATTTGAGTCGCCATTTTGAAGTTGGTTGGATTTTCGTTGTGGGAAAAGTCAAGCAATTTGTACAGATTCCTGCCATATTCCATCTGAAACAAGAAGAAGACGAAGTTCGTAGACCAGTGGAGCGATTGGGATCGTTGTTGATACGTTTTTGGCGTCGCTGTTCGGTAAAAAAAATCAAGTTTTCTTGTTCGCTTCTGATGTTCAGTTCGTGTTTGTGGGTTTGGTGATGTAATTGTGTTTGTTCAACGTTATTTTTAGTTGTTTTCCTTTGTTTTTCTGGTCGTTTTTCGTATCAGAAAGTCTAAAATGACTCCTAGTGTTTGTCAGTGTGTATGCTTTATAGTTCAATGTCCTTCAGCGAAGAAGGCAAACTTGTTCTGTCGTTTGCTCTTTCCTCCTTGAAACTTGCAATGTCTCGGGAAAAACAGACATTCCAAGTACGTTATGGGGTGAATACAAGCTGTTTTCTCTGGTCTATTGTCAGAGAAATGAATTATCACAGGGCCTTACAACAACATCCACAAAATCTCGGTCCCTCTCTTCATTCATCAATGGTTCCCTTTGGCTTAGTCATAGACCCGTGCTTAGAGCAGAGTCATGTTCAGTGAGATATGCTGACTTGTCATTTTGGAGTTATGTATCTGCTTAGCAATTTATATGTTCAAGTGAAGCTACAGAAGACAAAAGTCTAGAAACACTTTACTATCCAAGCTAATCCTCTTTCCTCCATTCAGTGTTGGTTATAGTGTGCATTGATTTGTTCAATACAAAATTATCCCAACATTGAATGGGGGGTAGGAGGTGTTTTAAGGGTTTTTGTCATCCTGTCTGAGCGCTAATGAGAGATGAAGATCATGCACAATGGCTATGAGGACACACTTACATGTAGTATTTTTAGTTAGAAATATAAAGCAAGGAATAAACTGGTCAAGTACTCTTTCATATAATTATTTTGTGCTCACTATAAATGTCATGTTTCTCAGTGAAAATACGGTAACAAAACTGACATTTAGCTTTTAAGCCTTTAATCTGGTATCCTACAACAGTATAACTATACTACATGTAGGAGTTAGGATAATATTAATCAGCTATATCACTCTGCACTAAATACACATCTTTGCTTCAAAACTCACATACAATGAAACTGGCTTGTGAATTACTTACATGTATAAATCATTACAATCTCTTGTCAAGCAAAATTCAGGCTGTTTTATAAGACTGGTAAAGTATGACTGTTAAACAGCAGTTGTTTTTAAAAATAGTGTCAAAATATTTTTATACAATTTTATAGCATTTCCAGCATAAAAATGGTAATATCAAGCTTTCTCATGAAAGTATAAAAGAATATCTGTGACTTTTGAGTTTATTTAATACATTATTTTGAATGTTTTTTTTCTGAAACCAATAAATTACTGCCTATAAAATAATAAAATGTAGTTATTTTCAAATTTATTATTATTATTTAAAAAAATGTCATTTGCCTTTCATATTTAAAGGAGCTCGTTTAGAAATCGAATTACATGATTTCAATAATTTGATCTGCCAAGAATGACCATTTCAGGACATACATTTGTAGCCACTGCGTATGCTTACCATCTCTCCCTAGTGCTCAAACAGCGGGGGACAACAAGTCTAGAAACAATGTGCTATTCAGATGATCCCCCCATTCAATGTTGTTTACGTCGTGCATTGATTGGTCAATTGAACAACATTGTATTGGGGGGTTGGAGTGTTTCAAATATTTTTGCCCACTGCAGTATCTATCACTAATCAAACTTGTTTTATAGTAAATTCTAAACTTTAACAACACACATGCACAGTCCATAGACTCTTGTGCTCAGTGAATTATTTTACCAATTATTTTCTGTATTCTTCACTTACATACATGTATGTACTAGTTACTACAGCGGTAGTTAGAAATCTACTTGTTATTGTTGTTGTTCAATTGTCATGTTGTCTTCTGGATGTTCTGAAGTGTTTTTACAGTCAAATCTTGTAAGCCAGACACCCTTAGCAAAGGTGTTTACCATCAGTCTCAACAGGGTACTTTAACAGGGTGTCTGTCTAAAGAGGATATTCAATAGATTGTGGGGAAAGTATGTTGGGTGCATTTGTGTTTAACAAGAGAAAGGTCACATGGGCTATAATAGTAGACAGGTCTTTATATGTAATGGAGAGTTTTTAACAAATAGTATGATAATTAACACATTCAAATATACTTATAACATCTTTACCAGACATAAGTGACATATACTATGTAGTTCTATTGATTGATTGATGAGACAAAAAAAAACCTAAAGCATGACACAAAGTAAAATGGAAAAAAATCACTTCATGTTTTTATTAATATTTGTAGAATGATTGTAAAATGATGAGTACTTTATAGGACTAGGTACATGTAATAAGCATTTGGTTAAAAACTACAGCATTTTCTCCAATTAACTAGAATGCACTACAGTAACAGGCATAAACACAGTTTTTAGTATGCATGTAAGATACAGCTACATAACCATGATAGGAGTTACAGAGCATGAGGAATAAACATAAAGGCCCGGCACACGATGCAACAGTTGCAGAAGTAGGATCAAGGTCTACTTCTGCAACTGTTGTGCGCAACGTTGCATTGTGTGGCACCACAAAAAAAACTTGTTGCATGCAACATGGCCAGCAAAGTTGCATTGTGTGTCTGGGCCTTATTAAAGGCTAAATGTTTTTTTCTCAAATATGCATGTCTCTCCTGGAATGTTTACTGTAAGTTATAGAAGCCATGAATGTTTTATAGAACGTTTATATGTTGGAGTAATAAGACTGATGATGTTCTCTGATACGTGCTAGCTTGCCAAACCAAACAGAGCACACTATGGTGCAATATTGTATTTAAAATATTACTTTTATGTAGTTTAATTTGTGTCTTATTACTGTATAACGCAAACAGATGGGACCACCTTTAATGCATTTACATAATTCTGTTGGTGATATTAGCCAATCAGCTTCTAACATTCTATTGTTCTAGGTTGCGATAAATATGTGAATATATTACTGGTGATCACACTTGTTTGTATCACACAGTAAATAAGTACAAATAATGTTATTGTTCAACTACTATATTTCTATAATGTCTTGTGTCTGTGTGGTGTGTTTATGTGGTGAGTTGGTATGCCATATGAACAATGAATGTAGCAGTACTTCTGAGTACACAAGGCAGCCCTTGTATGTCTGCTGACGATGCTGTCAGGACCTATTGGCATCCTCCACATGGATTTGGGGTTATTTCCATATCTTCTGTCAGTTAGGAAGGATTACTGGACGTTCATCGTGAAGGAGATTGCAGCATTGACATTGTACTAATATTGTGATACGACGACATTAATACTGGATATAAACACTATGCATCATCAGTGTACGAGTAGATAACAAGGATCATTGCAAAGGACTGGATATATATTTGTATCTGTTTGTGGATGTTGGAGTCAATAATTTGTTTGTTTCTGTTGGATTAATCCTGTAGTTCTCCTGCAAGAACAACAACTAACAAGCAAGGTAACGTAGTACGGCATGTAAAATAAATACCTCTTTATTATATTAACCGAGCTTGAGGTCCGTATGGGAAGTTATGGACCAAGTTTTTTCACATGGCCTTATGGCCCAAGTATGTAGGTGGGGGGAAATGAGGATCCATAACTTCCCGCAAGGACCGAGCAAGCAAGGTTAATTATTATATAGCTTTTCCTTTTTTGTTTTCAGCGGGCCATATAGGAAGTTATGGCCCACTAATCGACCAATAAGAGCACGCATAGTATCTGCTATAGTTTATCATATAATCCGTACAGACCCGCATGTGCACTCTTTAGAAAACATTTGACTAAAGTCATGTGATTGGGTCTGTACATGTTTTTCCAGTCTTGCTTGAGCTGGTCCACAAAAACCTGTACGACCCGGTTGACTTGCGAAAACAGAGCTTAGCCTAAACACATGGTAAAGTAAAAGCCGTATTTAACGGCTGCAACCCCTTCGGTCAAAACAGTTCTCCCAGGAGCCAGACGGTGCACCCTTTTACCCCCTCCATCAGTGCTCCGTCTTACGGGTATTTAAAGCTTCACTCTGAGCTACACAGATTAGAGGGAAGTCTAAACAAGGATGTGAGGTCATGAAGAATCGAACCGGGCACCTCACTTAGAAGGCTGTGCACTAACCAACTAAGCCATCCTTGCTCCTGTAAATGGTTTGGGATGAAAGTTTGCAAATCTTTTGAGTATCATGCAACTTTCATGATTTGATTCGAACAAAATTGTTATTATCAAACTGAGTCATGATTTTATGGCTTAATAGTACTAGATAAAGAAACTGATGAGCATAGACAGAATATCGGAAAAAATAAGACACCTCGAGCGGGATTTGAACCCACGACACCCTGATAATTAATAGTACTAAAATAAATTATTCTATACTGATGAATATTAATGTATAGACATCTTGTAAATGCTTTGTTGTTTGCTGTAGGCCCTGCATCTATCATGTCTCAAACTGGAGATGATTGTTATTTTTACTACTACTCTACTTGTACAAAGGTACAGTGCTTGATATCATCTGATTATTGTCAATAGTGTCCCATTAATTATCAAGGATCATCACATTACACAATCATTTATTTAATATGTACATGTATATGTGTGGTGTGGTTGCCCAATCTAAAGGTTGATTTACAACTTGCTGGGGCGGATCTAGGGGACGGTTGCAGGGGGTGTGCACCCCTCGTCCCTGGATGAGCTGATACAATGTATCAACTGCGTTATGGTGCTTGAGTTTGTGTACGTCCTGATCATAAATGGTGCACCCCCTCCTAAAAGATGGTGCACCCCCTCCTAAAAGATGGTGCACCCCCTCCTAAAAACAATCCTGGATCCGCCCCTGTTTTGTCTACAACCATCGCATACAACCAGCTTACAACATGACTTAGGAGTCGTAAGTAAGTGGTAGGGTTGATTTAGATGACACACCTTGTTTTGCAAACATGACTGACTTGAGCAAGTTGCATGCGACAGTTGTAAGCAAAAGTTGTACCGTGTTATTAGTGTTTGATAGCTGTTTTATGTGTTGTAGGGTGAAATGTGCCCTTTCAGACACCAAGAAGCTGCGCTTGGTTGTGAGGTTACATGCCATCTGTGGGAAAAAGGAAGATGTTTCAAGAAAGCCTGCACATTTAGACATATGCTTATAGAGGTACGATAGCTGTTTGTCCAATTCATTGTAGTGTACTATGCTAAAAGCATTTCAACATTTTTAACCCTTCACTACTAATCATACAAACTTGTACAATTTTGAGAACTGATGATACAGACAAACCTCTACCACCATCACTACTGCTACCATCAAATCCCTACCATCATTATCACCACCACCGCTACCATCAAATCACTACCACTGCAGGGTTCATTTTTGGGGGACGCGCCCTGCGCCATTGACGCACATAAATATAAAATGGCGCAATATTTTCAGTCACTCTGGGCCCCTGGGTGCATGGCTTGTTACTTCTCTTGTGTCTTTGAATATTGAACTTGTATGCGGAACTCCTTACGGTTACTTATCGGGATATGTTCGTATGCTTCGAGATATTACATGTAAATTGGAACAATACAGAGAAGATCAGCAAGTCACGCTAGACATCTGCAACAATGAATCGTGCATCAACCAATCAGAATCTTCTGTTCCCATGCTCATAAGGATAAGTCCACGTGCCCACATGCCTTTCCATGAAAACATTTTATTTTCTTGACAACATTAGGCCCATCCACACGTATCTGGATATCTTTCAATCCGCAACTTTTTCGTTGCGGATTGGCCTCTCGTCCACACATATCCGGTGAATACGGTTGATGGATCCGCATCTTTTTGAATACGCTCTCCAGAGTGAATTTCTTAAAATACACTGCGAATATGGCCTTGTGTGGACAGTCGAATCCGTATATTTTTGAATACGTCGACGTCACGGTATTGGATCCAGTCTTTACCGCGTGGATTCATTGACCGTATTCACCGGATACGTATGGACGGGAGGCCAATCCGCATCAAAAAAGTTGCGGATTCAAAAATAACCGGGTACGTGTGGATGGGCTAATACATCCGTAAGCACCAATTGGCCCAAGCGTAAAGCCAATTTGGCTCTTAAATCCAATGGGTTTTTAGAACTTTGACTCGGAAAAACATAAACGATGCTTCCTTTGTTTTTCTTGCATTTCTTGTGTTGACAAAATTGACCAGAACTAACACCACCACTACCATCATCACCACTGCTACTATCACCATCGCTACCATCATCATCATAATCACTACCATCATCATCATAATCACTACCATCATCATCATAATCACTACCATCATCATCATAATCACTACCATCATCATCATAATCACTACCATCATCATCATAATCACTACCATCATCATCATAATCACTACCATCATTTTCAACAACATCAAATCACCATCAAATCATTATCACCACCTCACCCATCATTATCATTTAGTGTTACCTGGTTTTGTCTGAATATAAAGTTTTGTTTGTTGTCATGCAGAAGAACAGAAGCACTATCCCATGTCTATGGGAAGCCCAACCGTCAGGCTGTATGAAATCATATTGTCCTTTCTTGCATACCAAGCGTAAAAACATGCCAACTAGCCAAGCTCCTCATCAAGCCCAACCCATACGACCACCAGTGGCCAGTACAGCAGGACAAGGCATCCCCACCCTTGCATCAAACCCACATATGGGAACCATTCTCCAACAGGGGCATTCTGGTGTAGGGAGAGGTGCGGCAGGGATGAGGCCCCATATGTATAATGGCCCTCCTGGACCTAATATGCCACCCAATCAGGGCCCATATATGAGTGGACCACGGCCCATGCACCAAAGACCCATGGGATACGAAGGTTGGTAAATATTTTTATACCACATATTCACTGTAGTTGATCCCATTTTGAAATATTATTATTATAAATGTATATATAGCTATTTGCACCGTCATTGTCAGGTTGGCATTCATGAAAAGCTAAAGGAATTCTGGGAAATTGAAATTGTCCAATGATACTGTAGAAGCCCTTTGTACTCGTAGGTGCTAGGCTGAACTGTTCTTGGATTACAACAAAACTAGATAATTATGCATGAAATGTGGATCACTTGCTGCTTTCCCAGACATCCTTGCTATCATAGCTTCAATCATTTTCAACCCAACAATGGTTATAAATGCAAATAAATATGTACAATTGATGGGCTCCCTGCAAGAACAACGTAAGTGATCTCTGATCAAAATCTAAATTCTCCTCGAGATTCTTTGAATTTCAAAGGAGAATTTGGCATTTGATCAGAAGTCACTTACTTGACTTGTGATCAAAATCTAAATTCTCCTTGAGATTCTTTGAATTTCAAAGGAGAATGTGGGTTTTGATCACAAGTCACTTACTCTGTTCTTGCAGGGAGCCCATCAATTGTATGAAGTTGGTCTGCTTGTTCTCAAAACTGCTTGCTACTGAGTTACATGTACTTCAATGCTAGCAAAAACACTAAATGCTATTTTCTTTGCTTTTAATTAGGTTTCATTCCACACAGCCAACCATCGCATCCTATGATGTACCAAATGCACCATAACAGTATGTTGTTTCTACTCTTGTTTTGTATATTTTATTATACGATATCCACATATATTTAGACTTAGTTCACTAAGCACCTCAAAAAGTGATTTGGGCCATCAAGGCCTTCTATCGAGTTTTAGTAGAAACCAACTGGCATACTATCATGAATCCTGCAATCTGATTGGCTAACATACTCACTATCTATTGAGTGATAGATAGTGAGTAGTGAAAAAGCCGGCGTTTTGAACAAAAACAAAGCGAAAAATCAATAAATATTGGTAGTATGCTAGTTGGTTTCTACTAAAACAATTAGACAGTCTACTCGTCCTCGTTTTCTATGAGTTGAAATAGTCAACTCGACTCTACCCGCCTCGTTGACTATTGACCAGTGATAGGGAAGGATGTGTTTTTAGATCGTACGGCGCAAACAAATATTTTCTTTGGGCCTTAGGGGCGCATTACAATTTCAAAAAAACGTGGGTCCACGTCTTCCTTTCGGATATATTTTGCCGTAAAAATCGAAAATTTGGCCGCCATTTTGAATTCCCAGGGGAGACTGGGTACTATAATGAGAGTTCGTTTCTTTAAAAACTGCTGCTTTTTGCGCTTTTCAACATCAAAAAGCAGTTGAAAATCGAAAACATGTTCAGAAAGCTATTTTAGATATCAAAAAAGGAAAACATGGATACTATTTCGAAAAAAAAGTTTTTTGGCCATTTTGACCTGCGGTTTTAAGAGCGCGCGCAATATTAAATAACAACACTAAAAAGTAAAATGGCCCATTATTTTTGAGCGATGGCCCCTTTAGAAAATTTATGGCCCATTAATGTAGCAATTGATGGGCCATTGCCCCACCACTGTTTTCAGCCTTCCCAATCACTGATTGACTCATGAATAGAAAACTCGAACTTGTAGTCTAATTGTTAAATAGAAGCATGCAGCGGGAATTGGAAGAAGATGAGAGAAGTGTCAGGAGAAGCTTCTTCCAATTCCTGCGTGCTTCTATAACTCGATAGAGCACAGCTGCGGAGTTTTAATTTTTTTTGTAAAATACAATTATGATTTTATGGCAAGTTTTCAATTTTGCTCATTACAAAAATGTTTGAATATCTGCACACGTGTGATTTGTGCTCTCATAGAGCATGCAGAACATGCATCCTTTGAACAATCAGAGCATGCTTTATATGATAGTTATTTTATACTTAAGCTGGTCCTCACTAGCGACATAAGCATAAGCAACATATGCAGACTCAGGACACCATTTCATGCAATAGGTGTGTCAAAAGACAAGCACCGTTAATGAGCAATGCATTACTGAGTCTGCGTATGTTGCTTGTGCTTATGTCGCTAGTGAGGACCAGGCTTTAATGTTATTTGTTTTTTGTCATATTGGTTTACATTGTTGTGTTGATAGGTCAGTCGCGTATGGCACCCATGCCTTACCCAATGGCAGGGTTGTTCCCTAACATGATGATGAGCCAACCAAGAGGTAAACTAGTCAGTAATAGTGTTTTAGAGTCGTTTTCATATGAGTGGGAAGTAGTTACGGTTCGTGCAGTGATGGTACCGTGTTGTGTCCATGCCGTATCCAAGCATTCTGATTGGCCTGACTGAGAAATGATTTTGCGCGCTGTGTAGGTTTCCCACTATTATGACAACAACTCTATTAGTAGTAATGTAGTTCGTAAGGTTTCTTCAAGCGTAAAAACTCAGAAAAAATACTGAGCCCAGACGGGATTTGAACCCGTGACCTCCTGGATACTAGTCAGGTGCTCTAACCACTGAGCCACTGGGAACTCTATTAGTGATTCTCTGTACTTGTGGAAATACACCAACACACATTTGATTGTGATCCATGAAGTGAAATACTGTCTTGTAGATTGTTGTTAACAGTTAATATATTGTCTCCATTGTAGGTGACTATGCAATCAGCCGTAGGACTCCAGGGAGAGATGAGGACAGTGATGACGACTACACATCATCAGGTACTGTTGATTCTTACATCATTTTAGTGGGATGTCTCAATAATATCAAGCACAATGCCTCAATCTTCCATGTCATTACAGTGTGGACACTCGAACCGTGAACACTTCAAGTTTTTTTCGAACTTTTTTTCCCGAACTTTCTATTACCTCATAGCCTCTCAAATGGTGCATTGAGTTTAAATACACTTAGTGATCAAAATAAATAATTTTTCTGATCAATTTGCTCAATCGATAATTTATATAATATTTGTGTTAGAAAAAAAACTAAGTGTTCACGGTTCGAGTGTCCATACTGTAAGCCTAAATATTGAGAGTATAATTTTAATTATTTGTTTTGTCACCATAGATTTCTCAGATGTTTCTATCAGTGATGATGAAAGGAAAGCAAGACCAAGAGAATCATCTCATAGAAGAGTTCAAAGTCCAAGACATATGAAAAATAGGAGGGAAGTGAGACAAAGGAGTGACAAGGGGAGAGACTCGTCCAGATCATCCAGAGAAAGTAAGTGATCAAATTAAACATTGTACATGGTTTGTCATGTCACATAGTAACGTCTACCATGATTCTACATTGTAAGCTGCATGACTGCAAAATTGTGCTTTACAAAAACAGTCTGACAAAAAAAGATATTCTGTACGTGTGTATACAGCTAATTAAAAAAAAACGTTGTCCCAGGTTTTGTTCCATAATGCATACTGTATTGCATTCCCAGGCCTTAGTGCATTGTGGTCGCTACGAATTCTGTGTTTTCTTCTATTTTAGGGTTCCAAAACCCACAAACAAATACCAGTGAAGCCCTGACAGTCAACCATGATCTCAGTTTCGGCAACGCAACTCAAACAAACACATTTATTGATCAGTCCATAATGCACTTCAGTCTGGGAATGCAATATGCAACAAAACCTAGGACAACGTTTTTCGAATTAGCTGTATACAAAATTGATGTATACACCTAATTGCAAGAACATTGTCATATAAAAAAGAAAATTGCCAAATAGGAATGAATTAAAAGACAAAAGGAGATGTTCGCTTGAGTGCTCTGCTTTTGTCTTTTAATTAATTCCTATTTTGTAATTCCCTTTTTTATATGACAACGTTCTTGCAATTAGGTGTACCAGTATGTAAGCTGCATATTGAGACATTGTGAAATGCACTATAATTATAAGAACTGCATTACATGCAATATGTCATGCTATTCATATGAATATAAGTTTTTTTTCTATTTCAGCTCACAATGATAGAAAAAATAGCAGAAGAAAATATGATAGTGAGAGGGAAAAAGAAAGAGAAAAAGAAAAAGAAAGAAACAGAAAAGGTAAGAATGATACAGTGTACAATATACCATCAAGTAGAAAAACAAGTCCGGTCACCACACTGCATTTGTCTGCCACGTAAATTTTGGTCCCGATTCTCCGATTCTCGGGAACTTACTAATGGCTTCACGTCGCTTCAAAGAATACACTTATGACATATTTCATTAGAGAGTTTGATATTCTACGTATCTCAAGAAGACAATATGTTGTACAAACATCATTTACTTGGTTTCAGTACTTGCATAATACGCGCTCGCACGTTACATGTACGTGTTACGCGCTGTTTATGCGCTCGTTACCTGCTGTTTACGCGCTAGCGACATGATCGCAGAGGGAAGTTACATTTAAGCGTTTCTGTATGTGTGTATGGCAGATGTAACAATGTAAGTCACTTGTGATCAAATTCTGATATAAAAACACTAAAAAAGAAATTAAATATGATCAGAGGTCACTTGTCGAACGGAGTAAATAACTTGGCATCAAAATCCAAATTATCCTTGTGAATCTGCGTACTTATTGACAACAGATGCATTTTGTACAGGGTTAGCCTCGAGTCAGTGTAAATTATTCACAAATATCAACAAGAACATGAAAAAATGTTGACATGAAACAATAGAAACATTTTTGAATTGCACGGACTGTTTTCTGAATCGAGCCTAAGCCTGTACAAACGCGTCTTTTGTCAAGGACAGCGGTCATCTCTAAACAACGCGAAACTGGAGTATTGTCATTAACTATACTTTTCTTGTTATAGAGTCTGATCGGAGCAGAAACAAGCCAAGAAAACACAATGAAGACAAAGAAAGCAGCTATGACAAGAAGAAATCAGAAAGCTCCCCAGAGAAAACCAAGGCAGAAGCCGATGAAAACAAAGATGATATCAAAGTAAAATCTTTGGAAGAAATTCTACGAGAAAAAGCTTTAAAAAACTTGCATGAAAGAACAGCACAAAAGAAGCGAGCACAACTGAAGGCAGAGAAAGCAAAAAAAGAAGACAACGAAGACAACGAAAACAATTCTGACTCACCAGAACCTATGTTAAAAAGTGTTGTTTCTGTTAGCAAAGCAGAATCAACTTCTTCTCAGAAAGTATCAGAAACACACGAATCAGACGAAGAGCAAGAAGTTGAGTTTATACGTGAAAAGAGAGCGAGAAGTCCAAAAACTATTATCCTTGGTACCATTGATACTGACACTTCTCCGCCTGCTCAAAAGACAATCCGTGAGGTCAAGGTTGAATCAGATGAAAGTAAAACCGAGAAAACCTCTGAGAATGAAGAGAAAGAATCCGTAGATGAAGCTCCTGCTACAGAAGACTCAACAACAACAAAGTCATCATCGTACTTGTCCAAAATAAAAATTAAAACATTTGAAGAAATTATGGAAGAAAAGCGACAAAGGAAATGTCAGGAAAGCAATGACCCTGGCACACAGGATGTTGATACTAGTACAGTATCTACTAGTACAGTATCTACTAGTGCAGTATCTACTAGTGCAGTATCTACTAGTACAGTATCTACTAGTACAGTATCTACTAGTACAGTATCTACTAGTGCAGTATCTACTAGTGCAGTATCTACTAGTACAGTATCTACTAGTACAGTATCTACTAGTACAGTATCTACTAGTGCAGTATCTACTAGTGCAGTATCTACTAGTACAGTATCTACTAGTACAGTATCTACTAGTACAGTATCTACTAGTGCAGTATCTACTAGTGCAGTATCTACTAGTGCAGTATCTACTAGTGCAGTATCTACTAGTGCAGTATCTACTAGTACAGTATCTACTAGTACAGTATCTACTAGTGCAGTATCTACTAGTGCAGTATCTACTAGTACAGTATCTACTAGTACAGTATCTACTAGTACAGTATCTACTAGTGCAGTATCTACTAGTGCAGTATCTACTAGTGCAGTATCTACTAGTGCAGTATCTACTAGTACAGAGAGTTGTACTAAGGATATAAGGACAGTGATTGGCACAAAGCCAGTAAAAACCAGGAGGATAACTAGAGTGGTAAAGAAAGCAACAGCAGATGGCAACAAAGTAGTAGCAAGTGAACCTAGTGGTAAAGCACTAGTCAGAAGAAAAGTGGAAACAACTGCAAGGAAAGGTAAATATATTCCTTTGTGAATGAATGATTTCTGAAGAAGAGAGTGAGATAATGGAAAAGTTGAGGAAAGAATCATGTCATCATGATTAGCTTAGCAATGACATTCTCGATTCGCTCAAGCGCCTGTCGACTCCACAATGGACAGCAAAAGGGGCAAACAGCGGATGACGCATGTATTTGTAGCCCCTGCCCAAGTCTAGGGGGTCCCCCACGCTTCGGTACCCGAAGCAAGACCGCTGGCCAGCATTGTCTCGAGTTTAACCTTGCCTAAATTTCATTTAACCTCATTTAGGACATAGAAATTGTGCACACTTGTATGCATCATTTATCTGTCTGTCCTCTTGTCAGTGATAAGTAAATAGTGCCCTCTACTACTTGATAAAAGAGGCATGTATGGGTTAGCCTCCAGTCAGTGTAAATTATTCACAAATACTAACGAGAACGTTGACAATAGAAACATTATTTTATAATTCCATGGGTTACTCTCTGACTGGAGGTGTTCTATCGTCCACTGTCAACAACATTTGTTTGCATTCTCGTAGGTATTTGTGAATAATTTACACCGACTCGAGGCTAACCCTGCATGCATGCCTCTTTGCCAAGGAGTACAGCAGTGCTAAACAACTCGAAACTGGAGTATTACATCATGACATTGTCCAAGTACTCCACATGGATCTACACTAACTTTGATTTGACCAATCAATCTGTGTGAGGAAATGTGAAGTTATTGTTCAAACTAATGTTGTTGTTGGTTAGTTGTAGGTGATGTCGGCAAGGAAGTACCAAGTCAAGACATCCAAGAGGAAAAGACAAAAGAAAACAAGAAAAACACTGAAGTAAGTCTTCCATTAAACCTGTCTTGTACAACAGCATGTAGTGTTGTTGATTCCATGGCTTTTAGCTTGACTTCTCTGTCAGGTCCTTTTGAAGTTAGCAACACTTCATAATGACTGTATGATCTGTTAACTGCTACCATTCCCTTTAAAGAGTATATGAATTATTAATATTATTATTATTATTATTATTTGAAGTGAATAGTGGGATGTTTCAGTATTTTGTGATTTGAGCTTCATATTTTATTAAAATTATAAGTTATTAAATTATTATTATTATTATTCTTATTATTATTTGCGAGTTATGCTAATTCAGTGACGTCAGTTGATTTTTTTCCGTAACTTATTTATATTTTTTCAAACAGCACTCTTTTCTGAAATACAAAAAAAAGTTTAACATGTATCTACATTGTGAAGTCGTAGAATTGTTTTTGTTAGATTCAAAATGTCAATAACTTGTACAATGACGCTTTTGTATTAAAAAAAACTGACATCACCAAACTACAATATCACGATTTCAAACCTTTATAACTCGCAAATGCAAAGCTCAAATCACAAAAAATATCCCACTATTCACTTCATATACAGTACCGATCGAAAAACTAACCTCAAACGCGAAGTTAACATATGTTAACGCAAAGCGTGCATTTGGAGTTAACGCAAAACAAACGCAAAGCAAACCTTGCTAATGTTTACGTTTGTTTAGCGTTTACTAAATGAACGCAAAGCAAACGCAAAGTAAACTATTCTATTCTAAACTCGATTGGATTTCATTTTCGAAAGCATTCAAACATCGTTATATATTTACAATGTAATAGAAATTCAGTACAGTTTACCGTAAATGTACAAAATAATGCACACACAAAATACACAAAATCAAACACACTTCAGCAAACTAAATGCGATCAAAGTTAGCCGAAACTAAAAGCGATTTCTGTGTCGAAATCTCATTGAATTAGGACGTGAATTCGAAGACATTTTCGATAAAAGATGACGATGTTTTCGCAAAGAATGAAAGCAACACAACCAACTAGACATCGACTAGACACTTGGCGCCGAGATGTGTCACGTTACGTCACACAAAGAAGCCGCTAATCAGATGACAAGAGAGCAATGGCGGCTCGTAGCAAATGGCATCGCAAAGTTTGCTCTTCAAAGTCCGAAAAGTTAAATGTACCAGTCGAAGATCAAGAAAAAAAATTACCTTATTGAGAAATTGCAATTTATTCCGTCCAAATATGTCCAAATATGACATTTCAGAACCAGAAATCTTCCTTTAGTTTCCTTTGTAATTCACATCATTCGTTCGACCTTCGGCTCGGGTTTGTTTACGTTGTTCTTCTCGAGCGCGCGTTTGTTCTGAGTTAACTCCAAACAAACGCAAAGCAAACCCTGGCAAAATTTGTGTTCGTTTGGAGTTAACGAAAAACAAACGCAGTTTGAGGTTAGTTTCGATCGGTACTGTACATGTATGTAATCGATTTTCAAATTTTTTTTTTAAATTCATGATGTCTTGATCCTTTGCATCATAGTTTTGATTTTTCTTCTGCAGAACCAGAACCAGAAAGAAACCCCAAGTAACATAGTAATAAAGTCTTTTGATGAAATAATGAGAGAGAAGAGACAACGACGACAGCAGGGACAGGCAGAGAAAACTGAGCCAGCACAGCCTTCCCAGGAACCAACAACAATAAGAAGACCTACAATCATTAGGAAGAAACCGATATCAACACAACCTACGTCTGGTGAGGATATGATTTTACTGTGATTTGACATGTTGTATCACAATAGATCAGATTTCGTATGACTGTGAAAAACCATGGCGCACGGCACGGCCACGGCACGAAATCATTCAAAATTCTAAACCAGCACGGCACATCCGTGTTGTAAGTTTTTCACAGTCATATGGAGTCTGCTCTATCATATCACCTTAAGCACCAGGACGACGACGTCGAGGACGACAAAGTTCGAGCAAAGTGTTTTGTTGTCTATTGTTTTCATATTTGCTTCATATTACGTGTTTTCACTAAATTTGCGTTTCGTTTCATGAATGACATCGTCTTTTTGTGGTCCGGTTGACTGAAAACAACTATCTGCACAAATAACGAACTGACGTTCTCATTCTCTTTGCGTCATGAAACACAGGCATTTCACGTTGTAGTTTAGCACAGAATGCCTGAAATAAGACCAAAATAATTGAGCTCATTTCATACATTCCAACAAGAAGTTATTGAATTTTGTAATTAGCGCTATTGTTTCTCCGACGTCATCGACCGTCGTCATTTCCATCTTCAATGCTTAAAGCCACTGATATCATAATCATAACTTACTGGCTGTGTTTGTTATAGGGGTACAAAGAACATTTAAGTCTAGAAAGTTAAAAGTACGCCGACAAGGTACTCACCTTTATTGTTTATTTTCACATTCCCTTGATTGCAATGTTACTCACTTACACAGTTATTGCTGGTTTGCGCATGATGTCATGACAGCCATGTTGGATCCCGATAACAAAGCATTCTTCGTTATCCTCTTGTTTGTACCACCAACATGCCGCCAAGTCTTTGTACTTTAAATCTCTAGTGATTGATTACAAACTAGCAATAATATTGTACTCTTTCTTTCGCCCACTTTTTCATTTGTTCCTTGTCTTGTTGTCTGGGACCTGACCTGTACACTTGCAACTAAATTGAACTGAAAATCATAGTCACAAAGGTCACAAGTGTTGTTAGACAGCTGTTCAACAAGTTTTGTTGTGATAAGCTGGACTGATTGGCACTTTCTAGAATAAGCAGCAGTCTTAGAAGTCAGAGATCTAATGAACCTTTGTGACATCACTTGTGATTGTGATGATCTCAACAATGATTACTAATTAATGTTATTTATTCCCTTATAGGTTTATTAACAAAAAGTAGCTTATCTGAACCTTCATCACCTGGGAGGTCTGAACCAGCTTCACCAGATATCATCAGCCAATCTGTAGCAGAGCCTTCATCGCCTGGCAAGTCTGAACCAGATTCACCAGATATCATTACCCAGTCTGTAGCAGAACCTTCATCACATCAAAGTCATGAAAATATGTTGTCCAGAACCGTAAGACAAATCAAAGATCCTTCATTCCATCCTACCCATAAAGCAGCTTCATTAGAAGATGAAACAGGCAGCCCACCCTGTGTGTCTGTTGGTGATGCTGATGATAGTGATGATGACGATGATGATAGTTGGGAACATGAAGAACTTCCAGCAGTTCCCCTTCTAACACCAACTCTTGAGAGTCCAGCGGAGATTCCAGATAATCTCAGTTCAGATAGTCATAAAACTGCAGCTGTTCTTCGTATTCCTGGAATGACGACACAAGCAGAAACGACACAAGGTCATGTATCACCCACTAAAAGACCAAGATCAAGTCTAGAAGAGGTGAAGCTATGTATAATGTTGGTTGAGCAACTTTGTTAAATCATTGAAGGGGTGTAGAGGAGAGAGACACTACTAACTTGTCCATGGTAACCAGTACATACATGCACTTACAACATGTAATGATTGTAATAATTGTTTACCTGTGCCCCTTCTGCAGAAATTGGTCTACCAGGGAGTGGACAGAGCACCCTCTACCCCCTCCCTCCATCAGGCTGTATAGAAACTCTGAGTCCTAGTCATTTTGTTATTAAGCACCTCTCCTCGATTAAGCGCCCCCCTCGATTAAGTGCCCCCCTCGATCAAATGCGGTATTTGAATTTTAGACAATCCATTAAAACTAACTAATATAATTTCTATATTTTGTTTAGTTATTTGGTGTTCCTTGTGATGAAGCAGACTCTAAACCAGACAAGGAAATCTTATCAGGTAACAATAGAACCATTACACATTGCCTGTATTGTCCTGGTAAATATCTGACTGTAAAGAGAAGTCAGGAGTGGATCCAGAGATTTTGCAAGGGGGGTACACATTCAGGATGGACATTGGTTTCAGCAAAATTCTATGTAAAGTATTTTTTTGGGCAAATAAAGTACCGTAGAACCCGGATTATAAGCCCTGGGCTTCTATAACTTCGTAAGGGTTTTGTGGTGGGCTTATAATCAGGGAGGCTTATAACCAGGAGGGCTTATAAAATGGAGGGAAAAAACGTCTGAAATCCGTTCTATTTAAGAAAAAAAATTATAATCCTGACCATTTTAGTTAAACAGTGTTGATACAACAATAACAGTAAAAGTTTTTAAACGTGAATATGCTCAGAAAAAACTATAATCTGAGAGGATTTTCAAGCAATGAGCTACCGTATACTACTGGTCTCCATCAGTCTCGTTTGCTACGCACACCTAATTGCCTGATTATTGTTTTCTGTATATGGTACCCTGTATGGGGAGGAGTAAATGAAGGGGACTTATAACCGGGGGGACTTACAGTACATGTATAACCGGGAGGAAATTTCTGTTAGCAAACAGGTGGGCTTATAATCGGGGGGCTTATAACCGGGATTCTACGGTATTCAAATTTCCACAAGGGGGGTATGCGCCTCCTTCGCCCCACCCGAAATCCGCCCCTGGAAGTCATTGTGAACACCTATAATCAAACACCTACATCATGCATCTCTTTCATTCATAATATAAAAGTACACCTGTTTCGAGATGAATAGTAAATAATCAGATGAGAAAAAGAATAATTTATCATTGTATTAATCATAAAAACACAAAGCAGATTACTTGAGCAGAAATAAATGCACACATTGGACCCTTGGCTGCTACAGGTTACTATCAGATATTCACATTGATTGTTTTCCTAGATGTAGAAGATGAAGAGAATAAAGATGTTTCACCTGCAAAGAAAGTTAAGACACACCAAGCAACATATGACGCTATAGTTAAAGCTGTGTAAGTACTTACATTTTTGTACCATTCCTAAAGAAATAGAATCACACTGCACGATGTTGCTAGGTAAAATATAGAAAGAAGACAAAATTAGTAAGGCCGATTTACACGGTACAACTTTTGCCTACAACCATCGCATACAACTAGCTTACAGCATGACTTAGGAGTCGTAAGTAAGTGGTAGGGTTGATTTACACGGTACAACTTTTGCCTACAACCATCGCATACAACTAGCTTACAACATGACTTAGGAGTCGTAAGTAAGTGGTAGGGTTGATTTAGACGACACAACTCGTGTTGTAAACATGGCGTGAGCAAGTGGTATGCGATGGTTGTAGGCAAAAGTTGTACCGTGTAAATCGGCCTGTACAGTTTCATGGCTTTCGTGTTTGCACTATGTATTGTATCTATTGCATGGCTGCAACACAAGAAACTATCAGATACATTTGTTCAGCAAAGGAATGTTGACAGAACATCCACTGCATTGTATGATATTGACACTTGATAATTATGTATTTCAGGAATAAAGAAATGTCTAAAAAAGATGACTTTGATCTTGAACTTGAAGAGGAAATCGCTAATTTATCTCCTGACAAGCATTATGATGCACACGAGTCACTCAACGAAGATGACCTTTTACTGGAGCTGGAAGAGATGATTAATGATTAGAAGACATGATCATTGATTAGAAGACATGATCATTGTTTAGAAGACATGATCATTGATTGGAAGACATGATCATTGATTGGAAGACATGATCATTGATTGGAAGACATGATCATTGATTAGAAGACATGGTCATTGATTGGAAGACATGATCATTGATTGGAAGACATGATCATTGATTGGAAGACATGATCATTGATTAGAAGACACGATCATTGATTAGAAGACATGATCATTGATTAGAAGACATGATCATTGATTAGAAGACATGATCATTGATTAGAAGACATGATCATTGATTGGAAGACATGATCAACATCTCTGGACACAATCAACGACTATTGTATAGCTACAGATACCTACACAATGCTGCAGCATCTATTAACAAGACTGGAATACAAGACTGGAACAATACAAGACTGGAACATTGTCGACCAAAGCAATTTATGGAAACTTGATAAAACAACTTACTGTTTTCAAAACCACTGAGTTGTAGTAAAAAGACAATTCAAACTGGTTCAGATATCTTGACTGCAAGCTATACTTTCACTGTCCAAATGCATGTATGACTGGCTGAGAACTATACATGGATGTCAATACTATTACAGATTATAGCTTGCTAATTGTTGCGGTGTTGGAAGCAAACATGTTGGACAATTCAGTGATAATCAAGACTGCAAACTGCATCAAACCAAATAAGTTGTTTGTCAAGGGAGGAAATGAACCTATGCATCAGGATTGAGGAACATAAATGTCCAACAATCGATAAGTTGTACGGTGACAGTCTTTGCCCAGCCAAGATTGTAGTGTAAACATGGGATATTGTAGCTTGAGTGCACATGCTCTGGGAACTGCCATACCTACAGTTTAAGGCCATTAAATGATCAAGTTATTGAGTCAAGAGCAAAATTAGTTCCCGTAACTGCAGGCACATTAGACTGTGTACAATAAGTAGGTCGTGTGACAAAAGAAAGAAGATCCAACTTGTTGATCGTGTCAAATATATCGAATCATTCTCGAATCATTCACTTTTGTACAGATGTATAAAGAACTATATATATCTATGTATATATCCTAGTATATTTTATACTATATTTTTATACTTGTTTGCATGTAGTTTAATAGTGTTTTTCTCAATTGTACTATATTGTATTTCCTCGCTTTTTCCACAAAACATTATAGCAGACTGAAGAATGTTAGACAACACTAAATAATTGGAATGACTCGTTCATGAATCTGCACTTTCACTAGATAGAGCTTGGAGGATGATTCTTACCTCCCTGCAAGAAAATAATGTAAATATACGTGTCCTCAAAGAAATACAGCACTTTGTTTGCTGTGCTATCATTTGCTAGTGAGATACGCTAATAAAGATGTTTATTCAATCAGTGTGTAGTTAGTTACATTGTTGTTGATGTATAGTAAACTAGCAGGAGTGATGCATTCCGGGGGGGGGGGGGGGGACTGTCATATATAAAGTGGTTGGGATGCTCGTACCTTTTAGGGGTCCAGATTTGCGATTTGGTGCCACGCCCACCTGGACAAGACTGGTAACTTTTAGGGTCATTTTCAAAATTATTTCCGACGAGCTTCCCAACCACTTTATATATGGGACCCACGTCACCACCGTTTTAAATCAGTCTGGATCTGCGCCTGATATAAATCCTTGATTTAGGCTTATTCTAATTGTGCGTCATTTTACCATATAAGGGCAAGAGAATTCTACTCGGACGAGTTGGGTACCCTGTGGTAGTAACCCAGAATGCTTATCGTGCTCGGTTCTATACAGTCATCCAGGATCGAACAAGTGATCAGCTTCTTGCCAGTCAGTTGGAGAATGGACATGTCGTTGGTAAATATCCATCATTTCTCTAGTATATTATCGTCTATTATAGCCTATTGCATGCTAGAGATACTGACTAAAGAAATATTGGCTGCTTAAAGTAAACGGTCAAAAATCAGTGAATTGTAACATTTCGGGAACATTTTCAGTGATGAAATAACTTTATACGTTGAAGTACAAGACTAAGATGTCCCATCTTACCAGCAGTAGGGGCAATTCTATTGTTTTATCATCCACAGGGAATATGCGAACAATAGAGTTGACCCTTGTGCTAGGGTTATCTCTCTGTCATGGAATTTCAGCAGTCTTTAATTATATAAGCTTAAGCTTAATTGTTTATAACGATTCATTTTTGTTTCTGTCTGACGGTCCTTACGACGTATAAATGTACGTGTATGTCTCAATAATGAGTTCCCCAACGTAATTGTACATCTATAAAATGGCGCAATATAAGCTTACATGTAAGCTTTCTAAAGAATACGTAAAGTATAGATACAGTACACCTGGCCATGGCCAGTTTATCACATGTTCTCATACATGTATTCCGTTCTCGTTTGCATTTATACCTACAATGTATGACAAAGAATAGAACTGCTGTATACATGTGTAGCTATTAACAAATAATTAACTTTGTATTAATTGATGTGTAGAAACCAACAGTTGTAGCTATTGGTTGTGTGGTAGTTGTTGCTGCAGTGGGTTTGGCTGCCTACCTCGCTTTTAGAAAGAAAGAGAAGTTGATCGCCCTTGATTCACAAACTAAAATACCATTCCAGCTCATTGACAAGAAGGTAATGTAATCATTAATGACATTACAGCTATGTTACGTCATGCGTAACCAGTAAATTGGAACATTCAAATGAAGTTTTGAAGTCTAGAATCGAGTCTCGAACATTCAGACAGAAAAATCAAATCCCCGCTAAATATTTTCTCAAAAACGTTCAAAATTAAAATTAAATTGGATGAAAATTTGTGTCAGCTAAGCCTACATACTCTGCAATCACAACAGCCTGAGTAAACAGATATCTGATACTTTTTTTCTTATAGATATATTCGTGGAGATTTGATTTTTCTGTCTGAATGTTCGAGACTCGAGTCTAGACTTCAAAACTTCATTTGAATGTTCCGATTTACTGGTCACGCGTGACGTAACATAGCTGTAAGAGTTGAGAATTGATACAAATGTGCATGTTTTATTCTTGCAAAATATTTTTGGACTATATATACACACATTCATGTACCACCTATATGTGCATGTAGTAATAGTATAATTGCACATTGACTAACACTTTGCAAACATTATGAAATAGCCAATTAAAGTATTAGAGTGATGGTGCCGCTAAAATTTGATGAAAATATTACATAATCAGTATCAGGTCAAAAAGTATCATGTATCAGGTTAGCCTGAATTTCAGACGGCTCGTGTCATACGCTGTCGCTCCCTCCCCAATCCCCGTCTGATTGCCCTTGCCAGAGACTGTTCTCTATTGTTTGGATTTCGCCCAATCAGAAGGAAACTGAAATTTTTCTCAAAGTACGGAATGCCAAGAATGTTTTTACCATATGGGTCTCTTTCTTGTCTCCACTCTGGTCTTCTTGCCCATTCTTATCTGCCTATTTACATTCAGGAGATACTGAATACATTTAGTAGACTGTGAACAGTCCCCTTTTCCCTCCAGACTCAGTCGAACGAGAGAAAAACAATCCCGGACGTGCGAGGATTGGGGAGAGTTCAGAGGCGGAGAAGGGAGAGGAAAAGAAGGGACTGTGGACAAACCACCCCAACACGAATTACGCCTTTTTTTCACACATGTCAAAAGCTGTCAGCAACTTGTTATTGTTGGATACGCCTTCAGCTGATATCCAATTAAAAATCAGTTGTTGAAAGATGCACACAAACAAATACTACATACTGGACTCGCTTGGTACGTGGTGTTCGCGACAGGAGAATTACCACAGCTTTTGCACATGGGAACTCCTAAAAACAGTGCAATAGAGGCCAAAAGCCTATGCCTTCATGTGCGAGTGATTTTTTGTCGTGTCTGTAACTGTTCTTTTGAGAACTACGCATGCTACATTTTAACCGAAATCATCAGGGATTTCCACGGAGAATCTATTCGCGATACCAGGAAAAGCATGTGTCAAGTCGACCGCTTTATTTATTACTGCAAACGGTACATGATCCGCGAAGGATCATCAATAATTAGAAGTAAGCTTATAATGCACTGCTTTAAAGTTTATAAGTTTATACGTCCAAGGAAGATTCGTCAGCAATGACCAGAGAGATTTTCACTTTGCCCGCTTTAAACAAGTTCTCCAGCTAGACAGGTTTCGGCCGACGAAAATATCACGTCTACCTTGGTTTAAGGAGATCCTGTATTAAAAGGTTGTTGGCCTAATTCTGCAGAGGAAATCCCCACTTCGCAGAATTCTTTTCTCTGATATTCGATATAGATTACTAGTAAACTCTTCCCAAAACCTGTGCGTAGGACGACGGAATTCCTATAATCGTTTCCTTGAAGTAAACTGTTTACGGCAAGTCTCTGCTCATTTTTCAAAGAAGTTATGGTATATGTGTTATATAGTCTATATATTACTTGCCAAACACGCTTCCACTTCAGTCTTTCTGTCCACGATAGCCTTGCAATCTGATCTAGAGATGCCTGGTATCTATCTGTCCGAATATCTCGTTTGATTTACACGTTGTTGAGTGATGCAAGATTTTGACCAATGGGAATTTTGCATTGTGTCGGCAACGCGTAATTCGTGTTGGGGTGGTTTGTCCACAGTCCCTTCTTTTCCTCTCCCTTCTCCGCCTCTGAACTCTCCCCAATCCTCGCGCGTCCGGGATTGTTTTTCTCTCATTCGACTGAGTCTGGAGGGAAAAAGGGGGACTGTTCACAGTCTATACATTTAGTAGCTAGGAGGGATCATAGCATGCAGAAATTGGTGTGACCTGCAAATAACATTTATACATAATTTCTATAGTACCTATAATGTTGGCTGTGCACCAACAGCAATTTGACACTATTCCCAATCCCCACCCCACCCCACATGAAATCATTTAACCCATTTCCTTGTGTCAGTAGATTGTCAGTCATGACACACGCAGGTTCAAGTTTGCTCTTCAATCACCTGAGCATATTCTTGGACTCCCTGTAGGTAAGCTAATAACTACTATAATGTATTAACTAACAAGACGCTCAATGAGCGTACACTCGGGCTTATGAAAAGGATAATGTCAGTTGCGTGAGGAGGGAGATGACAATGACTGACAGTTGCGTGACGAGGGAGACTATGTATATATGTGTCGGTGAGCGTAGATAAAAAATCTCCGAATCGTACTTCCGTAGCATGTACTTGGAACGTTCAGTTGAGGTTCATATTCATGGTCAGAGGGTTCTGATAACGTCTTTGGTTTCTTCGTTATCGCAGAGGAAAGTTGAACTTCGTATCTTTTAAACATCCAGTTGATTCAGACTACGGTACGATGTGACAAAGCTCGACCAATCTGCTGTCTCTGCCTATACATTGAAAGATCTTGTTCGATTTATCTCGAAATCAGAAAGGAATTATCGATTAAAAATCAAAAGCTGCTTCTGTTAGATTTAAGATGTGACCTCAAGTGACCTCAAATACGTTTAAATACGTACGACAGCATACTCTTGAAGAGTCGGAGATCTTTATCTATGAGTCACCGACCGAAATAGTCTCCCTCGTCACTGAGCGTCTTCTTCTGTAATAGATCCCTAAAATCTAAGGACGTTTTGATTTCGATTGTATTTTTGCATGCCGTTCACTGACCTGTTTTTGAGCGTGGAAATTCTGTTCTAACAAGGATCACACAACTGTAATTGTACTGAATTTCCAAACGTGGAATAAAATAAACATCCATCGTGAGTCGACTGGCTCGATTGTTTGCATGACTTCTGTACATATAGCTTTCTGTCAATAGATGTAGTTACATCGCTGGTCGCGAGTTTAATTATAAACACTCAAGGACATACGACTGGACTGTACACGTAGTATTACAATTAGCAAACAACATGGCATAGCGAGGTCATGATAGTTTTTTGAGTTCATTTCATTTACTTTTCAGTCTCGACTGGCTCAATTAGCAACAAACATGACAACATAGCGAGGTCTTGATACTTTTTGAGTTCATTTCATTTGCTTTTCAATTCATTTTTTGATGTTCGTGGAACGACGTCGTACAACAGCCGATAAAACACGGGCTTTAAACACGCTCATTTCACAGACAAAAGCATACGCCGATTCGTGTGGGCCCACTCTGAAAGATGTCGTTTCATTTATAACAAAAGCAAACGCGCCTTAGCTTCATCGTGGAACGATCAACTACAATCCTGACCTTAATAGCTTCAAGATCTATGATGAGAAATCTTGAAACTCGATACGATCAAATACATCGCATTCTTTCTTCATTCTTCGCATTTTCTTCATTCTATGACCAGGGAAAAAAAAAAGAAAGAAAAAAAAGAAAGTGTATTTTCTAACTCGGGCTTCCTTCGGAAGGGCCCGAGTAATTATTGACTGGATTGTGCATCAACTGGGGCTCGCTGTCACAATGACATTTTGTTGTAACTGTTCTAACTGGGACCAGAGATGAACACTTTTTTTACTTTAATTTGGAACAATCCCCATAATTAAATGTCTGTGTAAGAACATGCAGCTTCATGTATATTTAAGTGTCAAAATCCAAATTCTCCTCTAGAATTCAAAGAATCAGAGATCACTAGTGTTATTGTATGGGCCCCTTCAATTCATGACATTGCTTTAAAAGTTTGAAATCCAGGGGCCGCAGTTGTTCTAAAGGCGATTAGTGCTAATCCTCATTAGCATCAATAGTTTTCTTAAGATTTAATTCTGGATTAGCGCTAATCGATCACCTTTCAAACAACCGGACCCAATGGTTTCTATTTAATATTCCAAATTATAAGATAATTCCCCAGCGCCATGCAAGGTTATGGTGCGCGCCATGCAAGGTTATGGTGTGCGCCATGCAAGGTTATGGTGCGCGCCATGCAAGGTTATGGTGCGCGCCATGCAAGGTTATGGTGTGCGCCATGCAAGGTTATGGTGCGCACCATGCAAGGTTATGGTGTGCGCCATGCAAGGTTATGGTGTGCGCGCCATGCAAGGTTATGGTGCGCGCCATGCAAGGTTATGGTGCGCGCCATGCAAGGTTATGGTGCGCACCATAACCTTGCATGGCGCAGCACCCATAACCTGCATGGCGCACACCATAACCTTGCATGGTGCACACACCATAAACCTTGCCATGGCGCACACCATACACCTTGCATGGCGCGCACCATAACCTTGCATGGCGAGCACCATAACCTTGCATGGCGCACACCATAACCTTGCATGGCGCGCACCATAACCTTGCATGGCGCTGGGGAATTATCTTATAATTTGGAATATTAAATAGAAACCATTGGGATGTCGGTTGTTTGAAAGGTGATCGATTAGCGCTAATCCAGAATTAAATCTAAGAAAAAACTATTGATGCTAATGAGGATTAGCACTAATCGCCTTTAGAACAACTGCGGCCCCTGGATTTCAAACTTTTTTAAAGCAATGTCATGAATTGAAGGGGCCCATACAATAACACTAGTGATCTCTGATTCTTTGAATTCTAGAGGAGAATTTGGATTTTGACACTTAAATATACATGAAGCTGCATGTTCTTACACAGACATTTAATTATGGGGATTGTTCCAAATTAAAGTAAAAAAAGTGTTCATCTCTGGTCCCAGTTAGAACAGTTACAACAAAATGTCATTGTGACAGCGAGCCCCAGTTGATGCACAATCCAGTCAATAATTACTCGGGCCCTTCCGAAGGAGCCCGAGTTAGAAAATACACTTTCTTTTTTTTTCTTTCTTTTTTTTTTCCTGGTCATAGAATGAAGAAAATGCGAAGAATGAAGAAAAGAATGCGATGTATTTGATCGTATCGAGTTTCAAGATTTCTCATCATAGATCTTGAAGCTATTAAAGGTCAGGATTGTAGTTGATCGTTCCACGATGAAGCTAAGGCGCGTTTGCTTTTTGTTATAAATGAAACGACCATCTTTCAGAGTGGGCCCACACGAATCGGCGTATGCTTTTGTCTGTGAAATGAGCGTGTTTAAAGCCCGTGTTTTATCGGCTGTTGTACGACGTCGTTCCCACGAACATCAAAAAATGAATTGAAAAGCAAATGAAATGAACTCAAAAAAGTATCAAGACCTCGCTATGTTGTCATGTTTGTTGCTAATTGAGCCAGTCGAGACTGAAAAGTAAATGAAATGAACTCAAAAACTATCATGACCTCGGCTATGCCATGTTTGTTGCTAATTGTAATACTACGTGTACAGTTCCAGTCGTATGTCATTGAGTGTTTATAATTAAACTCGCGACCAGCGATGTAACTACATCTATTGACAGAAAGCTATATGTACAGAAGTCATGCAAACAATCGAGCCAGTCGACTCACGATGGATGTTTATTTTATTCCACGTTTGGAAAATTCAGTACAATTACAGTTGTGTGATCCTTGTTAGAACAGAATTTCCACGCTCAAAACAGGTCAGTGAACGGCATGCAAAAAATACAATCGATCGAAATCAAAACGTCCTTAGATTTTAGGGATCTATTACAGAAGAAGACGCTCAGTGACGAGGGAGACTATTTCGGTCGGTGACTCATAGATAAAGATCTCCGACTCTTCAAGAGTATGCTGTCGTACGTATTTAAACGTATTTGAGGTCACTTGAGGTCACATCTTAAATCTAACAGAAGCAGCTTTTGATTTTTAATCGATAATTCCTTTCTGATTTCGAGATAAATCGAACAAGATCTTTCAATGTATAGGCAGAGACAGCAGATTGGTCGAGCTTTGTCACATCGTACCGTAGTCTGAATCAACTGGATGTTTAAAAGATACGAAGTTCAACTTTCCTCTGCGATAACGAAGAAACCAAAGACGTTATCAGAACCCTCTGACCATGAATATGAACCTCAACTGAACGTTCCAAGTACATGCTACGGAAGTACGATTCGGAGATTTTTATCTACGCTCACGACACATATATACATAGTCTCCCTCGTCACGCAACTGTCAGTCATTGTCATCTCCCTCCTCACGCAACTGACATTATCCTTTTCATAAGCCCGAGTGTACGCTCATTGAGCGTCTTGTTAGTTAATACATTATAGTAGTTATTAGCTACCTACAGGGAGTCCAAGAATATGCTCAGGTGATTGAAGAGCAAACTTGAACCTGCCCGTGTGTCATGACTGACAATCTACTGACACAAGGAAATGGGTTAAATGATTTCATGTGGGGTGGGGTGGGGATTGGGAATAGTGTCAAATTGCTGTTGGTGCACAGCCAACATTATAGGTACTATAGAAATTATGTATAAATGTTATTTGCAGGTCACACCAATTTCTGCATGCTATGATCCCTCCTAGCTACTAAATGTATAGACTGTGAACAGTCCCCCTTTTCCCTCCAGACTCAGTCGAATGAGAGAGAAAAACAATCCCCGGACGCGCGAGGATTGGGGAGAGTTCAGAGGCGGAGAAGGGAGAGGAAAAGAAGGGACTGTGGACAAAACCACCCCAACACGAATTACGCGTTGCCGACACAATGCAAAATTCCCATTGGTCAAAATCTTGCATCACTCAACAACGTGTAAATCAAACGAGATATTCGGACAGATAGATACCAGGCATCTCTAGATCAGATTGCAAGGCTATCGTGGACAGAAAGACTGAAGTGGAAGCGTGTTTGGCAAGTAATATATAGACTATATAACACATATACCATAACTTCTTTGAAAAATGAGCAGAGACTTGCCGTAAACAGTTTACTTCAAGGAAACGATTATAGGAATTCCGTCGTCCTACGCACAGGTTTTGGGAAGAGTTTACTAGTAATCTATATCGAATATCAGAGAAAAGAATTCTGCGAAGTGGGGATTTCCTCTGCAGAATTAGGCCAACAACCTTTTAATACAGGATCTCCTTAAAACCAAGGTAGACGTGATATTTTCGTCGGCCGAAACCTGTCTAGCTGGAGAACTTGTTAAAGCGGGCAAAGTGAAAATCTCTCTGGTCATTGCTGACGAATCTTCCTTGGACGTATAAACTTATAAACTTTAAAGCAGTGCATTATAAGCTTACTTCTAATTATTGATGATCCTTCGCGGATCATGTACCGTTTGCAGTAATAAATAAAGCGGTCGACTTGACACATGCTTTTCCTGGTATCGCGAATAGATTCTCCGTGGAAATCCCTGATGATTTCGGTTAAAATGTAGCATGCGTAGTTCTCAAAAGAACAGTTACAGACACGACAAAAATCACTCGCACATGAAGGCATAGGCTTTTGGCCTCTATTGCACTGTTTTTAGGAGTTCCCATGTGCAAAAGCTGTGGTAATTCTCCTGTCGCGAACACCACGTACCAAGCGAGTCCAGTATGTAGTATTTGTTTGTGTGCATCTTTCAACAACTGATTTTTAATTGGATATCAGCTGAAGGCGTATCCAACAATAACAAGTTGCTGACAGCTTTTGACATGTGTGAAAAAAAAGGCGTAATTCGTGTTGGGGTGGTTTGTCCACAGTCCCTTCTTTTCCTCTCCCTTCTCCGCCTCTGAACTCTCCCCAATCCTCGCACGTCCGGGATTGTTTTTCTCTCGTTCGACTGAGTCTGGAGGGAAAAGGGGACTGTTCACAGTCTACTAAATGTATTCAGTATCTCCTGAATGTAAATAGGCAGATAAGAATGGGCAAGAAGACCAGAGTGGAGACAAGAAAGAGACCCATATGGTAAAAACATTCTTGGCATTCCGTACTTTGAGAAAAATTTCAGTTTCCTTCTGATTGGGCGAAATCCAAACAATAGAGAACAGTCTCTGGCAAGGGCAATCAGACGGGGATTGGGGAGGGAGCGACAGCGTATGACACGAGCCGTCTGAAATTCAGGCTAACCTGATACATGATACTTTTTGACCTGATACTGATTATGTAATATTTTCATCAAATTTTAGCGGCACCATCACTCTAATACTTTAATTGGCTATTTCATAATGTTGCAAAGTGTTAGTCAATGTGCAATTATACTATTACTACATGCACATATAGGTGGTACATGAATGTGTATATATAGTCCAAAAATATTTTGCAAGAATAAAACATGCACATTTGTATCAATTCTCAAACTCTTACAGCTATGTTACGTCACGCGTGACCAGTAAATCGGAACATTCAAATGAAGTTTTGAAGTCTAGACTCGAGTCTCGAACATTCAGACAGAAAAATCAAATCTCCACGAATATATCTATAAGAAAAAAGTATCAGATATCTGTTTACTCAGGCTGTTGTGATTGCAGAGTATGTAGGCTTAGCTGACACAAATTTTCATCCAATTTAATTTTAATTTTGAACGTTTTTGAGAAAAATTTAGCGGGGATTTGATTTTTCTGTCTGAATGTTCGAGACTCGATTCTAGACTTCAAAACTTCATTTGAATGTTCCAATTTACTGGTTACGCATGACGTAAACATAGCTGTAATGTCATTAATGATTACATTACCTTCTTGTCAATGAGCTGGAATGGTATTTTAGTTTGTGAATCAAGGGCGATCAACTTCTCTTTCTTTCTAAAAGCGAGGTAGGCAGCCAAACCCACTGCAGCAACAACTACCACACAACCAATAGCTACAACTGTTGGTTTCTACACATCAATTAATACAAAGTTAATTATTTGTTAATAGCTACACATGTATACAGCAGTTCTATTCTTTGTCATACATTGTAGGTATAAATGCAAACGAGAAACGGAATACATGTATGAGAACATGTGATAAACTGGCCATGGCCAGGTGTACTGTATCTATACTTTACGTATTCTTTAGAAAGCTTACATGTAAGCTTATATTGCGCCATTTTATAGATGTACAATTACGTTGGGGAACTCATTATTGAGACATACACGTACATTTATACGTCGTAAGGACCGTCAGACAGAAACAAAAATGAATCGTTATAAAACAATTAAGCTTAAGCTTATATAATTAAAGACTGCTGAAATCCATGACAGAGAGATAACCCTAGCACAAGGGTCAACTCTATTGTTCGCATATTCCCTGTGGATGATAAAACAATAGAATTGCCCCTACTGCTGGTAAGATGGGACATCTTAGTCTTGTACTTCAACGTATAAAGTATTTCATCACTGAAAATGTTCCCGAAATGTTACAATTCACTGATTTTTTGACCGTTTACTTTAAGCAGCCAATATTTCTTTAGTCAGTATCTCTAGCATGCAATAGGCTATAATAGACGATAATATACTAGAGAAATGATGGATATTTACCAACGACATGTCCATTCTCCAACTGACTGGCAAGAAGCTGATCACTTGTTCGATCCTGGATGACTGTATAGAAAACGAGCACGATAAGCATTCTGGGTTACTACCACAGGGTACCCAACTCGTCCGAGTAGAATTCTCTTGCCCTTATATGGTAAAATGACGCACAATTAGAATAAGCCTAAATCAAGGATTTATATCAGGCGCAGATCCAGACTGATTTAAAACGGTGGTGACGTGGGTCCCATATATAAAGTGGTTGGGAAGCTCGTCGGAAATAATTTTGAAAATGACCCTAAAAGTTACCAGTCTTGTCCAGGTGGGCGTGGCACCAAATCGCAAATCTGGACCCCTAAAAGGTACGAGCATCCCAACCACTTTATATATGACAGTCCCCCCCCCCCCCCGGAATGCATCACTCCTGCTAGTTTACTATACATCAACAACAATGTAACTAACTACACACTGATTGAATAAACATCTTTATTAGCGTATCTCACTAGCAAATGATAGCACAGCAAACAAAGTGCTGTATTTCTTTGAGGACACGTATATTTACATTATTTTCTTGCAGGGAGGTAAGAATCATCCTCCAAGCTCTATCTAGTGAAAGTGCAGATTCATGAACGAGTCATTCCAATTATTTAGTGTTGTCTAACATTCTTCAGTCTGCTATAATGTTTTGTGGAAAAAGCGAGGAAATACAATATAGTACAATTGAGAAAAACACTATTAAACTACATGCAAACAAGTATAAAAATATAGTATAAAATATACTAGGATATATACATAGATATATATAGTTCTTTATACATCTGTACAAAAGTGAATGATTCGAGAATGATTCGATATATTTGACACGATCAACAAGTTGGATCTTCTTTCTTTTGTCACACGACCTACTTATTGTACACAGTCTAATGTGCCTGCAGTTACGGGAACTAATTTTGCTCTTGACTCAATAACTTGATCATTTAATGGCCTTAAACTGTAGGTATGGCAGTTCCCAGAGCATGTGCACTCAAGCTACAATATCCCATGTTTACACTACAATCTTGGCTGGGCAAAGACTGTCACCGTACAACTTATCGATTGTTGGACATTTATGTTCCTCAATCCTGATGCATAGGTTCATTTCCTCCCTTGACAAACAACTTATTTGGTTTGATGCAGTTTGCAGTCTTGATTATCACTGAATTGTCCAACATGTTTGCTTCCAACACCGCAACAATTAGCAAGCTATAATCTGTAATAGTATTGACATCCATGTATAGTTCTCAGCCAGTCATACATGCATTTGGACAGTGAAAGTATAGCTTGCAGTCAAGATATCTGAACCAGTTTGAATTGTCTTTTTACTACAACTCAGTGGTTTTGAAAACAGTAAGTTGTTTTATCAAGTTTCCATAAATTGCTTTGGTCGACAATGTTCCAGTCTTGTATTGTTCCAGTCTTGTATTCCAGTCTTGTTAATAGATGCTGCAGCATTGTGTAGGTATCTGTAGCTATACAATAGTCGTTGATTGTGTCCAGAGATGTTGATCATGTCTTCCAATCAATGATCATGTCTTCTAATCAATGATCATGTCTTCTAATCAATGATCATGTCTTCTAATCAATGATCATGTCTTCTAATCAATGATCGTGTCTTCTAATCAATGATCATGTCTTCCAATCAATGATCATGTCTTCCAATCAATGATCATGTCTTCCAATCAATGACCATGTCTTCTAATCAATGATCATGTCTTCCAATCAATGATCATGTCTTCCAATCAATGATCATGTCTTCCAATCAATGATCATGTCTTCTAAACAATGATCATGTCTTCTAATCAATGATCATGTCTTCTAATCATTAATCATCTCTTCCAGCTCCAGTAAAAGGTCATCTTCGTTGAGTGACTCGTGTGCATCATAATGCTTGTCAGGAGATAAATTAGCGATTTCCTCTTCAAGTTCAAGATCAAAGTCATCTTTTTTAGACATTTCTTTATTCCTGAAATACATAATTATCAAGTGTCAATATCATACAATGCAGTGGATGTTCTGTCAACATTCCTTTGCTGAACAAATGTATCTGATAGTTTCTTGTGTTGCAGCCATGCAATAGATACAATACATAGTGCAAACACGAAAGCCATGAAACTGTACAGGCCGATTTACACGGTACAACTTTTGCCTACAACCATCGCATACCACTTGCTCACGCCATGTTTACAACACGAGTTGTGTCGTCTAAATCAACCCTACCACTTACTTACGACTCCTAAGTCATGTTGTAAGCTAGTTGTATGCGATGGTTGTAGGCAAAAGTTGTACCGTGTAAATCAACCCTACCACTTACTTACGACTCCTAAGTCATGCTGTAAGCTAGTTGTATGCGATGGTTGTAGGCAAAAAGTTGTACCGTGTAAATCGGCCTTACTAATTTTGTCTTCTTTCTATATTTTACCTAGCAACATCGTGCAGTGTGATTCTATTTCTTTAGGAATGGTACAAAAATGTAAGTACTTACACAGCTTTAACTATAGCGTCATATGTTGCTTGGTGTGTCTTAACTTTCTTTGCAGGTGAAACATCTTTATTCTCTTCATCTTCTACATCTAGGAAAACAATCAATGTGAATATCTGATAGTAACCTGTAGCAGCCAAGGGTCCAATGTGTGCATTTATTTCTGCTCAAGTAATCTGCTTTGTGTTTTATGATTAATACAATGATAAATTATTCTTTTTCTCATCTGATTATTTACTATTCATCTCGAAACAGGTGTACTTTTATATTATGAATGAAAGAGATGCATGATGTAGGTGTTTGATTATAGGTGTTCACAATGACTTCCAGGGGCGGATTTCGGGTGGGGGCGAAGGAGGCGCATACCCCCCTTGTGGAAATTTGAATACCGTAGAATCCCGGTTATAAGCCCCCCGATTATAAGCCCACCTGTTTGCTAACAGAAATTTCCTCCCGGTTATACATGTACTGTAAGTCCCCCCGGTTATAAGTCCCCTTCATTTACTCCTCCCCATACAGGGTACCATATACAGAAAACAATAATCAGGCAATTAGGTGTGCGTAGCAAACGAGACTGATGGAGACCAGTAGTATACGGTAGCTCATTGCTTGAAAATCCTCTCAGATTATAGTTTTTTCTGAGCATATTCACGTTTAAAAACTTTTACTGTTATTGTTGTATCAACACTGTTTAACTAAAATGGTCAGGATTATAATTTTTTTTCTTAAATAGAACGGATTTCAGACGTTTTTTTCCCTCCATTTTATAAGCCCTCCTGGTTATAAGCCTCCCTGATTATAAGCCCACCACAAAACCCTTACGAAGTTATAGAAGCCCAGGGCTTATAATCCGGGTTCTACGGTACTTTATTTGCCCAAAAAAATACTTTACATAGAATTTTGCTGAAACCAATGTCCATCCTGAATGTGTACCCCCCTTGCAAAATCTCTGGATCCACTCCTGACTTCTCTTTACAGTCAGATATTTACCAGGACAATACAGGCAATGTGTAATGGTTCTATTGTTACCTGATAAGATTTCCTTGTCTGGTTTAGAGTCTGCTTCATCACAAGGAACACCAAATAACTAAACAAAATATAGAAATTATATTAGTTAGTTTTAATGGATTGTCTAAAATTCAAATACCGCATTTGATCGAGGGGGGCACTTAATCGAGGGGGGCGCTTAATCGAGGAGAGGTGCTTAATAACAAAATGACTAGGACTCAGAGTTTCTATACAGCCTGATGGAGGGAGGGGGTAGAGGGTGCTCTGTCCACTCCCTGGTAGACCAATTTCTGCAGAAGGGGCACAGGTAAACAATTATTACAATCATTACATGTTGTAAGTGCATGTATGTACTGGTTACCATGGACAAGTTAGTAGTGTCTCTCTCCTCTACACCCCTTCAATGATTTAACAAAGTTGCTCAACCAACATTATACATAGCTTCACCTCTTCTAGACTTGATCTTGGTCTTTTAGTGGGTGATACATGACCTTGTGTCGTTTCTGCTTGTGTCGTCATTCCAGGAATACGAAGAACAGCTGCAGTTTTATGACTATCTGAACTGAGATTATCTGGAATCTCCGCTGGACTCTCAAGAGTTGGTGTTAGAAGGGGAACTGCTGGAAGTTCTTCATGTTCCCAACTATCATCATCGTCATCATCACTATCATCAGCATCACCAACAGACACACAGGGTGGGCTGCCTGTTTCATCTTCTAATGAAGCTGCTTTATGGGTAGGATGGAATGAAGGATCTTTGATTTGTCTTACGGTTCTGGACAACATATTTTCATGACTTTGATGTGATGAAGGTTCTGCTACAGACTGGGTAATGATATCTGGTGAATCTGGTTCAGACTTGCCAGGCGATGAAGGCTCTGCTACAGATTGGCTGATGATATCTGGTGAAGCTGGTTCAGACCTCCCAGGTGATGAAGGTTCAGATAAGCTACTTTTTGTTAATAAACCTATAAGGGAATAAATAACATTAATTAGTAATCATTGTTGAGATCATCACAATCACAAGTGATGTCACAAAGGTTCATTAGATCTCTGACTTCTAAGACTGCTGCTTATTCTAGAAAGTGCCAATCAGTCCAGCTTATCACAACAAACTTGTTGAACAGCTGTCTAACAACACTTGTGACCTTTGTGACTATGATTTTCAGTTCAATTTAGTTGCAAGTGTACAGGTCAGGTCCCAGACAACAAGACAAGGAACAAATGAAAAAGTGGGCGAAAGAAAGAGTACAATATTATTGCTAGTTTGTAATCAATCACTAGAGATTTAAAGTACAAAGACTTGGCGGCATGTTGGTGGTACAAACAAGAGGATAACGAAGAATGCTTTGTTATCGGGATCCAACATGGCTGTCATGACATCATGCGCAAACCAGCAATAACTGTGTAAGTGAGTAACATTGCAATCAAGGGAATGTGAAAATAAACAATAAAGGTGAGTACCTTGTCGGCGTACTTTTAACTTTCTAGACTTAAATGTTCTTTGTACCCCTATAACAAACACAGCCAGTAAGTTATGATTATGATATCAGTGGCTTTAAGCATTGAAGATGGAAATGACGACGGTCGATGACGTCGGAGAAACAATAGCGCTAATTACAAAATTCAATAACTTCTTGTTGGAATGTATGAAATGAGCTCAATTATTTTGGTCTTATTTCAGGCATTCTGTGCTAAACTACAACGTGAAATGCCTGTGTTTCATGACGCAAAGAGAATGAGAACGTCAGTTCGTTATTTGTGCAGATAGTTGTTTTCAGTCAACCGGACCACAAAAAGACGATGTCATTCATGAAACGAAACGCAAATTTAGTGAAAACACGTAATATGAAGCAAATATGAAAACAATAGACAACAAAACACTTTGCTCGAACTTTGTCGTCCTCGACGTCGTCGTCCTGGTGCTTAAGGTGATATGATAGAGCAGACTCCATATGACTGTGAAAAACTTACAACACGGATGTGCCGTGCTGGTTTAGAATTTTGAATGATTTCGTGCCGTGGCCGTGCCGTGCGCCATGGTTTTTCACAGTCATACGAAATCTGATCTATTGTGATACAACATGTCAAATCACAGTAAAATCATATCCTCACCAGACGTAGGTTGTGTTGATATCGGTTTCTTCCTAATGATTGTAGGTCTTCTTATTGTTGTTGGTTCCTGGGAAGGCTGTGCTGGCTCAGTTTTCTCTGCCTGTCCCTGCTGTCGTCGTTGTCTCTTCTCTCTCATTATTTCATCAAAAGACTTTATTACTATGTTACTTGGGGTTTCTTTCTGGTTCTGGTTCTGCAGAAGAAAAATCAAAACTATGATGCAAAGGATCAAGACATCATGAATTTAAAAAAAAAATTTGAAAATCGATTACATACATGTACAGTACCGATCGAAACTAACCTCAAACTGCGTTTGTTTTTTCGTTAACTCCAAACGAACACAAATTTTGCCAGGGTTTGCTTTGCGTTTGTTTGGAGTTAACTCAGAACAAACGCGCGCGCTCGAGAAGAACAACGTAAACAAACCCGAGCCGAAGGTCGAACGAATGATGTGAATTACAAAGGAAACTAAAGGAAGATTTCTGGTTCTGAAATGTCATATTTGGACATATTTGGACGGAATAAATTGCAATTTCTCAATAAGGTAATTTTTTTCTTGATCTTCGACTGGTACATTTAACTTTTCGGACTTTGAAGAGCAAACTTTGCGATGCCATTTGCTACGAGCCGCCATTGCTCTCTTGTCATCTGATTAGCGGCTTCTTTGTGTGACGTAACGTGACACATCTCGGCGCCAAGTGTCTAGTCGATGTCTAGTTGGTTGTGTTGCTTTCATTCTTTGCGAAAACATCGTCATCTTTTATCGAAAATGTCTTCGAATTCACGTCCTAATTCAATGAGATTTCGACACAGAAATCGCTTTTAGTTTCGGCTAACTTTGATCGCATTTAGTTTGCTGAAGTGTGTTTGATTTTGTGTATTTTGTGTGTGCATTATTTTGTACATTTACGGTAAACTGTACTGAATTTCTATTACATTGTAAATATATAACGATGTTTGAATGCTTTCGAAAATGAAATCCAATCGAGTTTAGAATAGAATAGTTTACTTTGCGTTTGCTTTGCGTTCATTTAGTAAACGCTAAACAAACGTAAACATTAGCAAGGTTTGCTTTGCGTTTGTTTTGCGTTAACTCCAAATGCACGCTTTGCGTTAACATATGTTAACTTCGCGTTTGAGGTTAGTTTCGATCGGTACTGTATATGAAGTGAATAGTGGGATATTTTTTGTGATTTGAGCTTTGCATTTGCGAGTTATAAAGGTTTGAAATCGTGATATTGTAGTTTGGTGATGTCAGTTTTTTTTAATACAAAAGCGTCATTGTACAAGTTATTGACATTTTGAATCTAACAAAAACAATTCTACGACTTCACAATGTAGATACATGTTAAACTTTTTTTTGTATTTCAGAAAAGAGTGCTGTTTGAAAAAATATAAATAAGTTACGGAAAAAAATCAACTGACGTCACTGAATTAGCATAACTCGCAAATAATAATAAGAATAATAATAATAATAATTTAATAACTTATAATTTTAATAAAATATGAAGCTCAAATCACAAAATACTGAAACATCCCACTATTCACTTCAAATAATAATAATAATAATAATATTAATAATTCATATACTCTTTAAAGGGAATGGTAGCAGTTAACAGATCATACAGTCATTATGAAGTGTTGCTAACTTCAAAAGGACCTGACAGAGAAGTCAAGCTAAAAGCCATGGAATCAACAACACTACATGCTGTTGTACAAGACAGGTTTAATGGAAGACTTACTTCAGTGTTTTTCTTGTTTTCTTTTGTCTTTTCCTCTTGGATGTCTTGACTTGGTACTTCCTTGCCGACATCACCTACAACTAACCAACAACAACATTAGTTTGAACAATAACTTCACATTTCCTCACACAGATTGATTGGTCAAATCAAAGTTAGTGTAGATCCATGTGGAGTACTTGGACAATGTCATGATGTAATACTCCAGTTTCGAGTTGTTTAGCACTGCTGTACTCCTTGGCAAAGAGGCATGCATGCAGGGTTAGCCTCGAGTCGGTGTAAATTATTCACAAATACCTACGAGAATGCAAACAAATGTTGTTGACAGTGGACGATAGAACACCTCCAGTCAGAGAGTAACCCATGGAATTATAAAATAATGTTTCTATTGTCAACGTTCTCGTTAGTATTTGTGAATAATTTACACTGACTGGAGGCTAACCCATACATGCCTCTTTTATCAAGTAGTAGAGGGCACTATTTACTTATCACTGACAAGAGGACAGACAGATAAATGATGCATACAAGTGTGCACAATTTCTATGTCCTAAATGAGGTTAAATGAAATTTAGGCAAGGTTAAACTCGAGACAATGCTGGCCAGCGGTCTTGCTTCGGGTACCGAAGCGTGGGGGACCCCTAGACTTGGGCAGGGGCTACAAATACATGCGTCATCCGCTGTTTGCCCCTTTTGCTGTCCATTGTGGAGTCGACAGGCGCTTGAGCGAATCGAGAATGTCATTGCTAAGCTAATCATGATGACATGATTCTTTCCTCAACTTTTCCATTATCTCACTCTCTTCTTCAGAAATCATTCATTCACAAAGGAATATATTTACCTTTCCTTGCAGTTGTTTCCACTTTTCTTCTGACTAGTGCTTTACCACTAGGTTCACTTGCTACTACTTTGTTGCCATCTGCTGTTGCTTTCTTTACCACTCTAGTTATCCTCCTGGTTTTTACTGGCTTTGTGCCAATCACTGTCCTTATATCCTTAGTACAACTCTCTGTACTAGTAGATACTGCACTAGTAGATACTGCACTAGTAGATACTGCACTAGTAGATACTGCACTAGTAGATACTGTACTAGTAGATACTGTACTAGTAGATACTGTACTAGTAGATACTGCACTAGTAGATACTGCACTAGTAGATACTGTACTAGTAGATACTGTACTAGTAGATACTGCACTAGTAGATACTGCACTAGTAGATACTGCACTAGTAGATACTGCACTAGTAGATACTGCACTAGTAGATACTGTACTAGTAGATACTGTACTAGTAGATACTGTACTAGTAGATACTGCACTAGTAGATACTGCACTAGTAGATACTGTACTAGTAGATACTGTACTAGTAGATACTGTACTAGTAGATACTGCACTAGTAGATACTGCACTAGTAGATACTGTACTAGTAGATACTGTACTAGTAGATACTGTACTAGTAGATACTGCACTAGTAGATACTGCACTAGTAGATACTGTACTAGTAGATACTGTACTAGTATCAACATCCTGTGTGCCAGGGTCATTGCTTTCCTGACATTTCCTTTGTCGCTTTTCTTCCATAATTTCTTCAAATGTTTTAATTTTTATTTTGGACAAGTACGATGATGACTTTGTTGTTGTTGAGTCTTCTGTAGCAGGAGCTTCATCTACGGATTCTTTCTCTTCATTCTCAGAGGTTTTCTCGGTTTTACTTTCATCTGATTCAACCTTGACCTCACGGATTGTCTTTTGAGCAGGCGGAGAAGTGTCAGTATCAATGGTACCAAGGATAATAGTTTTTGGACTTCTCGCTCTCTTTTCACGTATAAACTCAACTTCTTGCTCTTCGTCTGATTCGTGTGTTTCTGATACTTTCTGAGAAGAAGTTGATTCTGCTTTGCTAACAGAAACAACACTTTTTAACATAGGTTCTGGTGAGTCAGAATTGTTTTCGTTGTCTTCGTTGTCTTCTTTTTTTGCTTTCTCTGCCTTCAGTTGTGCTCGCTTCTTTTGTGCTGTTCTTTCATGCAAGTTTTTTAAAGCTTTTTCTCGTAGAATTTCTTCCAAAGATTTTACTTTGATATCATCTTTGTTTTCATCGGCTTCTGCCTTGGTTTTCTCTGGGGAGCTTTCTGATTTCTTCTTGTCATAGCTGCTTTCTTTGTCTTCATTGTGTTTTCTTGGCTTGTTTCTGCTCCGATCAGACTCTATAACAAGAAAAGTATAGTTAATGACAATACTCCAGTTTCGCGTTGTTTAGAGATGACCGCTGTCCTTGACAAAAGACGCGTTTGTACAGGCTTAGGCTCGATTCAGAAAACAGTCCGTGCAATTCAAAAATGTTTCTATTGTTTCATGTCAACATTTTTTCATGTTCTTGTTGATATTTGTGAATAATTTACACTGACTCGAGGCTAACCCTGTACAAATGCATCTGTTGTCAATAAGTACGCAGATTCACAAGGATAATTTGGATTTTGATGCCAAGTTATTTACTCCGTTCGACAAGTGACCTCTGATCATATTTAATTTCTTTTTTAGTGTTTTTATATCAGAATTTGATCACAAGTGACTTACATTGTTACATCTGCCATACACACATACAGAAACGCTTAAATGTAACTTCCCTCTGCGATCATGTCGCTAGCGCGTAAACAGCAGGTAACGAGCGCATAAACAGCGCGTAACACGTACATGTAACGTGCGAGCGCGTATTATGCAAGTACTGAAACCAAGTAAATGATGTTTGTACAACATATTGTCTTCTTGAGATACGTAGAATATCAAACTCTCTAATGAAATATGTCATAAGTGTATTCTTTGAAGCGACGTGAAGCCATTAGTAAGTTCCCGAGAATCGGAGAATCGGGACCAAAATTTACGTGGCAGACAAATGCAGTGTGGTGACCGGACTTGTTTTTCTACTTGATGGTATATTGTACACTGTATCATTCTTACCTTTTCTGTTTCTTTCTTTTCTTTTTCTCTCTTTCTTTTTCCCTCTCACTATCATATTTTCTTCTGCTATTTTTTTTCTATCATTGTGAGCTGAAATAGAAAAAAAACTTATATTCATATGAATAGCATGACATATTGCATGTAATGCAGTTCTTATAATTATAGTGCATTTCACAATGTCTCAATATGCAGCTTACATACTGGTACACCTAATTGCAAGAACGTTGTCATATAAAAAAGGGAATTACAAAATAGGAATTAATTAAAAGACAAAAGCAGAGCACTCAAGCGAACATCTCCTTTTGTCTTTTAATTCATTCCTATTTGGCAATTTTCTTTTTTATATGACAATGTTCTTGCAATTAGGTGTATACATCAATTTTGTATACAGCTAATTCGAAAAACGTTGTCCTAGGTTTTGTTGCATATTGCATTCCCAGACTGAAGTGCATTATGGACTGATCAATAAATGTGTTTGTTTGAGTTGCGTTGCCGAAACTGAGATCATGGTTGACTGTCAGGGCTTCACTGGTATTTGTTTGTGGGTTTTGGAACCCTAAAATAGAAGAAAACACAGAATTCGTAGCGACCACAATGCACTAAGGCCTGGGAATGCAATACAGTATGCATTATGGAACAAAACCTGGGACAACGTTTTTTTTTAATTAGCTGTATACACACGTACAGAATATCTTTTTGTCAGACTGTTTTTGTAAAGCACAATTTTGCAGTCATGCAGCTTACAATGTAGAATCATGGTAGACGTTACTATGTGACATGACAAACCATGTACAATGTTTAATTTGATCACTTACTTTCTCTGGATGATCTGGACGAGTCTCTCCCCTTGTCACTCCTTTGTCTCACTTCCCTCCTATTTTTCATATGTCTTGGACTTTGAACTCTTCTATGAGATGATTCTCTTGGTCTTGCTTTCCTTTCATCATCACTGATAGAAACATCTGAGAAATCTATGGTGACAAAACAAATAATTAAAATTATACTCTCAATATTTAGGCTTACAGTATGGACACTCGAACCGTGAACACTTAGTTTTTTTTTCTAACACAAATATTATATAAATTATCGATTGAGCAAATTGATCAGAAAAATTATTTATTTTGATCACTAAGTGTATTTAAACTCAATGCACCATTTGAGAGGCTATGAGGTAATAGAAAGTTCGGGAAAAAAAGTTCGAAAAAAAACTTGAAGTGTTCACGGTTCGAGTGTCCACACTGTAATGACATGGAAGATTGAGGCATTGTGCTTGATATTATTGAGACATCCCACTAAAATGATGTAAGAATCAACAGTACCTGATGATGTGTAGTCGTCATCACTGTCCTCATCTCTCCCTGGAGTCCTACGGCTGATTGCATAGTCACCTACAATGGAGACAATATATTAACTGTTAACAACAATCTACAAGACAGTATTTCACTTCATGGATCACAATCAAATGTGTGTTGGTGTATTTCCACAAGTACAGAGAATCACTAATAGAGTTCCCAGTGGCTCAGTGGTTAGAGCACCTGACTAGTATCCAGGAGGTCACGGGTTCAAATCCCGTCTGGGCTCAGTATTTTTTCTGAGTTTTTACGCTTGAAGAAACCTTACGAACTACATTACTACTAATAGAGTTGTTGTCATAATAGTGGGAAACCTACACAGCGCGCAAAATCATTTCTCAGTCAGGCCAATCAGAATGCTTGGATACGGCATGGACACAACACGGTACCATCACTGCACGAACCGTAACTACTTCCCACTCATATGAAAACGACTCTAAAACACTATTACTGACTAGTTTACCTCTTGGTTGGCTCATCATCATGTTAGGGAACAACCCTGCCATTGGGTAAGGCATGGGTGCCATACGCGACTGACCTATCAACACAACAATGTAAACCAATATGACAAAAAACAAATAACATTAAAGCCTGGTCCTCACTAGCGACATAAGCACAAGCAACATACGCAGACTCAGTAATGCATTGCTCATTAACGGTGCTTGTCTTTTGACACACCTATTGCATGAAATGGTGTCCTGAGTCTGCATATGTTGCTTATGCTTATGTCGCTAGTGAGGACCAGCTTAAGTATAAAATAACTATCATATAAAGCATGCTCTGATTGTTCAAAGGATGCATGTTCTGCATGCTCTATGAGAGCACAAATCACACGTGTGCAGATATTCAAACATTTTTGTAATGAGCAAAATTGAAAACTTGCCATAAAATCATAATTGTATTTTACAAAAAAAATTAAAACTCCGCAGCTGTGCTCTATCGAGTTATAGAAGCACGCAGGAATTGGAAGAAGCTTCTCCTGACACTTCTCTCATCTTCTTCCAATTCCCGCTGCATGCTTCTATTTAACAATTAGACTACAAGTTCGAGTTTTCTATTCATGAGTCAATCAGTGATTGGGAAGGCTGAAAACAGTGGTGGGGCAATGGCCCATCAATTGCTACATTAATGGGCCATAAATTTTCTAAAGGGGCCATCGCTCAAAAATAATGGGCCATTTTACTTTTTAGTGTTGTTATTTAATATTGCGCGCGCGCTCTTAAAACCGCAGGTCAAAATGGCCAAAAAACTTTTTTTTTTTCGAAATAGTATCCATGTTTTCCTTTTTTGATATCTAAAATAGCTTTCTGAACATGTTTTCGATTTTCAACTGCTTTTTGATGTTGAAAAGCGCAAAAAGCAGCGGTTTTTAAAGAAACGAACTCTCATTATAGTACCCAGTCTCCCCTGGGAATTCAAAATGGCGGCCAAATTTTCGATTTTTACGGCAAAATATATCCGAAAGGAAGACGTGGACCCACGTTTTTTTGAAATTGTAATGCGCCCCTAAGGCCCAAAGAAAATATTTGTTTGCGCCGTACGATCTAAAAACACATCCTTCCCTATCACTGGTCAATAGTCAACGAGGCGGGTAGAGTCGAGTTGACTATTTCAACTCATAGAAAACGAGGACGAGTAGACTGTCTAATTGTTTTAGTAGAAACCAACTAGCATACTACCAATATTTATTGATTTTTCGCTTTGTTTTTGTTCAAAACGCCGGCTTTTTCACTACTCACTATCTATCACTCAATAGATAGTGAGTATGTTAGCCAATCAGATTGCAGGATTCATGATAGTATGCCAGTTGGTTTCTACTAAAACTCGATAGAAGGCCTTGATGGCCCAAATCACTTTTTGAGGTGCTTAGTGAACTAAGTCTAAATATATGTGGATATCGTATAATAAAATATACAAAACAAGAGTAGAAACAACATACTGTTATGGTGCATTTGGTACATCATAGGATGCGATGGTTGGCTGTGTGGAATGAAACCTAATTAAAAGCAAAGAAAATAGCATTTAGTGTTTTTGCTAGCATTGAAGTACATGTAACTCAGTAGCAAGCAGTTTTGAGAACAAGCAGACCAACTTCATACAATTGATGGGCTCCCTGCAAGAACAGAGTAAGTGACTTGTGATCAAAACCCACATTCTCCTTTGAAATTCAAAGAATCTCAAGGAGAATTTAGATTTTGATCACAAGTCAAGTAAGTGACTTCTGATCAAATGCCAAATTCTCCTTTGAAATTCAAAGAATCTCGAGGAGAATTTAGATTTTGATCAGAGATCACTTACGTTGTTCTTGCAGGGAGCCCATCAATTGTACATATTTATTTGCATTTATAACCATTGTTGGGTTGAAAATGATTGAAGCTATGATAGCAAGGATGTCTGGGAAAGCAGCAAGTGATCCACATTTCATGCATAATTATCTAGTTTTGTTGTAATCCAAGAACAGTTCAGCCTAGCACCTACGAGTACAAAGGGCTTCTACAGTATCATTGGACAATTTCAATTTCCCAGAATTCCTTTAGCTTTTCATGAATGCCAACCTGACAATGACGGTGCAAATAGCTATATATACATTTATAATAATAATATTTCAAAATGGGATCAACTACAGTGAATATGTGGTATAAAAATATTTACCAACCTTCGTATCCCATGGGTCTTTGGTGCATGGGCCGTGGTCCACTCATATATGGGCCCTGATTGGGTGGCATATTAGGTCCAGGAGGGCCATTATACATATGGGGCCTCATCCCTGCCGCACCTCTCCCTACACCAGAATGCCCCCTGTTGGAGAATGGTTCCCATATGTGGGTTTGATGCAAGGGTGGGGATGCCTTGTCCTGCTGTACTGGCCACTGGTGGTCGTATGGGTTGGGCTTGATGAGGAGCTTGGCTAGTTGGCATGTTTTTACGCTTGGTATGCAAGAAAGGACAATATGATTTCATACAGCCTGACGGTTGGGCTTCCCATAGACATGGGATAGTGCTTCTGTTCTTCTGCATGACAACAAACAAAACTTTATATTCAGACAAAACCAGGTAACACTAAATGATAATGATGGGTGAGGTGGTGATAATGATTTGATGGTGATTTGATGTTGTTGAAAATGATGGTAGTGATTATGATGATGATGGTAGTGATTATGATGATGAATGGTAGTGATTATGATGATGATGGTAGTGATTATGATGATGATGGTAGTGATTATGATGATGATGGTAGTGATTATGATGATGATGGTAGTGATTATGATGATGATGGTAGCGATGGTGATAGTAGCAGTGGTGATGATGGTAGTGGTGGTGTTAGTTCTGGTCAATTTTGTCAACACAAGAAATGCAAGAAAAACAAAGGAAGCATCGTTTATGTTTTTCCGAGTCAAAGTTCTAAAAACCCATTGGATTTAAGAGCCAAATTGGCTTTACGCTTGGGCCAATTGGTGCTTACGGATGTATTAGCCCATCCACACGTACCCGGTTATTTTTGAATCCGCAACTTTTTTGATGCGGATTGGCCTCCCGTCCATACGTATCCGGTGAATACGGTCAATGAATCCACGCGGTAAAGACTGGATCCAATACCGTGACGTCGACGTATTCAAAAATATACGGATTCGACTGTCCACACAAGGCCATATTCGCAGTGTATTTTAAGAAATTCACTCTGGAGAGCGTATTCAAAAAGATGCGGATCCATCAACCGTATTCACCGGATATGTGTGGACGAGAGGCCAATCCGCAACGAAAAAGTTGCGGATTGAAAGATATCCAGATACGTGTGGATGGGCCTAATGTTGTCAAGAAAATAAAATGTTTTCATGGAAAGGCATGTGGGCACGTGGACTTATCCTTATGAGCATGGGAACAGAAGATTCTGATTGGTTGATGCACGATTCATTGTTGCAGATGTCTAGCGTGACTTGCTGATCTTCTCTGTATTGTTCCAATTTACATGTAATATCTCGAAGCATACGAACATATCCCGATAAGTAACCGTAAGGAGTTCCGCATACAAGTTCAATATTCAAAGACACAAGAGAAGTAACAAGCCATGCACCCAGGGGCCCAGAGTGACTGAAAATATTGCGCCATTTTATATTTATGTGCGTCAATGGCGCAGGGCGCGTCCCAAAAATGAACCCTGCAGTGGTAGTGATTTGATGGTAGCGGTGGTGGTGATAATGATGGTAGGGATTTGATGGTAGCAGTAGTGATGGTGGTAGAGGTTTGTCTGTATCATCAGTTCTCAAAATTGTACAAGTTTGTATGATTAGTAGTGAAGGGTTAAAAATGTTGAAATGCTTTTAGCATAGTACACTACAATGAATTGGACAAACAGCTATCGTACCTCTATAAGCATATGTCTAAATGTGCAGGCTTTCTTGAAACATCTTCCTTTTTCCCACAGATGGCATGTAACCTCACAACCAAGCGCAGCTTCTTGGTGTCTGAAAGGGCACATTTCACCCTACAACACATAAAACAGCTATCAAACACTAATAACACGGTACAACTTTTGCTTACAACTGTCGCATGCAACTTGCTCAAGTCAGTCATGTTTGCAAAACAAGGTGTGTCATCTAAATCAACCCTACCACTTACTTACGACTCCTAAGTCATGTTGTAAGCTGGTTGTATGCGATGGTTGTAGACAAAACAGGGGCGGATCCAGGATTGTTTTTAGGAGGGGGTGCACCATCTTTTAGGAGGGGGTGCACCATCTTTTAGGAGGGGGTGCACCATTTATGATCAGGACGTACACAAACTCAAGCACCATAACGCAGTTGATACATTGTATCAGCTCATCCAGGGACGAGGGGTGCACACCCCCTGCAACCGTCCCCTAGATCCGCCCCAGCAAGTTGTAAATCAACCTTTAGATTGGGCAACCACACCACACATATACATGTACATATTAAATAAATGATTGTGTAATGTGATGATCCTTGATAATTAATGGGACACTATTGACAATAATCAGATGATATCAAGCACTGTACCTTTGTACAAGTAGAGTAGTAGTAAAAATAACAATCATCTCCAGTTTGAGACATGATAGATGCAGGGCCTACAGCAAACAACAAAGCATTTACAAGATGTCTATACATTAATATTCATCAGTATAGAATAATTTATTTTAGTACTATTAATTATCAGGGTGTCGTGGGTTCAAATCCCGCTCGAGGTGTCTTATTTTTTCCGATATTCTGTCTATGCTCATCAGTTTCTTTATCTAGTACTATTAAGCCATAAAATCATGACTCAGTTTGATAATAACAATTTTGTTCGAATCAAATCATGAAAGTTGCATGATACTCAAAAGATTTGCAAACTTTCATCCCAAACCATTTACAGGAGCAAGGATGGCTTAGTTGGTTAGTGCACAGCCTTCTAAGTGAGGTGCCCGGTTCGATTCTTCATGACCTCACATCCTTGTTTAGACTTCCCTCTAATCTGTGTAGCTCAGAGTGAAGCTTTAAATACCCGTAAGACGGAGCACTGATGGAGGGGGTAAAAGGGTGCACCGTCTGGCTCCTGGGAGAACTGTTTTGACGCCGAAGGGGTTGCAGCCGTTAAATACGGCTTTTACTTTACCATGTGTTTAGGCTAAGCTCTGTTTTCGCAAGTCAACCGGGTCGTACAGGTTTTTGTGGACCAGCTCAAGCAAGACTGGAAAAACATGTACAGACCCAATCACATGACTTTAGTCAAATGTTTTCTAAAGAGTGCACATGCGGGTCTGTACGGATTATATGATAAACTATAGCAGATACTATGCGTGCTCTTATTGGTCGATTAGTGGGCCATAACTTCCTATATGGCCCGCTGAAAACAAAAAAGGAAAAGCTATATAATAATTAACCTTGCTTGCTCGGTCCTTGCGGGAAGTTATGGATCCTCATTTCCCCCCCACCTACATACTTGGGCCATAAGGCCATGTGAAAAAAACTTGGTCCATAACTTCCCATACGGACCTCAAGCTCGGTTAATATAATAAAGAGGTATTTATTTTACATGCCGTACTACGTTACCTTGCTTGTTAGTTGTTCTTGCAGGAGAACTACAGGATTAATCCAACAGAAACAAAACAAATTATTGACTCCAACATCCACAAACAGATACAAATATATATCCAGTCCTTTGCAATGATCCTTGTTATCTACTCGTACACTGATGATGCATAGTGTTTATATCCAGTATTAATGTCGTCGTATCACAATATTAGTACAATGTCAATGCTGCAATCTCCTTCACGATGAACGTCCAGTAATCCTTCCTAACTGACAGAAGATATGGAAATAACCCCAAATCCATGTGGAGGATGCCAATAGGTCCTGACAGCATCGTCAGCAGACATACAAGGGCTGCCTTGTGTACTCAGAAGTACTGCTACATTCATTGTTCATATGGCATACCAACTCACCACATAAACACACCACACAGACACAAGACATTATAGAAATATAGTAGTTGAACAATAACATTATTTGTACTTATTTACTGTGTGATACAAACAAGTGTGATCACCAGTAATATATTCACATATTTATCGCAACCTAGAACAATAGAATGTTAGAAGCTGATTGGCTAATATCACCAACAGAATTATGTAAATGCATTAAAGGTGGGTCCCATCTGTTTGCGTTATACAGTAATAAGACACAAATTAAACTACATAAAAGTAATATTTTAAATACAATATTGCACCATAGTGTGCTCTGTTTGGTTTGGCAAGCTAGCACGTATCAGAGAACATCATCAGTCTTATTACTCCAACATATAAAAGTTCTATAAAAACATTCATGGCTTCTATAACTTACAGTAAACATTCCAGGAGAGACATGCATATTTGAGAAAAAACATTTAGCCTTTAATAAGGCCCCAGACACACAATGCAAACTTTTGCTGGCCATGTTGCATGCAACAAGTTTTTTTTGTGGTGCCACACAATGCAACGTTGCGCACAACAGTTGCAGAAGTAGACCTTGATCCTACTTCTGCAACTGTTGCATCGTGTGCCGGGCCTTTATGTTTATTCCTCATGCTCTGTAACTCCTATCATGGTTATGTAGCTGTATCTTACATGCATACTAAAAACTGTTGTTTGCCTGCCTGTACTGTAGTGCATTCTAGTTAATTGGATCTGAAAAATGCTGTAGTTTTTAACCAAATGCTTATTACATGTAACCTAGTCCTATAAAGTACTCATCATTTTACAATCATTCTACAAATATTAATAAAAACAAAAAAAAAAAAAAAAAAAAACATGAAGTGATTTTTTTTCCATTTTACTTTGTGTCATGCTTTAGGTGTTTTTTTTGTCTCATCAATCAATCAATAGAACTACATAGTATATGTCACTTATGTCTGGTAAAGATGTTATAAGTATATTTGAATGTGTAATTATCATACTATTGTTAAAAAACTCTCCATTACATATAAAGACCTGTCTACTATTATAGCCATGTGACCTTTCTCTTGTTAAACACAAATGCACCCAACATACTTTCCCCACAATCTATTGAATATCCTCTTTAGACAGACACCCTGTTAAAGTACCTGTGAGACTGATGGTAAGTACACCTTTGCTAAGGGTGTCTGGCTTACAAGATTTGACTGTAAAAACACTTCAGAACATCACAGAAGACAACATGTGACAATTGAACAACAACAATAAC